>AP025385.1:10000-610000 GCA_030295005.1 Cephonodes hylas | reverse complement strand
CAAGTGTTATTTTTGCATATCATAAGGAGAAACTGCTAACGACGTTATAGTGTCAGTAACAATTGCCGTGGATAAGAGGAAGAGGTAAATACAATCCTCGAAGATTGTGACGACGGCTTGGACTATGATTTGGCTGTAATTCCATTGGAACTTTTTATTGATACTGACGAAGGAGATGGTTTTGATAATGAACAAATGTCTTCAATATTGCCAATTCATGTTCTAGGAGAAATCGAGGTATTTAGGTGTTCATAATGTAGATACTCTTTCTGAGTATGAGGATAGCAGTGATGGTGAACTGCCAATGGAAACGAACATAAGACCGCAAATATTAAACCACCGCTAGTGCACCTGATGTATCTTTTTTTTTTTTTTTTTAACGAGAGGAAAGCACCTTAAGCTCCCTGTTCGGTACCTCGGGGGGAGGCCGAAAAGGGTATGTCGGGGTCACCGGCCTTTCCATGCCGGCATACCGACTAAAACCTCTCGATGGCCCCCTCTTGCGCATATTGGACGGTACGGTAAATATAGGGCAAGCGCCCTTAATTGTTTCCCGTTGCCGCCCAGCGCTCTGTCCAAAAGAGGACTCCTCTCGGGATCGCACATCTTCTATTCTATTAGGGCGCACCTCCCCCGTGATACACCCAACAATCCCGATCCCCTATTAGTCGTCTCTTACGACAGGCAGGGGATACCGTGGCGGTATTCTTACGCCCCCGACCACAGGGCGAGTACGCCAGGTCAGCCGTATTCGGTTACCCGGCGTCTCTTTCGTTGTAGGTGGCGACGGGCGGGGTCGCTCTGCTCACGAACCCGCCCCGCGCTCTCCTTCTGTGACATGACCGTTTCACAGAAGGAGACCATCGCTTGCCACGACCTCCGACTTTCGACCATGGAAGGGATCACGGCTGAGAGTGAGAGATCCGCTCCCACCACAGCGCTAAGGATTCTGCGCTCCGATTCCCAGGCTGGACACTCCGACAGAGTATGCTGAGCCGTGTCTTCCGCGCAGTTGTCGCAGTGATGACACACGGCGGACTCCTCTCTTCTGGCCACCCGCCACAGGAACCATCCAAAACAACCATGTCCCGAAAGTACCTGTGACAGGCGGTAGGTCATCACACCGTGGCGCCTGCCCAGCCACTGGTCAAGGACAGGGCGCACTGCTGCAACAGTCCATGCACCAGCACTGGGAGTATCCAGCCTGGAACGCCACTCCTCCATGGCAGCCAAGCATAGGGAGGCCCGTTTGGTCTCAACCTCTCTGGGGGCCGGTCGTTCTCCGCGACGAGACGCCTCCTCTCGCACCTGATGTATCTGCGATTGGACGAAATTGGTCAGTGCTGATTGTGCCTCCTTTTTTTTTTGTTCTCGAGGGGAAAGCTGTTTATGGCTCTACTTCCCGCCAGCCCGGGGGCAGTGGGGGGCGGGAAGCGTATATCAGGGTCACAGGCCTTCCAGCCCAGCGCGTGGCGACGTCATATTTGCGCATTTGTTAGTGACGGGCTGAGTCCTTAATACAGTCTCTAAACCGGCATACCGGCCAAAACCCCCCAGTGGCCATCTTCGTGCCGAGTTGGGCGACCATGGTACGTGAGCGAGAGGCGGCCACCGTTGTCCACAGGCACCCGGTGCGCCTCCGAGACGTACTTGTCTCGGCCGCCTCGGAGTCAAAGGGAACGCAGTTAGACAACCTCTACCTTGTTTCGGGCGCCCCGGTTGTGGGTGGGGGCCCCGCGATGTACAGAGGCCAAAGTGCCGCCACCTCTCTTGGAGTCACTTGAGGACGCCCTGCCCCCGCAGCACGTCCAGCGACCCCAAGGGAACAATTGAGTCGCCTTTTACAACATGCAGGGGATACCGTGCTGGGATTCAAAGCCCCCTTTACCTCAGGGCAGGCTGATTGTTCCTCCTTGGCTCCTTCTTATCCTTAGACTTATCCATCATCGATTGACCAATTACTACACGAGAGTAGTATGAAAGAAACGTTGAAAGAATCGATCGAGTATAAATTTGATACAAATAATGAGATACTTTAGGTTCGCTGAAAATGGCCCAATCAATATCGTTGTATGGAGTTGATGTCCATGGCAAACAAATGGAGGTGGGTTCCCTTCAAACACATGATAGATGTGGCATTACCAAATGCGTGACCATTACAGCTACGTCTAAAGAAGATGTAATGGATCAGTTATATTTTCGCTGAAGTATAGCTACATTTTGTCTTGGACAATCACCTCATCATCATGTTACTCGTCAGATATCATTGTCATCGAATGGTTACAACTGGACGGCAGCGAATATGTTAAAGAAAAAGTTTCCAAAGCGTTTTGGTGTACTTATCCGTTATAATAGGATCCGATAGACTTGCACACTATTTTACCCTTAAGTGGCCATTGTGCCAATTTGGGCACACCCCTATAATTTCAAAATTATAAATAATTTTTATTTCTTTTTTCATTTTTATACTTATTTGTATCCCCAACTATGATTAAATAAAGAAATTTCTGAATTTGTTCTTGTAGTTTCTGCTTGGCCACAAATGGGTTAATACGACATAAAAGTCGGTTGTTATAACTGTAATAGATTTTTTTTAATAGTAATGGACAAGTAAACACTCACTAGTGTAATTTAGAAATAATGCACTATTTGCAATTAAGATAATAATCAAAGTGCTACCACCCATTGTTTATGATAATTAATGAAAATCTTCAAACGAACTTATCAACATAAATCAGACAAAAGCAAACTTTAAGACCTAAAAATTGATATCCGAGTATTTTTCGATGTTTGGAATCAGAATCGAAGCATTAGAACAGAAACCCAAAAATTTTTTTTTTTTTTGTTGACCTGTGTAATTAGCAGTGACATTTTATTGTTACCATTAATATATTATTAGCAGTATTTTATACAGAGTGTATTCAGACCGTGACCAGAAAAAAAGGCAGGTAACTGATAGGGTGATTAGTGATTAGGAACGTTAAATAAGATCCTGACAAAAAATAAAAATTTTGAAGTTTTCCTAACAATTAACATAGATATAAAATGCACGTGGTTTATACTTATTTTTTTGTCGGGATTTTCTTTAACGCCAGAGAGATTGTAATCATCTTGGCTATTACCTGCCTTAGTTTCGTAGATTCCGATATCCGTAATAGAAAATATGTATCAAGTGTGAGGTCAAAACGTTCGACTTTTCCTTCTTTAGGCTTTTTTGTACACGTAAATGCAACGTTTTAATTCGAGTTATTGCCCTTTACCTGACAAAGGTTTCATGCGTCATACTGAAGATTTTTGTTATTTTTTTAGCGGCTTTTGTTCCTACGTTATATTATACGTCTCATTCACGATAACTTGATTCTTTTGGCATATCGACTAATGATGAGAAACAGTAAATATCTAGTAGTTCAAAAATATTGCGTTTTAAAATACTGCATTATATGTGAAATTCTTTATTACTTTCGACATGTAAAATATTATGTAGATATGCGATGGTGGGTCAAAGTTCATAAAAAGTACCTATTTAATGTAACAGGGTTATTTTTAGACCTCCTGCCAAATTTAAATAGGTGTTTTAGACCACAAAAGTAAACAACTTCCCCAAAGAAAAACGGGTCGAAAAGTGAAAAAAAATTCAGACCTCCTACACGAAATCGATCACGTGAACAGTTTTCTATGGGAGGGTCGAATTATTTATCACGTTTCGACCCATGTTTCTTTGGAAAAGTTGTTTAGTTTCATAGTCTGAACCACTTATTTAAATTTTGCGGGAGGTCCAAAAATAGCCATGTATGTAAAAATTAAGATTGAAAAATAAAATAGTTTTATATTTAAAACAATTTTTATTAAGAAAAAGGAGCACAGCCATGATCATCATAGTGTTCAGTAAAATTATCGACGTGGACATCGATATGAACGATGTTACGTCCCTTTCCGTCCGACCGATATAACATTGTACAAGCGTCTATTATTTTCAGTTTTCCTATTTTAATTTTACTTTGAAGCAATAAAGTCTTAAAAATTTTCGGATAACGCTTATATCTTTAGGGACTTTTGTGTTGTATGTATTTTTTAATATTTATCAAATCATTAAAATAATACGTTTTTTTATTTCAAAGTCATGTCTCAGAACAATTGACATCTGCCAAAAGAATCAAGTTATCGTGAATGAGGTATAGACGATTTTATGTGAAATGAAAGACCATGGATTCAATTCCAATAACACATTTAAAATGTACAGATTATATTGATATTATTTGCTGGAAGGAACAGTTTTTAAAAGACCTAAATGTTGCGTATTCAAAGATGTCTTTTTAAGGAAATAATTATAATTTTAGATTACCATAAAAAATATTTGAACCTTGATTATATCTTAATTAAAAATGTCCATTATAATTTCAAGTGAAACAATCAGTGACTAAAATAAAAAACCGGTTCATAAATGCTTATTAATTTATACCTTGTTAAATATTGGTGATAATTTTACAAAGTATAGTTGTCAGTTTCTTAAATTATTTCATAGCGCCATTTTGTACTAAATCTTTAAATATGGCAGTGTCGGGTATTACAAAAAAGGAGCTGTGAGGAAAAGGACAAATTAATTTGTATGAATAGGTGTTTAATTATAAATAGTAACACCAATAAATTCTCTGTCACTTGAATGTGTCAAGAAGATAATTTATAACCTTATTGTTTACTACATGACATCTTATCAACTTAATCTTCGTGTTGTTTATCATGTAAATTAATTATTTTATCTTAGTATTAAATCAAATAAGTAAGTAATAATATTAAATCAAAGGATTATAAGTTTAAACTAATGATTGGGGTCAGTTCCGCCCAGAATTTTCGGGGGATGAAAATAATTGTAATTTTTCTACTGTCGCGCTAAAATGACAACCACAGAACAGCTGAATTAGATTAGAAGGGAAATAGGCAGAATTTTGTACGCGGAGTGTCGCCGCTTGTCCGTCTTTTCGTTCATACAATAATCGATAAAAAATTTAAACAGTGAAGGACATCTATTGGCTGTCACACATTTATAAGTGTTCTATTGAAAGTGTTGTCATTTCTCTAGGTTTGTACCAGTCCCACGTAGCAAGAGACGAGCCTATTGCGGATTCTTGGGTACATTTCTAGACTCCGTGCTGCTAATGAGAATTTCCACATGGTAAAACTGAATAAAACATTGCCCAATCCGAGACATTTAGACCACATACTTGAGTCTAAAAACTAAGAGCCAACCCAATTTCTTACAAATAAGGGGTAAAAAAAAATCGCATTCATTATTTGTATACTGAAAAAATATATTTCTTCCACAATTTTCATATAAAAGTCTTAAAATATAATTATTAACAATATCTTATCACCTTACCATAAAATATAACACCTTTTAGCTATATGTAAGCATATCACCTATAGTCTATACCATGTGTCTCATATAATCTCATTTTTGTGACACATAATATTGTTTTTTTAATCTAAACAAGAATAAGAAACATAAAAAAGGTAACAAACGCTGATGTCTTTCTTTTGCCTGTAAAAAATTAACTAAATTTTTTTGCCACAATATTAAAAAAATATTTAATTCATTTGTATTTTCTTCTTCGTCTTAATAATTATTTGGTAACTTAAAGGTAATATTAATACCTGGTCGCATTAATATGTGTATAACCTTTTATTTTTTTTTATAAATACAACCATTTTAACATTATTATATCTTTAGCTTAGTTACTAAATTCATAATGAACATAATTTTGCTTAATAACATGTGATGTAATATTATTTAATATTGACTTTATCTACAAATATTTTATTTTCCTTTTAAATATTAGTGAAGAGTGTATGTTAATATCTACAAACCCATTTATTTAACAATCACAGATTTATTGAAATAGATATTGATATTTTTAGTGATAAAAGGTGCACTGGGCCAGCATGTTGGACTAAGGGCTAACCACTCTCAGTTGTAAAGGTGGCCCATGCCCAGCAGTGGGATGTGCATACACTGAGATATGATATGAGCTTTTTTCACATTTTGGAAATGCATATATTTATATTAAGACAGCCCTTCACCATAATAGTCTTATTACACCTTACTCTAAAGCCATAGAGCAGTAAAGGTAGCCAAAATCATTATTTTTTTACAAGTTTGATCTCACTCCCTTTACGAGTCTGCTTTTGTATTTCCAAATGTCCTGAAATAATAAAAAAGTTAGGGATAATTTACTAAAGTGATTAATATTTTGTTTTTTATTATTTATGTGCTTCAGATTTAACAAGTTTAATTCTTGGTTCAGGCAACATATTATCGACCTATGCATAGAATAAGGTTACTTATGACTATAACACCAATGTACTTTTTAAGTCTATAATAGTGTTAAAATTGTTTATATATTGCACTAGTGAAGTAATTATGATCATAAATTTTGTTGTTGTTTGAAGAACATAAAAAGTTACTGATAATGTTGTGCCCAAATAAGTTTAAATCGCTGAGAAAGAGAAGTTGTGCAAAGGCACATATAACTTTATTCTTTGCATAGGTTGAAATATAAGGTTAATAAATAAAAAAATTCTCAGTATTTGGCGCTATTTCTCAATCAACCTTACTTCAATAACTTGAAAATCGATAATTGGCTAGCCCTCTATTAAGGGGGACTTAAAACAAACCTGTCCTCAGGTTATACACAGGGTGTATTCAGACCGTGATCGAAAACTAAGGCAGATATTAGATAAAGCGTTTAAAAACTCCATGGCATTAAAGAAAATCCGCCAAAAAAAATTTTTTTTACGCTTTCCATACAATTATCGGTTATAACTATATGTGTTTTGTATGGAAAACGACAATTTTTTATTTTTAACGGCTATTACCTGCCTTAATTTCCGAGTACCTCCTGTATACACCCTGTATACCTATCGTGGGGCTATGTATGTATGATGACAAAACATTACAATTTCCAGTACTTACTTGGTAGTTAAGTTCATTGTAGCCCATTTTCTTGGCGACCCCCACTATATCTTTGGCCGCTACTTCTTGCACAGTTCCAGAAACGTCGATGTAGTGGCAGTGGCTGCTCGCGAAGTGGAACGTTATGGCTTTGCGGTAGTTCTGTAATGGAGACGAGTACAGGGTTCGAGGGTCATGTGGGTTACTTGGGATGGTTTGTCATTATCGTTGTTGTCGTCATGATCATTACCATCAATATCAATTTTATCATCATCATTACCCACACTATCGTCATCACCATTATCATCATAATCATCACTATCATCATCACCGTCACATACTTCCTACTTAGCCCATATACTTCCTACTGCTGGGCACCCCTCTTCTACAACTGAGAGGGTTTAGGGACGGTAGTAGTGGTCAAGCCACAATAATTTATAATTAAAATTTAGATGATAATAGATACTGGTGGAAAATGGATATTTGATTATTGTATGTAAGGAATGTAATTAAAAATACGGCCGAATAATGCATTTCCAAGAAAAAGTCTAACAATTTTAATTAGGGGTCTAACTGGATCTGTCCTTGTTTAGACCTTTCTTACGATAGTTGAATGGATGTTTTATAATTAATTATCTACGTATAAAAATAGTGATAGCCTCAAGGAAAAGTCTTAGAGGCGCACGAAATCCCAGACACTCGACTTTGACTTTTGAAAGTTTGTGTATTCGCTATTATGATCAGTAATGTTATTTCAGTCATACCTTAGACACGTTAGGTCCAGATCCATGGACCAGGTAAGGATTGAAGAAAACCGTGTCTCCAGGACTCATCTCCAGGTGGACTCTTGCAGCCTCAGGAGCATGCGCGGACTCCGACAGGATGCCGTGGTACATCTTACCTGAGTCCTGGAATATGAAGATTGAGTCATAGTATCAGTTTTGTAACTTGATGCTGTAATGAAAAATTCGACCGCATAAAAAACTGGAATGATGTTACTTCTATCTGTAATGGGTCTTAAACTCTTATGTGTGTTTTAGACCTCTGATTTTTCAAAGCTATATGTGTATTCACAATGAATTACCACGTATTTTAACAGTAAGGGAAAACATCGTGAGGAAACCTGCACACGTAAAAAGTCTTTAGGAATTTCTTAGATGTATACTTATAGTCCATCAACCCGCACTAGGCAATTATGGTGGACTAAGGCCTAAATCGTTAGTTATAGAGGAGACCCCAGCCCAGCAATGCGACGTATATGGTCAATGTGGGTATTTCAATAGTAGCCCAAAAGGTCAGCTCGGCTTAAAAATTGCCAATAATAATTTCACCTTACATCCTCATTCGACATATGAATGAGAATACCCTGAGCCCACAACCTAGACATTACATAATCAACGTGCAACGCTTTTGGGCTTCTATGGAAGTACTGGCTTTGAAGACTTACAGGCACGTCTCCATGGGCATATAAAGTCTGCGCCTTATGCGACCCTGGTACGACGTAGAGGCAGCCGTTGTCTGTGTGTACATCGTCTATGGCCGTCCATGCGCCTATGATCTTCTCCGCGGGACGGAAAGGGAAGTAGAACAGGTCCTGGAAATGCATATGGTAGAAAGTTTTATGTTTCATTTTTTTGTACACCTTTCAATTGGTTGTATTGAGTTATAGACTAATTCCCTTCTTTATTACGTTTTATCACATTTTTGGGGTTATTTTAGCAGCGTCTGTGTATGCTAAAGCTTCGCTTGCGAAAAAAGAGGCCTCGGGAGGGGAGGTCGCGGATTCATACAGGCACACACACCTCTGGATTTTCTATGTCGGGTATGTAAACTGTAAAGTACTTAAGTGCTAAATTGTAAAGAAACATGAAATTTCTGAGGTTTTTCTCAGTTGAGCAGACTGTCAACCCGAACTGTGCCAGCTTGATAGACTAAGGCCTAAACCTCACAGCTTCAAAAAAGCCCATGCAATAGAAGAAGAAGTTGATATTATTGCCATAGAGGAAGCCTATATCTGATAATCACCTGATGCGGCGGATGTCTGCCAGTGCCCGGGGGTTTGTTGATGATCATGCTGTGCACCGCGGTGATGTCCTCGCCGATGAACTGCACCAGCACGTCGAGCAGCCGCGGGTGATGGCCGTAGGTGATGAACACGTCATCATACGCTATGTCTTGGATCTAGAGGAGACAGTGATAGAAGGCTTCTGGAAAGTTTTAGGTGTTTCTGGAGAGCTTGAGGCTTTGGATGTGCTGAAGCGTTGTTAGTGCGAAGATGTTACGTGTTTATTAAGGCCAAACGTTTTAAGATAAAGGACATTGACGACTCACACCAGTATTTTCGAAAGAGTAGACAAAGTCGTTCTAATATGTAGGTCTACTGCCGGTTTTCGGGCACAATAGGTTGTCAGAGTAAGTCAATTAGGTAATTAGGACATTTGAGCGGGAAACTCCAGTTTTGTCCGACCCGTCAAAAGGTAAGTCAATTTTCAGAGTTTCTGTTGTTTTATATTTTAATAGAGTTTGTCTCTATAGATAGGTAACTCATACACAGACTCATCCAAGAAATATGTTCATCCTAATCTATTAGATTCGAAACAGCTGGCATAAACTAGGTTAAGAATTACATTTTTATACCCCGTTCAGCATTACATGCTTGACATTATAAGCGTACAAGTTTTACATTTTGGCTCTTGAGTTAGCAATTTTATGAAAAACATTTAAATGTTTGTAAAAATACATATAAATTCATTTACCTTATTGATGTAGTCTTCTGGATTAAGTTTTTTCTCGACCAAAGACGGCTCCTTTATGATAGCCGCGTGGGTTTTCACAAGCCCCTTGGATATTTGACTGAAACGCTGTCTGAATAAAAAAGTAATTAATAAACATCTAGGATAGGACTATAAAGTATCTAATTAAATTTTACAGGGGGATAATTGGGACGGTTAGTCTTTTGTCTCAAAGGTAATTCATGCTTCGTTTGGTAATTAGGGCTTGCATGGGCAAAAATTTTGTGATCCAATGTCTCTGGGTTGGATTGATTCGTTGTCATCATCATACGTGCTATATAGCTAGTCTGACTTTGCAACAAAGTCATGGATTTAGTCATCCTCATCATCATCATCACCCCGAAAATATACGTCCCATTCAGGGCACGGGCGTCCTCTACAATTAAGAGGGTTTCGGCTTAATTCCACCACGTTGACCTTGTGCAGGTTCGCAGACCACACACACGTAAGAAAAGAAAAGAAGATTCCCTCAGGGTGATTTTCTTCAATGAGTGAATATAATGAATAAATATGTGACAAGAATATATTTACTTGTAAGTGTACAGTGAAGTGAAGTCTATCAGCTGTTTGATGACGAGGTACCCGTTGTCGTCGTAGAATTTGCGCTGCTCATCTGATATCTTGTAATGGTCTGGAAGCTCCGCGAATGTTCTGGAATAAAATACACGAGTTTTGAAATATTTATTGTGACAGCTAGCCAGGATTGTGGACTATGATTAAATTACAGAGATTTTACTAAAATGAAAGCGAATCTATTGCCATCGACCATTTTATACTACTGTTTTATAAAGTTTTTAATAGCAAATTCCGATAGATTTTGACTCGACTCAGGAATTGAAGGATATTTTGTTTTTATTTAAAATTCAGAAGAAAATAATTGCAATATTTTTTATGAAGTCAATGGATTAAATCTAGAAGCGTTAATAGAAGTATTTTGACAGGTTTATTATAAAGGCTAGTAAAAACTGATATTGAAAATTAATAAGGTGTATTGACCCCACTTAAAAAAAAGAATAAACGTCATTTAGAGATCACAGAAGTTCAAACTGTTTTTCAAAGTTTTTTTTGTCGTTTTCTATGGTTTATTAATTATTCCTAAAAACTTGTCGTTCTCATGTTTAAAATAAATAAGGTATTGAATGTTTTGATTTAAATTCTGCCAAATAAACTTTATTTTCACCGAACTACGGCTAAGACAAAAGTGGGTTATGATTTTAATAAGCTATGTGTGTATTTCTTCATCTATTTACACTTTAACGATGCAGAACATTTTATTACCTCGATAAAAAGAGTGTAGAAATCCGGTAGGTCGGCTTGGAGTATATAATACGATTCTGATTGTCACAATACATAAGAATAAGTTTCTTTAAGTTCGCCATTTTACGTCACCACACAATTTGAAAAAGGTGAAAGGCTGTAAATATGTATAATTAATGAAGTTTTAAATAAATAAATGTAGATATGTTACTCACTCCTGAAGGACTAAGACCTAAATCCTTTTAATAGTAGAGGAATTTTGTGCCTATCTGTGGAACGTATGGACTAAATAGAAATCAAGATAGAAAATCTCAAAACACATTTCACACAACACAGTTAACACATCGATACTACATTTAAACACGAAGGTCCTAAGTACTTTGAAAGTTTTGAGAATATTTACAAAAAAAGGTAAGGTTTGCAATATTTTTTTGTTATTTAACCTTCCGGTCAATGACCAAACTTTTACCATTCGTTCAATAACCGGGTACCCGGGTACCCACATATAATGTACCGTAGAAAAGTTATTAGTAAGCTATCTACGTGGCATGTTATATAACTATGGACACTATACACAGTTTATAGGCCCCGTAGAAGGTTCTAGACCTTTCAGGGACCTATTTGGGACTAATTGGCCCTTCAGCCCAAACAATAATTTTAGAATCCCAGTGAACAGACGTTGCATGTCGGTACTACCTTAACTTATTGCCAATCACGTTTAAAATCTACTGTAATAGTAAAAATATTTGTACAAATATTAATAAATAATAACGTGAAAAAAAAAGTTGGTGAAAGAATTGTCAAACTTGGTGGCTCCGTACAAAGAAACGAGAAGGAATATTACTTGGATACCATTATTATTGGATAATAATTTTACTACTCTTCCATTGGTAAAATGTTTACTATCGTGATACTTGGCGATAGTCGGCATTTTGAAGAAAAATAAGGCATTAATTCCACCAGTAATAGCTTCATCGAAAACGCGAGAGGCCATTATTTACTGCGTTTAGTTTTCATAAAAAACATAACTGCAGTGCAGTTATATGCCAAACAGCTACTAATTACATTATCGTCAATGCATCACGAAGCAAAAATTTGTATTAGTGTAAAGAAACAACCCGCAATCATTGAATTTTATGACAGGTCAAAAGCTGGAGTGGACACAATGGAGAAAATGCTTGGTACATATGCTGCAACGCCTAGATAGCCTCTAGCATATCTCTATAATATTTTCGATGTCACCTGACTGTCACCATATCTTCTGTATAATGAAAATTATAAATGTCTGTTAAAAAATGAGCATAAGTGACGATTATTTTATCGGCTATTGGGCAAAGAACTGCGTACTCCTTTCGTTATAAATCGTTTGCAGATTCCTCAAATTTTGAGGCATTTCTCCACGAAAGTGGCTATTAAATCTTTTCCTGGCCGAGCTATCAATCCATATGTGGAATCGATAACAACTGTATAATCAAGATCCCAGTATTTGTAAGAAAATTAAAACAAAAACGTCGCGAAAACGAGAAAAATGTGTGCTGTATGTGAAAACCCTATTGGTGATGAACATGTGTTGGGTATACGTCATGATAAAACTTACTTTTATTTCCGAGTAGCAGTGTATAATTATAAAAAATAAACAATGTAAATAAATAAATAATAAAAGAAAATCATACTAATATAAATATAACGCGAATTATGTGTGTTTTACTTACTATTTTCGCTATTGCTAATTAAAAAAAATGTTTGAGTACAATAAATTATAAAGTATATTATTTTTTATTTATTTTGAAGTCAAATTACCAAAATACTTTAAATAATTAGTTTCTTTAGTGTTCTATTTACGACGTTTATGCGTTATATTTTCTGTGGGTACCCGGGTGCCCGGTCATTGAACGGAGGAGGTGTCAAGTTTGGTAGTTAATTACTATTATTACATAATTAATTATAATCATTGTTAACAAGAATTGGGTTTAAAACTACTTAAATTTTGGGGATCCAGACGGTTCTGTAATTTTTTTCAGAAAAAGTTATTAAATTCTATCTGCGAAGTTAAAATGGATACCCGGGTACCCGGTCATTGACCGGACGGTTAAAGCCTGTATGCAGCCCTTTTTTGGTTCGGCCGTTTCTGTTTCTTTTATTATTTTTTTATGATGACGCAAGCTGATTCGACAATGTCAACTTTACAATAAGTGTAAAAAAATAAAATTATACTTCTTTTGTGACTTGAGCAAGATTATGTGATGCTACCCTGGGGTTACATACGCTCTTGTTTAAAACTGACACCTCAAGTTTATTACTTTTACATTACAGGTCAAGTATTGGCTACAATTCCGTATACGAATATTTAATATATTATAATTTCCTCAATTTTTCATTATTGCTCCACTCTTATTGGTCATAGCTTTATGAATTAATATAGCCTGTTATACTCTTTGATAAATTAACTATTGAACACAAATAGAAATTTTAATCCAAACCATTAATTATTGATATTAGCGCTCACTTACGTGACTGATCATAGTTATTATCTTTTAGAATACCATATCTTAAAGGCATGTTATTGACTAAAATTAATTTGAAAATCATCAAATCGTCTCTGGAATTGAACCATAAAAAATTTAAAAGGCCAATTAATGGTGTACATTGATATCGAATTCCAAAAATACCTACAATAATAATAGGTCAATATTCCCATTAAAAGCAATTGTTTTACCAGCCTCTATACTACGACCTATAGCTCTAAATAAATAAAACTGTTATCTTTGTTTTTGTTATAACTAAGGGCTTTGACCCTTCTGTGAAATACATGTTCTTTAGGTCAAACTGCTTGTATTTTTTAAAGATAACTGTGCTTATATAATTTAAAATATGTATGTTCTTGCGCAATTTCTTTGGTGTGTGATTTGCAAACACAAACTAGGCCTGATGGAATCGCAGATCGTGGGTTGCGTATGTGCCTAGGGCATGGGTCTCCTCTGCCGTTGAGAGAGTTGAGGCCTCCGTCCACCCCCTGGCCTAGATCTGAATTCCTTAGAAATTCCTAAGAACTTTTAGCAGCAGTATTTGTACATATGTAGATTCTGGTCTTAAGACTTTGACATTGTTTTATACTGTGTCACTAGCACAATGCCCCTTGATAAAAAAACAATGATATTAAAGCAAAAAAAAAAAAAAAAAAAAAATTTATAATTACTTAAAATAATAGGTTTCATAAAACAAAGTTTAATTATTATCTGTTTCATACCCTTTAAAGATACCACCAAAAACTAAATTTGGGGAAACAAAATTTTGCTACTCAGTTCTTGTAACGTAAAAGTTATGAGATCCATGTGATATCAATAATGAGTGCTGTTACTGAGAATTTTTCAATGGAAA
Organism: Cephonodes hylas; assembly: GCA_030295005.1. Taxonomy (NCBI): domain Eukaryota; kingdom Metazoa; phylum Arthropoda; class Insecta; order Lepidoptera; family Sphingidae; genus Cephonodes; species Cephonodes hylas. Next base: position 595,627 of record AP025385.1, on the reverse strand, counting down.
ACCCAACAACACTGTCCTACCTGGACACCTCAAGATTGCATGGCATATACATTATACATGTACCATTACACCACTTCCATGAGACAGTTACAGGGCATCATAGTGTAGTATTTTTCGAGTGTTATAAAAACAACAAACACATTTTATATTAAATTATTAGATTAAATTTAATTTGAAAATTATTTATGTTACACTACTCATAGTGTTTATTTGTACATATTTATTTTATTTTATTCTTTGGCAAAGTATGCAAAGGTCATTGGCACTGATGATATTCACTTATTTTAGCTAGGCCTTTCAATGATGATTAAGTATTTAATAACTTCTTGCATATCTAATAGGATAAGTATATTATGTTTGGAACATTATAATAATTATTTGTCATGATTTTTTTTCCATTCCCATGAAAGATTAGATTTACAAAAATAATTATCTATGAGTGTTTACTGTATAATCTTCTGAATTATAATAGTATAATAATTTACAATAGTCTGATGAAAAAAGCGGGAAGCCGCTGGATGCAGGCCGCTTCCAATAGAGCGCTTTGGAAGTCTCTGGGGGAGGCCTATGTCCAGCAGTGGACGTCCTTTGGCTGATGATGATGATGAAAAAAAAATTGGAAATGTAAAAAAAATCACATGATTACCTTTTAAACATATTGAAAACATCACTAAATTTTAATACTCTAAACATAATTCTTACAGAATCTTTATAAATTGCCTTTGTCGTTGTAAGTATCTGAAACCTACCAACACACTTTGTAACACATATTTTGCTCAGAATATTTCATTTCTAATTAATGTCATACATTCTGCATGATTTAAATGACACCTACACAATAAGAATACAATAATTAAATATAATTAAAAAGAGTATGTAACTGGCCGCTTCAATATAAATCATATTTTTCTCAGTCATTTTTAATAATAGTATTTTATACTTTGGACTTTAATAACAAATGACAAACTAAAGTATAGAAATTTAAATTTAATATGTACATACGGAAATATTAAAAATTACCTACGATACAATTTAATAGAAATTAACTCTTGTATATAGTCGATATTTGAGATGTAAATAAATGATAATCAAATAAACAATAACTTCTGTCCTAATTGAAACCAATTGTGGGGCCCTAAATAACGCTGCAGATAAAAAAGTTGATTAATATGAATAAATAAAGGTATTAAGATATAAATTCATTTAAGAAAATCGCATTATCTATAATTAGGTACTACGCGAAAATTACTTACGGATTTGGTGACACTTTAACACCTTTTAGAGGCATTTTCAAATTACAATTCGTTCACGAAATATAAGCCTGTTTTTATTTATCGTTAATCAAATACCTATATACTTTATTGTAAACACTTGGCTACTATGAACAACAAACCGTACTGTCGAGTATCACAGCGAGAACTGTCAAAATAATAACAGCTGACGTATGTTTTCATTTTGTAATACTTTCCAAGACGCAATAATTTAAATCGTTGATATAATTATGCATATTATAATCAAATAAAACATAATATCCGCAATTTATAATTATCCTATTAATTCATTAACTAGGAAGAAATAAATAAATTTTCTTGCTTTCTTAATTGTAAAAATATAACGCTATGTTTCGAAATAGTACTTGTTAGTTAAACTAGATGGCAGTAATAAAATTAAAGAACCAATTTGGGGCGCAAATATAGTAGTTTAATTTAAATTTATGTTTTAGTACTAGTGCAATGACATTATGTAATAACTATTTTAATGTTTATATCTTGTAATATCTGCAGTATGACTGACCTCATTGGACAGTATGGTATCAGCTGGGATCGTTAACCCACAGCGTTTTGCGATTGCAAAACGCAATCTAATAAAGATAACTAACAATTCATAAAGTTAAATTTATTGTTGAAGAAATATTTTCAGAAGCCTAACAAACAGATCAAACTGTCTAATCGTATTCAACAGTATAAATAAAACATTTTGTTTTTTACACTCTAATATACCGTGATATTTCATAATAACATTTCACTGATTTGTTTTGAATAGAACATATTTTTGCGTGGCAATAACAAAGGCAATATAGTAAAACAAAAGTTTTACCTACGCATTGGATGAAACGAGTAATTTTTGTCGTAACCTTGACGCATGCGTACACACGGCGCGTTTTACAACGCTCTTGATAATGAACTTTGAACTGAATGACGCAGATATAGCTGTTTTATTCGAAAGAACTTGGGCCCTTGTTGATTCGTTGAAAACCAAATTCCTTATAAAAAAGTAAAAAAAAACTAATCATCACTAAAAAATATTTAAAGATATTTAATGGTCGTTTGGTTGAACAAGCTAATCCTTGAAATATTAGTCCGAATTTAAAAAGTATTTTTGTTTTGAATAGTAGGTATATTTATTGTAGAAGGTTTAAGGCTATATTTCATCATGCTATAACCAGTAGAATAACAGCAGCAACCAAAAAATGTGGTCAAATGGAGAAAAATATTCTTTTTGAAATCTTATGCTTCGTATAAAACATGCCAGTATGATATTTAGCGGCAATTTTTTTTAAACATTGTTTCTGCAGTTGGTTATTTAGGGGGTATTGTTTTATATCGTAATAATATATAATCTTATAATCGTAATACTTAAGATTTTTTCATGTGTGATATTTTCATTATTAGCTAAAAGATGTCAACTGCTTTACATAAGGCTAGCCCAGATGTTTAAATTACTTGTCCAAAGCGATATTTTAACGTAGATGATAGGTACTATAATAAATTAGATTTTCACAATTGTGAATTTTAGCAGTTTCAAAGGAACATAAATTATAAAGTGTTATAAACGCATGCCATTGTGTCACTGTCTGCAGTAGTGGGAGTTAAATATTATTATTTAAAGTGTCAATAAACCCACTGTAACTGTGTTGGCCACGAGGTTTAGGCACGCGGTCGAGAATCTCGGTGGTCGCGGTTTCGAATCCCAGGCACGCATCACTTTTCGAGGAAATGTGAAGAAATACATCGTCATGAAATCATTAGGAACCATTAGAAATTACTTAGGTGTGTAGTCCGCCAACCCGCACTAGGCCAGCGTGGTGAACTATGGCCTAAATCCTTTCAATGGTAGATGAAGCCCGTGCCCAACAGTGAGACGTATATGGGTTAATTTTGTCCCTACAACATACAGGTCATTGTCGCACGTGTTTCGATGCAGGGTTCAAATCCGTAAGAGGCAAGGCTATTCTCTTTTACTAGATAGACTGTGCTACTAAGAATCTTGTAGCAGATGTATCTAATTACCAGGAATCGAGTCTGGGAACTTTAGATCTCAATCCGCACAATTATTCTATGTTACCAGACAGGCAAAATTGATTTTTCCTTATTATTTTCGTAGAAATTACACACTAATTTCTACTCCAAGTTTTGTTAAACTTGTGATCCTGTTGGATTATAGTTGTTATTTAAACACCAAAGTTAAATAAGTTTTATTACTTAGAAATTCTACCCTTTATTTTAGGCCTGATTCCAACTAATCCATACTAATATTATAAATGCGAAAGTAACTCTCTCTATCTGTCTGTCTGTCTGTCTGTTACGCTTTCACGTAAAAACTACTGAATGGATTTTAATGAAACTTTACAATGATATAGCTTATACATCAGGATAGAACATAGGATACTTTTTATCCCGGAAAATGTAGTATTCCCGTGGGAATGGGTATTTCGTGATCTACCACAGCGATTTGAATGAAATTTGGTATAGAGAGAGGTAGGGCTCACAGAATTAACATGGGATAATTTTATCCTGGAAAATGTGATCCCGTGGGATAAACATGTTATAAATGCAAAAATCTCTCTGCACTTAACCCTAGAGTCTACGCGGACGGAGTCGCGGGCAAAAGCTAGTAATTTTATATTCGCAAAAGATATTCAAAAAATTACAGATTTCAAAGATATTTTCAGATCGAAGTCAACGACCTAAATCGTATTTAAAACTGTCTTAAATCTGTTATTGTTTTCAGTTGTATATAATTCATTACTAAAAGACAGCTAAATAAACGAGATATCTGGAAAATCTAAAGAACTTTCTAGACGTCGTTCACAACAAATAAAACTGGACTAAATCAATGTCGACGCTCTAGTTTCTAGTTTGTAGCTAGTCGGGAGCACGTTTGGTTTATATTTGCCCGCAGGAAGTAGGTATGGCTTGTTAAAATTACTAGAAGTTTGTAAATATCAATTTACAAAGATCTATCGAGATTTTGCATTTGAAATTATTAGCCGATGTTAATTTTAAAACGACAAAACATTCTTGTTTATGGATCATATAAGACCATAAACTATGGTGGATGCCGGGAAAATGTTAAAAACTGTTAAAATGTATTTTTTTATTTCGAAAATGTTCGCATAGACTATAAATATATCGATGATTTTTTAATGAAATTTTCATATTGGTGCAGACAAGGATTAAAAAATAACTGTTCTTTATAAAATGGTCATTTAAAATCCAAGCGAACTGTACAAGGTACGCAAGTTGATAAGTATTTATTACATTTTCTTTTATATTTCTGTTTTTAGAGATATAAAATTAATAGACAGATTTGGAACAATAAGTTTAGATTATCTTGCTTACCACATGTTCCATTGTTGAGCTGTGAATTAATCCATTAAAACCAAGGCAATTAAACCATAAAGCCAAACATAGTTGTAATAAAGATAAAAAAAAAAAAATAATTAAGAGGAATTTTATTTCCCAAATTCTAAACCTTGTGTACAATTTATTGTTCCTTATAAGAGCAACATAGTAATTTAAGAGTTTTTTGTAGTTGCAGACGGCTTGCTGCTGATCTCGCTTGGTTTTGGCTTATACGTAACAATTATCTGTTCAACTGAAAGGGTTTTGGCACAACACTACTCTGTACAACTGAGAGGTTTTAAAAACTTTTAGGTGATTTGGTGTCCTCATGCAGTCAGCATGCGGTTCACACCGCCTATAACCGCACACAATAGAAACTGGTCCTGCGTGGTCTCGACGAGGCAGAAGAAGAGGTGACCTCATGATCATGTCCTTTATCGTTGAAGAATGTCATAATTCATTGTAAAAGCACGCAGTTTAGTTGTTGTATAAAATAAATAAATAAAATAAATAACTTGGAAAAGTCAGAGGTATGTGAATACGGTTTAAGCTAATATAGTATTCTTAAGTCAAAGGTCTCTTACTCCGCAAAGATCCAAGTGGATTAAAATATTGACAACACTTAAAAATAAATCTCCTTTTTATTATAAGTAGACACAATAATGTTCCTAGATAACTGGGTATAAAAAAGGAAACATTCCTGAGTATAAACAATTTGTTATAGAAATACGACATATTTTATTTATGGATAATCCCACGGAATCCTCCTAACTAATGATCTTGATTGATCCCGTCTAGCTGTTTAATTATCTGGATATTACGGCAATAAAAACTCAGTCTGGGCCGTCAATCATCATTACGATACTGTTTCGACTTGGAAGTTGGATGTGATACTAATAAAATACCAAAGCTTTTGATTATGTATTTATGGTGAAACTGCTTGAACAATTTTGATAATATTTGGGGTGGAGGTAGCTTAAACTCGGCGTTGACAAATATGTTTTAAAAAATGTGGTGTCATACGCAAGAAATCTAAATGAATTAATTAATGAATGAATTTGAAAATGTGGATGTTAGTTTCGTATTTCTTATCTTATCATCATCTCATGACAGCCCCGTGGCGCAGTTGGCTAGACACCAGCTTGCGAAACGAGAGGCCGCGGGTTCGATTCCCGCACCGAGACAAATGTTTGTGTGATCCACAAATATTTGTTTCGGGTCTGGGTGTTTGTGAGACCGAAGTCTCTCGTAGTTTCTGATACCCACGACACATGAATCGTATCTTAGTGTGGGGTCTGGACTATGTATGTGACCATTATTCTCACCATTATCTCACCATCAGTCAGACCTTATGATTTTTTTGACCTTATGATTTATAGACCTAATGATTTTTTGCTCGAGGGGAAAGCTGGTTATGGCTCTACCTCCCGCCAGCCCTCGGAGAGGGGGGCAGAAGACCTTATGATAGTTATTGGATTCGAAGAGAAATATTTAGTTTAACGTTGTTCTTTACGCTAACAATCACACATATTTTCTTGCCGGTTGAAGCTGTACCCTGAAATTAATTTCTTCACCTATGTTTCGCCAGTATCATCACACTATTCTCGTATTTTGGAAAAAAATCCAGATTCTTTTTCAGAACTCTACATCTCTAAATCACAAAACACACTCTACTACCAAGAAACCAACTAGCCAGTCAAGTTTTTAATATCCACATATTTTTATTACACTTCAGAACATAGTTGTGGACACTAAATACCAGATGTAAGCAAAAACTAGTGAAACGCATCCGGAATTCGAACCCGCGACATTCCAATTCACTGATCATTTATCTAAGCATTAGCAACCGCAATGTAATATTATCTTAATATACACAAAGGCTGGTGATCTCAAAATCATTAGTTTTTTACTTGCTTTAACGGTGAAGGAAAACATCGCGACAAAACCTGCACACCTAAAAAATCTTAGGTACATATATCTCTGGTGTGTAGTCCGCTAACCCGCACAAGGACAACGTGATGGACTATAGTCTATACCTTCTCAAGTTGTAGAGGGGCCCTTGCCCAGCAGTGGGACGTAGATGGGCTGATGGTGATCAGCATATACATATATCCCAAATGAAAACGAGATAAGCATCAAACGGTCTGCATATGTGATTATGATAATGTGGGGTTACAGACTTATATTGTTTATTTTTTTATTCCTAATTGCATTTAGACTGAGAAATTATGAGGTAATTAAATTAAGTCCAATTCAGTATAAATTAAGTCCTAAATACGTCTCAGACTTCTCGATTCAATCCCAGTGACAGAGACAGTGTTCATTACACAAACAATCATTTGCTGTTTATACACATAATGTTCGTTCGGCCTTTGCATGTAGAAATACATCACTGCCGTCCCCCTTTGAAGTACAGGCGTGAGTGTTATAACAGACACAATTGCTACGAGTTATTTTCGTTGTGCTAATGAGATAGAATTCAGATCAGACAGGTAGATAGGTAAGCGACATGGCAGCTGTGTTGGCAGACGGTTTGTGTTGCGTGTGGTACGAACTTCGAGACCTTGGTTAGTACATTTTGACAGGCTGATATTTTAAGAAGCGACTACTTTGCACGACCATTTATTTTTCGAAACGGAATCATAAAATCTATATAAACAAAACGAAATTATACTAAAAAGTAGTTCCGAACCCTTTCAGTTGAAGAGGATGATGAATCCCATTAATTTTCCAGAAGTATTTAAGTTCTATGACATCAGCTATAACAAGACAAAAGGAAAATGATAAAATGAAACTGAATTTATAAAAAAGAAACTGACGTTATACATGTTCTTTAAGTACCGCACTTGATTATGATGTTAGTACCCACAAAGAAAGATTTTTCTAAAACCCACTCTTCAAAGATTCAAATGGGTTTATAAGGTTTTTTAGATTAGGGTTGAAAGGATTAAAAACTACTTTTTTATTCATGGCACCAAGTACCTATGAAACGTTTAAGTTTACGTTCCTGGCGATAAGAAAATCTCGACAAAAAATAAAAAAAAATTGTCATTTGATTTCATTTTTGTTAGGATTTTCTGTAACGCCAGGGGGTTTGTGATCACCGCAGCTATTACCTGCTTTAGTCTCCGATCACGGTCTAATACACCTGTATATAATTAGTAACAAGAAATTTTTTAAGGAACATTAACATACATAAGTAACAGCATATAATTACCTATTTAAAATTGCTGTTACTATACGCGGAAGCTATAATTGAAAAAATATAAATGGTATTAATATTTAGCGTTCCGTATACTATCTCATTAGGTTTGAGTGTGGAGTGACGAAAGATTGTCTCTCCACACTTGAACCTCTGTTTGGTCAACATCGTGCGACAGATTCGAAGTTGTCATTTTGTCTTGCTAATAGAAAAATATACAGAAAAACCTCGGCATCATAATATAGTTAAACATATTCGTGACCATAGAACAGCTGAATAAAATCAAAAGGGAAAAAGACAGTTAATAAATACACCCAATAGTCACCTTCATATGAAGGTTCATAGCTCTGCCCCCACACTCGATTACAAGTCCTGTGTCGTGGGTATCAGAGACTATGAAAGACTTTTTCGGTCTTACATGATAGAATAATTTAAACTGTTCTGTGGAAAAAAATTCAACTGCTCTGTGGAACCACAATTATGTTTTTCGGATCCTGGTGTTTGTGAGATCAAAAAAATTCAAGAGATCTTCTCTTTTCTTGACTTTTTTCTTAGTTTAGAGTTAGAACTATGCATGTCCTATCTATAAAAAAATCTTTTTCTTTACTTCAACAACAAAAAATGTCATGTCATGATTTCGGTTTCATCCGTAAGTATAATCTAAGCGAGGGTCATGTAAACATAATACGGAACTCAAATATATGTTTCCGATTCGTCCACAACCATTTTTTATCTGTCTGCAAAATGAGGAACTTGACATGTGAGCGTTGATATGAATGTTTGCGAAAACAATTTTTTGCCGCTTCTTGATTAAAGTTTGTGAATAAATGTTTCGCAGTATTGTTCACACGTTTGAAATTTTTATTTTGTCTGGCAAATCAGATTTTTGACAACCCCATGGCGCAATTAGTTAGGTAACAGCTTGCTAATGAGAGGCCGTGGGTTCGATCACCGAGACAAATGTTTGTGATCTTCAAATATTTTTTTCGGGTCTGGATGATTGTGAAATCGTAAAGTCTTCCGTAGTTTCTGATACCCACGACACAAGACTTGTATCTTAGTGTGGGGTCAGAAATATGTATGTGACTGTTGGGTGTATTTGATTATTTTCCAATCTAGGTAATTATTTATAGGCATGTGGTCCCTTTTTATTTGCGGTAAATTTCGCATATCGTAGTCCTATTAATTGAATTTCAAATTGCTACCGATTAGTCAACTGTATATGTACGTCTGTAATGGCGAGAAAAAATTAGCCAGGCACGCATACCTAACTCTCAAATATGGCTTCGTTCTAATCCTCTGACCATAATTACTTTAATGGATGATAAAAATAAACTGCATGGATAATTGGAGTGACAAACATGGTGTACGTTATATCTTACTAATATTATGAATGGAGGTATTAATTTGTTGTATATTGGAGAATGTTCTTGATGTCCGAGTTATTTATTATTTAAACACAGGGTAATGTCTTAATCATAACTTTATTGGTGCGCCCTCTTAATCAACCCACTATAGACTCCTCATAGACTAATAACTAGGGATGTCCATACACATTAGTGATGTCCTAATAGAGATGTCATTAGTTAACAATCTACAACAGAATTCATCATCATAAGAGACTAAGTCCTTAGCCCACGCTGGCCTAGTGCGGTTAGGCGGACTACACGCCTAAGATTTTTTAGGTGTGCTGGTTTCCTTAGGATGTTTTCCTTCACAGTTAAAGTTACATCTGGAACTTTGTAATCGTCTTCTCAAAAAAGTACATAGCCTAAAGATGTAATTATTATTCTTGAAATGTGTTCCTGAAGCGACAGTCTCGCTCATCTCATCATCATCATCATCAGCAGCAGCCCATATGATACTATGGCAGTTTTTTAAGTTCTAAAAAATAAAAAATGAAGCCTTCAAATCATGGAGTTCAAGTTTAGTATGAGTTGTATTGGGTATTCATAATGAATTTAACTGTAAAATATAATTTGGTCGAAAATATATCTCATTCTATCAGTTCGTAATATCTGAGAGTATAAAGATTCTTCTACCTTCCTTCTCAAGAATACTGATGTGATTTTAGGAACAGAATTTAATTTTTAAATTTTGACTATTTATGTGTTCTGTTTACTTTTATCGTGAATCGCAGTCGTGCGTGATATTTGCCTAATTCGCCTATACAAATAATGCAAATATTGGTCAAATGTTTGCCTAGTTTGTCCAATACACTTAGTCAAAATATCGATGTATTTATCGCCTTGTAAATATCAAGCGCTCGGGAAATTACGTAATTTTGATTTCTTTCCGCCAGAATTTACATTCATTTACCAAAAAAAAGTTGTATTTCTACGTCAATGTTTTAAAAGTCTATTTATTTTTAGTTCCAAACCATATTCAGAAACACCTAATGACAGTTTGCCCTATCCGAGCTTTCAAGGGATCTATTTTGAAAGATGTTTTTGAAAATCTATGCCTACAGGCCCATATTAAACCTCCGTGCTGCTACAAAATTTTATAATTAAATCTGCAGAATACTTCTCCAAAGTTATGTGTATTCTCGTTGAAGGAAAGCAGCATGATGAAACCTACAGACTAGGCTACAATAAGCTGGCGTGGTGGACTTTGTATTAAGTCGTCTCAGTTGTATATATGCTCATTCCCAGCAGTTGGACACATGAAGATTACTTCCGGAATCTCCCAGAAGTATGTCCATCTTCATCATCAGCCTTTAATACGTCTACTGCTGAACAAACGCCTCTCCTATAGCACGCCACTTGACTCGATCTTCGGCCCTCATCCAACCGCTGCCACCTTGCGGATACCGTCACCCCACCTAGCCAGAGGGCGTCCTACACTACGTTTGCCGATCTATACGTATGTCCATACCCTTCTTCAATAATTATCGGGGTTAATAGCACATTGCCATGTACAAAGCTAGGATAATTGTTTATTGCTCATATTAATGTGTTCATAAAAAACACACCTTATGCAGTTGATGTGTGTCGTGTGACCAAATGACGTTAGTATAAACGACTTTCAATTTGCAATTTAAGTAATATTAAACACTTCGGTGACTTAATAGGCAGATAAGGTTTAGAGATGTAATAGACTACAAACCTCTTTATTAATAGAGAATGGTTAAAGAATGATGTTTTGCGTCATACTCGGGAACGGGTGCTGTTTGTGTACGTAAGTATGTTAAATTCACATAATAAAATGTTAATTATGACCATCTTTTTTACATCTTGGCGAATCAGAATAATTAAATTAGTAATTTTTGGCCAGGTTTTCACTTTTGGTTGAAGAGGTAAGACTAAACTAAAAAAAACTATGTATGCAGTTAAAAAATCAGCTAAAATCAAATCTATGCTACGAGCACTGAGCAGTATAACGTTATAATTAAGTCGAATAATAATGTGATATTTGACACGGCTATTGTATAGAATCGTGACCATAGCAAGCAATAAAAACCATATTAGTAGTATGCTAAAATTTGATATGTGATAAGTCAACAAGGAAATGTACTTTAGCTGTTTTAACAAAACACGGCAAATAAACATTAATTGATCGTTATAAAGATTTTTTTTTTATTTTATTTTATGTTATTAGAGAAGATGTCAAAAGTTTGTGAATACTAAGTAATCTTTATTATTGTGTACATAATATGTATCATATTTAACTTTTCTCGAGGGGTAAGCTATTTATAACACTATTTTCTACAAACTTTGTGGGGAGGGGGGCAGGAAGCGCATGTCGGGGTCACCGGCCTTCCAGCCCGGCGCGCAGCGACGTCATGTCCGCGCAGATGTTAGTACCGGGCTGGGTCCCTAACAAAATCCCTATGCGATGCTGGTGGCTATCTTAGCACCATGTGGGGCGACTATGATGCGTGGGGGAGAAGCACCTACAATAGAGAAAGCGTATCAGCTCTTGGATATTTTAGGGCGCAATTGTACCCCTACTAACTTTATACGTGTGTCGCTATTTTGGATATTTAAGTCGCCTTTTACGACAGGTAGGAGACAGTTAGGAGATTCTAACGCCTCCTTTCACTGGGCAATTTGTCATTTAAACTAACCTAAACCTTCTAACGGACGCCCTCTGGCTAGTTGGGGTGACGATATCCGCAAGGTAGCTGGCAGTGGTTGGATGAGTAACCTCATCACTAATCCGAAGATCGAGCTTAGTGCCGTGCCACAAGAGAGGCCTATGTCCAGCAGTGGACGAATTAAGGGCTGTTGATAAAACCTTCTAAGTTGAAGATTAGCAGCAATTTACGACCTAACTACCTATTAAAATGTCGCCTTTAATTTATTTGGTTATGTTCAGCAGATAACCATGCGATTGTTTAACCTTGGATGTTGAAGTTAATTTATCATCTTTTAAAATACATCGCTTATCTTATTTCAAGTGGATGCACACGCAAAATATAATTTGTGATTTTAAATTACAGGCCAGTTTCAATGTGCGTGACAAGATATTACTTTAGCGATCCTGGGTTCGAACCCCTAATGCCACCTCTGATACTAATTAATTAGTTCTTAATAAAATATAAGCTACTTTGACAGTGAATAAATCTGTAAGATAGCAATTTTCTACAGAAAATGTATTTAGGTATACTAAAATAAATATTAATAAATCCCGGTGGAGGTCATTGGGGGAGGCCTATGTCCAGCAGTGGACCGTAATTGGGTGATGATGATGATGATGATACAAAAATATAATACTTGTACACATATACTCGGTCACCAGTTTGAACTAAAGTCTAATAACCCTTAGAGATTAAAAGAACTCTGGTGCCCAGTAGCGGAAGGTCAGCTGATAATGATATTCAATATTCATATTGGCATGCATAAAAATGATAGAAGAAGAGTCGTAGTTGAAAAATATAAGGATAATGTTTCTTAATTTTCATACGAGATGAAATAAGATCTATTAAGGGACCACTGCCATAAAAAATCGTAAATAAAATAACGCAGAATAAAAGAATGAGTTATACTCTTTATTTCATTCCATTTGTAACATATATGATACATTACCGTGGGTAATTACAGGACATTGTACAGATTTTACACAATAGCCAGACTTATCAACTTACAAAAAATAATTTTCACTCTTAAATTCAAAGATTAGATTAGAATTGTAATAGGTTTCGAGGCCAAAAACATTGCTGTTTCGATCCCCATCATACATATATTTCTAATGCTTGAGATTCTTACCGTTTTGGCTGTTAATTTGGTGCCTGGATACGACACTTTAATATTGGGGCTATTTTAATAAAGCATAAATTAACAAATAAGAATTGCACTTTTTTACCAGCCGCATAACCTCCTATGAATTTATTGATCCTTTATTTATTGATACACAGTTGGTTTTGAATACGCGCCTGTAAACAGGGACACTTCAGTTGTTTTATCAACTATCATAAACAGGAACGGTTTGTTAGCCACAAAGGATTCAGGCAGCATTCTGGACTGGAACGCCGCTTCGCTTGCAGCAGAGGCAACTGTCCCCTCTTCTGTCACTACTACATTCACTTTCTGTATGAAATTCGACACGTACAACTGAAAATCAGTTATCTCAGAGAAGTCTGCTTGATGGGGATCGAATATCGCCCTTAAACCCATATCCATAAGCAGTTCCTTCAAATTGTTGAGGTCTGACGCGATTTTAAACCGAGGAATTTGAACGTCAACAGTCTGTGATCCATATTGGTTGAGTAGCATGAATATTGAAGCTAAATTAACGTTTTTGAGATTGTCAATCACATTGGTCACTGATACGCCGTTTTGTGGAAGGAATATCAGCATGGAGTACCTTCCATCATCACCGTAAGGCAGTTCCAAGACTTTGGCTCGTATTTGGTTGATTGTGGCTATGTTGAAGGATCCAGTTGTAAACATTAAGTTTACGTCACCTATCTGATTGCCTTTGTGGTTGTAGAACGCACTGGTTTCCGTATCATCGTAAGGGAATTGCACTTTCCACGCACCTCTAAAGTACAATGCGTCTATCATCACCATATAAACACCGTAGAGATCACTGGGCGTCACTATTTCGTCGATAGCTTCATGTGTTGCTTCCCTAACGAAATCATTGATCATCGATGCTGTGTACACAGAGTCGTCAAACCTTACGTTCTTCACTTCGCAGAGACCGGCATTTTCAATGTCATACTTGAATTTCTCATTGACAGCCATTTTGTCGTCAATGAAGATTGTGGAGCTCTGTTCCATCATAGTGCTGTCGTTACTCGCTGAATTCTTGAGGATTTCGAAGAATTTCTTGTTGAAGCACTTATGCGGGTGGAGGTGTAACACCTTGTGGAGTTCTGTGAGCGTTTCATCGCCGGCTCCGAACGACATTGCTGACAGTAGACTCCAAGAAGACAGGCCTGATGCAACAAAGTGGCTTTCGGTCTCCTGGTTGATTCTGACGACTAAATCTGTGGTGAACTCATACAAAGCCCTTCGTAGGAAGTGCTGGGCGGTTTGGTAGTTACATTGCGCGATGGCCAGCGGTGTTATTGTTGATATGAAGAGAAATGCAAGCGATAGTCGAGCCATGTCTTCTCGCCGCGTCGGTGTGGAATCTACTGACATAATGAAGTTGTGAGAGCGGTTATCAACACTGACCCGAGATAACGCGCGGCGAGGCTACCATTTGGCACAATTCGTGTTAAATGTTTCTGAGAACTGTTTCGGTGATAAGTTTTGTTTCGGGTTATATAATTTATGCAATTCGGTGTTGGGAGTAGAGATAAGTATTTTGTAAGTTAAAAACAATTCCTTAGTAATAATTCGGCTGTAGCATGAAGTTTAGAAATGTGCTCAAAAACGCTTATAAGCTCGCTTCTTTCGGACACATAATTGGCGCTGCATGGGGGAAGAAATGCACCTTTGCATTTCTATACAGAAATAGGTACAGTCGTGGGTGTGTTTCTAAAAAAATCCTTGTTACTTTAAGGTGAAATGTTGATGTTATCCAAATCTTTACGGTAATTTCATTTAGTATTGGCTCTAAAGAGAAGTTTATGCGAGAAGTAATAAAATTCGGTTTAATTAAATACTCGAATGTTATACGGCCTATTTTTAACGCCATTACGAGTTAAAACGTCTTAATAATAACTATATTAAGACTTAAATTAATGTAAAAGTGACTACAAATGTAGTAAGTAAATATTTCATTTTTTTTAACATAACCTCACCCACATTTCACCAAGTCTATTTTTTTTGCCTCAGTAACACTTTTCTCGACCCGGGGATTGAACCCGGATCTTCTAGATCGTACACATGCTTGTACCGCGAGACCATGAGGCAGTCATAATTCTCATTTACCATATAATCAGGTTATCATACGGTGCAGATGTTTATCGCTAGTTTCACTATATTTGTTTTCAAGAAAGTAATGGTTGAACAAAAAATAAACTCTGTTGTACAACACGAACGTAATTTAATGCGTTTTTTGACAGCTCGTGACGCATTAGTAACGAAATGATAGATGAAAATTGCCAGATTACGTTATCTCAAGTCTGAGTTGCATCTCAAAACTACTGAAGCAATTCCACTGAAATTCGACACGCAGATTGTTCATATATCCGCCAACCCGAACTAGGCCAGCGTGGTGGACTAAGGCCTAAACCCTCTCAATTGTAGAAGAGGCCAGTGCCCAGCAGTGGGACGTTAAATTACTTTATTTATTCACATGGTAGAGGAATGCAAAGATATAATAATGATTAGTGTTAGTGCGAGTGAAGCAATCCAAGTAACAATGAAATGAAATAATATATATTTAGAGAATGTATAAAATGTCGAATACTTCACTTACAAAGATTCGGTCATTTTAATGTACAGTGTACTACTCTGTTCGGAAATCAACACTAGAGAAGAACGGGCGAGAAACTTTAGTGTTGTTCTTTTCTATTGTTCTTTTAGTATCTCTATTTCACGAGAATCCTGCATTTTCCTGAATAAAAGTACCCTTTATCCTTTTCCAGGGATCTATCAATCCACATAACAAAAAGCTTTCAATCAAATCGGGCCATTGGCGTAGTAACAATATTGTAAGCTATCTCTTGATTGAAAAAGAGCAACACTAGAGTTTCTTGCCCGTTCTTCTCTAGTGATGACTGCCTTCCGAACGGGGTGGTAAAATTTGAAATGACTGAATCTAATAGTCCAGTCTACATGTTCAAAAACGTGTTAAATAGAAATAAAGCTCCTAAAAATATGAGCGATGGCTCATTCGATTCGGAATGACGTCTAGAAAAATGTTTTTGAAGGGTATATTAGCACATAAAAAATTGCAATTGTTATTAACAAAATAAAAAAAAATAAAAAAAGGGATTTAGTTTTCCGTTAATAACTTTAAAAAGTTTAGAAAAAAAATTGTAATAAAATACAAAAAAAATACAAAAAGTTTTTTTTCTTAACTTTTTTTACATATGGTTGTTTTTGTAATTTTTTGATATTTTCGAAAAAAAATATAACGGTGAATATTATTTGTTTATAACAATTTTTTAAGTAATTAAACAATTAAATTATTTATAAAAAAAATATTTCTCTGTTATTCTGTTGAAAAGGGCCAATGATTATTTTTAAGAATACAATAATTTCTGAACTAATTATTTTAACAATTGAAATATTTTATATTAACGATTATAATATATAAAAAAAAATATTTAAGAAAAATTTTTATTTAAAAATAATTATTTCACCTATGCTTTAAGATGGTAAAAAGATTTTTTTTTTAAATCCCAAAATAGTCTATTTGTTTATAAACAATTTCTTAACAAATGACGTAAAAAAAAATTTCCAATGATCATTAATACCTATATTAGATGCGAAAACAGCAATAATAATACATTACCAAAAAAAAATAATAATAACATTTTTTAGAAATTTCATTTTTAGTTAATTTAAAAAAATTATAATTAACAAAATAATTAACATAAATAATTTTTTTTTGCATAACTTTATTAAGTACCTAAACAAGAAGAGCTCCACGAAGCGAAAAGATTTTTAGATCAATTATTAAAAATTTTATGCCGTAATTTATAAAAACAGAGATTGGAAAAAAATTAGTTAATTAACAATGATGTAAATTTTTGAAAAATCGACAAATAATTTTTTTCACCGAGGTTTTTTTCGTTCAAGTGTCTACATTACACCAAAATTTTTTCAAATTTTTAAATTGTCATTTAATCTTCTTCTTCTTCTTCTTCATCAACCCATATTCGCCCACTGCTGAGCACGGGTCTCCTCTACCATTGAGAGGGTTTAGGCCATCAGTGTCATTTAATATTAAAAATAAATTGTTTTAGGTGATATACCGGCTTTTTAGGCGGCGCGCCTATGCCGTAACGCCCTCGCGGAGCCTTATTTTCAGTGTTAAAAATATATTATAAATAATGTAGATAAAGTTCCGAGAGTTAGTTCTTTTTTATTGGAAATTTTCTCCTCTTTCAGGATCTTTTTTCAAAATTCCTTAAATATTATTATTTTTAAAGTTATTAACGAAAAACTAAATACCTTTATTTATTTTTTTTATTTTGTTAATAACAATTGCAATTTTTTATGTGCTAATATACCCTTCAAAAACATTTTTCTAGACGTCTACCCGAATCGAATGAGCCATCGCTCATATTTTTAGGAGCTTTATTTCTATTTAACACGTTTTTTAACATGTTGACTAGACTATAAGTGATGTATTTGACATTTTATAGATTCAATAAATATTATTTCATTTCATTTCATTTCAGTAGTGAGAGCGTGAAAATTATTTTTGTAAGTGTAACTACAGTATAGAAGGGTAAATAACTCACGTTGCCCATTTAATAGTTAATTATATATTATTTGTCTTAAATTGAACCGTACTTTTCTAGTATACAGTATATTTCAGCCTATCGCCGTCCACTGCAGAACGTAGTTCTCCCCAAGAAAGCGCCAACCATCCCGGTGTTGAGCAGCCCTCATCCATCCAACACACGACACATTTCTCAAGTAGATAATACAGTAAATGATTTATAGTTGAGAAGTGAGTCGTAGTACTTTGAAAAAATGTACAGTAATATTATAAGTAAAAAACCCGTGTACCGCTATGGAACGGTTTTTGTTGTCGCAAGGTTTGGCAGCTGACGCAATCATATTTGTGTTTTGATGACGAGTGTAGTATGGAAACCTATGAACGAAAAACAAGTAGGTATTTGGAACTATGAAAGTATGTTTATTTGAATTAAAACAATGGATTTTACAGTCATGGTGATGGTCTGAAGATTAATTGTAAATAGAGACAAAATAATAAATACTTTTTTTTATAAAAAGGCGATTATTTTTCCTAATTTTTTTTTTAATTACAGATATACGAAGATAGCATTGTCTTGTAAAAATATGTTGTTTGTTTTTTCTTATAGTTAAACACATTTTGTATTCACTCCGAATGGACGCTTATGAATGGTAAAAACGTCTTCACTACACTTAACTTCTATCGTATATCTTTATTTGTTACTGAAGTGGTCATAACTCAGAATAATAACTAGTAGTAAAACTTGTCAGTCGCGACCTCGACTTCATCGACTTGAACCAAAATAACCATGATTTGGCGCCGTAATAAATTGTAAACAGCTACTTATTTCACATATGTACAGAAATAAAAAAAACATCCAATGATTAAAGACACTGCGAATTTTTTTGGACTGAGTCCAGCTACTCGGATTTTTGCTTTTTAAATAGAAATTTGCGTGGGATTACTCGAATGGCAAAAGATTAGAAGTGTGATCTTTAATGCATAGATAAATGCACTCAACTGTCACATACAGTTCTGACCCCATACTAAGATACAGGACGTGTATGGGCTGATGATTATGATGATGACAAACATTTTTCTCGAGGCGGGGATCGAACCCACGGCCTCTAGTCAAGCTGGTGTCTAGCTAACTGCGCCACGGGTCTGTCAAATCAATAGAAATGTTACACATTTTTAGACAAAATTCAGTCTATTTACATCAGTTTACGTTCAGCCTAGGTTGATATTTAACAGTAAAGCAAACTGATCTAGGTAAACATCTATCCAGGAAGAAGTCTAGACTGAAAAAATTCGCGTAGGATGTAGAATAAACACATTCCATAAACAATTGATGCACGAAGCAAGTTGCAATTAGTTTCAAATTCTTGCCGATGTTGAAAATATTTGTGCGCTGAGTGTTTATTGGCTTAGGTATTATTATTGAGGTAATTAGTTTTCTGGTTCAAGTACAATTGTATAATAAATAAATTTAAATGTCTGTTTGTAATTTTACTGACAGTTTTGTTGAAAATGTTTACATAGCAATTGGGGAAAAAAACTGAAGAATTTTTCAGTTTGTTCCGGGTAGTCATGTTTAACAGCTGAACGTGTATTAGGGGGACTTTAATTGATACATTAATTATATTAAAGGCTAACTAAAAGTACAGTATAATCTCACTAATCCGGCACTATTTAAAACCGGAGGGTGCCGGATTATTGGAATGTTCGGTTTATTGGATTATAGTGAAAGAGTCAAGAGAACTGGAGTAACTGACGTAAAATAAAGCATTTCATAGAGCACAGGTATAAATAGAGGGCGGATGGATTATTGGACGTGTCGAACTATCGAAGTGCCGGAGTAGTGAGATTATCTGTACTTTAATTGTAAAGTAAATCTCCGCAAAAAGTCTTAATTCCACATGGCTAGAGTTATGTGAAACAGGCTTGTAAAAATATTTGAAAAATCCGATTTAATTATGTTGGTACTGCAATACAACTTTGTTGAAAATCCTACAACACTGCACTACCCTGGAATAGAACCCGGAAACTCCAAACCACATGCTACTAACCCATCCACGCCAATAAAATAACTCTAGAAATTTTAATCTAAAATATACAAATGATCTTTCACTGCAATCTGCCAAAGCTCCAGAAATATTTAAATAACAAAAGAAATTCCTCGCCGTAATTACGAATGCCGACAAATAAGCGATAAGATTTAATGAATCCCTAGCAGACGAAACAAATTGCGAATGCAGCGAACATCTGTCTCGGTGTGTTTGTGTAGCCAATGTGATTATTTTCTTGTCTATGTGCAAATATTAATCTAACGGATTTTAATAATGGCACAGTTAGCATATTAGCATACTTTCTAATCTAAAATTTTAACAAAATATCTTACCGGAATAAACGAAAATCTATTGCACGTTCAAAAAAATCTTGAGAAATTTAAAAAAAAAATGTAATGTACATAATAAAAATACTAGGAACAAATGTAATCTTGTTCAACATGTAACTCGTCTCCGGAAAATTAATAACTCCTTTATGGGGCTAGGTATACGCTTTTACAACAAACTTCCGAAGGGGATTAGGGAGCTTCCCTTAGAAAAGTTTAAAAAATCGATTAAAGGTAAACTGTATAAAAAAGGTTATTGTAAAATTTCTGATTTTATTGAAGATAACAACCCCTGGGAGTAAGTAAACTGATCGGAGGTTATGTTGCTGCATTTTGTATCCATGTGACATTAAATTGTAACCAATATTATTAGATTGTAATCTAATTTTTAGATTATAATTGTAATTTATTAAAAAAAAAATGACGTATCGTGTTGCTGAGGGAGTTTCTTGCCGTTTCTTCTCCACAGCGATAACACGTTTCGAAGCGGCACTTGTTTAAAAAAAACTGTATAAAAAAGTGTTAAAAAATGACCATTCAAAAGAACTTGTAAAAGTCTATTTGAATAAAGGAGATTTGACTTTGACTTTGACTTTGTAGCCTAGGGTAGGTAGAGTTACTTCTAAGAGACTAAGTTAAGAACTTAAAAAAAAAAATTGAAATCAAATCAAATAAAAAGATCAAGATCTAAAAAGGTCAAGATTCTAAGTAAACAAAGTACGGGACAGTTGAATAAGACTAGAAAGAAAATGAGGGCATGCCGAGCGGGCCCAAAATATTGTCTGTTTCTATTCCATAATCATCAGCCCATATACGTCCCACTGCTGGGCACGGGCCTCCTCTACCATTGAGAAGGTTAAGGCCTTACTCCACCACGCTGGCCTAGTGCGGGTTGGCGGACTTATTAATTCCTAAGTAATTTTCCTTAATTCCTAAGGATTTTTTAGGAGTGCAGGTTTCATCACGATGTTTTCCTTCACCGTTAAAGCAAGTGATCATTCATCGTGAATACACATATAACTTCGAAAAGTCAGAAGAAGAGTAGGGTTTGCACTTGCGACCGCCGAGATTCTCGCCGTGCGCTTAACCCTCAAGGACATTGCTGGTTTTATGATTTCGATATTATTTCATTCGCAATTCTTGCGGAGTTTTAGAAACACTAAAAAAAATACTAATGACAACTGGAATACTTGTCGAGATTTCAGCGTGACTGCGTATTTAAAATCTGTAGCAGGAAGCCTCAATGTCCACCAACTACGCAATTTCATAACCAGATAAGTCAACACATTAATAAATATGACATCAGGGATATCAGACGTCACATTTTGATTAAAGATCGCAGATCTGTATGGCTGTCATGGATAAAAATACCGATAAACAATTGATTCATGGACTTAAATATATAACAATTGTCACTCGTTAGAGCTATGATATAAGCTGTTAGTGTTCGCTTGAAATAGCAAATCATTCCATATATACTCTACTGGGTGTAAAAAACCCGTGATCGAAAACTAAAGGTAAGGGGATTATAAAAACTTTGACGCCATAGAAAATCCAGGAAAAAAAGACTATTTCATTATTACCATAAGTATGAAATGTATTAAGAAACTATATTTTTTTGGGTTAACTTAAAATATTGATTGATTTAAGCGGCTGAGTATGTGAGTGTGAGTATATGATTTTATTTTAACTATATACCTCTATATATTTTTTAAACAAAGGAGCATAACAGACAGAAACGAACAGACGGACAAGATGGACAAAATTCTGTTTTTTCCTTTTGATGTGTGAAACTCAGTATTGATAATAATGAAATGTATCAATTTCCTAAAATGTTTCATCGATAGAAAATAAAAGGCCTGAAGACTTAACTATCTTCGTTAATATGATAAAAACAAACCAAAGCAATCTTCAAACTGACCTTGGTGAAATAAGGCATGTAATCTTACTCCATAGTGAGCTCAGAACTCGCAACATGTGGAGGCCTTGATCTAGAATAACTTCCACATATTCGAGCTAAATCTAGCGTTTTTAAGACAATTGTTTACAATACCCGTAAAGTATTGTCTGAAATATGAATTGTTTCATGCGGATTTGTATATATGAAGTTTCGTCTGACTTTCTTCGCAAATTTTGTAATTTAACAAAATTTATTCAGGAATGTATTTTGGTATCGAGGTAATTGTCAAGTACATTTAATGAATACATGTTGAACATATAGAAAGTCTTTAGGGGATACCTATGTCCAGCAGTGGACGTCTTTATGCCAATGATGATGATGATGGGGGCGACGATGACAACGACGATCATCACATCAAATCGTCGGTCCACCTTGTGGGTGGACGTCCAACACTGCGCTTACCTGAACGTGGCCTCCACTCCAGAACCTTTCTGCCCCAGCGGCCGTCAGTTCTGCGAGCTATGTGCCCTGCTCATTGCCACTTCAGCTTGATGATGACAATGACGATCATGATGATGGAATAAACAAATAGTTTGTTGAAGTAAGATCACTGCCTTCGACGGAGAACGCGCGGTTACAATAAAAGACTCGGGGTTTTCCATATGTCAACAATTTCAATCATGTTTGCTATTGATATTATCTTCCAAGGAATTTTGTATTGATAACATAATCTTCATTGTTTCAAGTACTTTCCCAGTTAAAATCTGCTCATTATCAGCCCATATACGACCCACTGCTGAGCTTCCTCTACTGACTGAACTGAGAGACCTTAGGCTTACTCCTAGTTAAATAATCTACTCATAAAATAGGAACCAAACTAGATTCACTGGTAGTTTGGGTTAGTATCGATTCTTTTATAGAAGCCCAAAAACGTTACACGTTAATTCTGTAATGTCCAGTTTATTGTGGGGTCAGGATATTCTCATTTAAATATGTGAAATTGCTTTCGTTAAAAAAATATTTGAAGCTTAAAGTACTCAGTAGTAGTAGTAGTACTCAGCCTATTGCCGTCCACTGCTGAACGTAGGCCTCCCCAAGTAAGCACGATGGACCGACGACTTGAGAAAGGTGGCGGGTAGCGGATGGATGAGGGCTGCTCAGGACTTGGATGGTTGGCGCTTACTTGGGGAGGCCTACGAAGCTTAAAGAACAATTGAAATTTGTAAGGAAATCGGTGCTTTTATAGAAGTACCGTGACTGTTTGGGGCGTACACTCCGCAATCTGTTGGTCAAAGCTTTTTATTTTTTAAAACTATTTTTAAAAGTAAAATTTTAATTGAAAAATGAAAAATGGCCTAAAAAAATAAACATTACTGGGCTTAAAGAGTCAAATAGGCTTTGTAAATATTCGTTAGCTTATAAAATCAAAATCTTTTGCTAGTCAAATAAACGCTTGTAAAACCGCACAGACATCGCAAACATTTCATATTATACGCAAGTAATACATTATTCAAACACATTGAAACAATAAGAAAGACGTTATGTAGTAAACAATAGAAGGAAAAAAATATTCTTTGAAGTGCAAATTTTGAGCCTACGGAATGTGGCGAAAGAATTGTTTATTGTACGCGAAAATATTTGCATTACCTCATCAGCTTCGTGGAATGTGTAATATTTCGACCACGAGTATTTTTGTTGGTGTTTTGTAACCATCCGGATAGTGACTAGGGTATGCTAAATCTATCAATGACAGATAGTTTTCTATACTAGCAGGACAACGTGAAAACATCATACCTCCTCATACCTCACGCCTATATTCCCCGAAGGGGTAGGCAGAGATGCATATCTACACCGACATTTCGCCAGGTATGTTCCAGTCCCACGTAATAGGGGGCGAGCCTATTGCCGTTTTTCGGGCACATTTCCAGACTTCGTGCTGCTATTGAGAATTTCCTAATGGAAAAACCCAATAGCACTGTGGCCGACCCGTGAATCGAACCCAGGACCTCTAGATCGCACGGTACATACTTGTATCGCGAGACCACGAGGCAGTCAAAGTGAGAACATCGTATTTGATGATAAGCAAAATCCTGTTCAGAGTACCTATCGAGGGGCGAGAATCTCACTTATATACGGTTAGCGCCAACTTACCATAATTAAGGCAACATACTAAGAATTTCCTTATGGGAAAGCCCAATAACACTTAGCCTGATCCGGAAATCGAAGCCGGGCCTCTAGATCACAAATCTTATACTTGCCGCGATTGCGGAAGTAGAAATGCATTCTGCCTACCCCTTCGAGGAATACAGGCGTTGGATAATGTCCATAATATTTCCTCTATTTTTCTGTCAGTATCAAACAGTTTTACTTTCCGCATTTTACTTTTTACATCACGGGTAAAACCCAATTTTATTAGCTTCTACAACTTCCCAATTACCCAAAAACAAAGCGGGTATGAGACTAGATAAAAAACGAATTAACTTCGAAGCGTGAATAATTGTTTTTTGTGAAAAATTCAATAACGCGTACCGTGGTTACCGACCTCGGCTCGGTCGATGACACTGCAGAATGCGGCTCAGTCTAGACCTAGGGCTAGCAGATGGGTCTAGATCTTTTCCCATTGATAAAAATCTATTACATACATACATAAATTTACGTCCGTCTCCTGTTAGGCGGAGACTATAGAGCGCCAAGTGCCACGGTCCAAACACACCTCTTTCGCTTCCTCCACTGACATAATCTTCATGCATGCACGTCGATTTCGAGGACTCTTTATATTATCCTTTTTACATAAATTAAATAAAAATCTACTATGTAAAGCAAAAGGAAAGTAGTAAATATACAGGGTGTATTTAGACCGTGATCGAAAACTGAGGCAGGTAATAGCGAGGCTGATCACAAACCCAGTGGCGATATTAAAAATCGCGACAAAAAACAAAAATTTTGACGTTTCCCATACAACCATCGGTGCTAAAAGTATGTGGTGTGTATGGAAAACCTCAAAAAAATTATTTTTTGTCGTGATTTTCTTTAATGCCAGGGGGTTTGTAATCACTATCGCTATTACCTGCCTCCGTTTTCGATCACGGTCTAAATAAACCCTGTATATAAGTAAATACACCCAACAGTCACGTAGTTTTGACCCCACACTGACACAAAACTTGAAACAAGACTTGTGTCGTGAGTATCAGAGACTACGAAAGACTTTTCGGTCTCACAAACACCCAGACCCGATCTGTGGAGAATTAATTCTATAATGGCTTGTTTACAACTGTTTATTGTGGGGTCATAATATTCTTATAGAGAAAACTGCTAAGAATTAAAGCTTAAAGAAGATAATATTCAGAATTTTGTAGGGCAAACAGAGCTTTAGGGCTTCTATGAAAGTACCGTGAAATTGAAAAAGATTGGAGAGTTAAGACAAGTTGCCAATTTATCTAGAAAGTTAAACCGTTGTTTCTGCTAACCCTAAGTGAAGAATGCAAAACAAACTGCGTGATTTAAAAGCCGGTGTGATCGGATGCGGCTGTATCGCTGCTTCGATGACGCCTACTTGCGTTGTGATGGGTTTATGTACGGATTTCTTACTAGACGTGTAAGATCGTTGATATTATTCTAGTCTATACTCATAGACTAGACCACTCGGTCGTGAGGAAACCTGCACTCCTAAAGAAAAGTTCTTAGGACTTTTTTAAGTCCTTAGTCCAACAATCTGTACTAGACCAGAGTGGTGGACTAAGGCTTAAACCAAATTGGTAGAGGAGGCTTGTCCCCATCAGTAGGACGTATGTGGTCTGATGATGATGATAAGGGTTCTTGGGGGACGAACAACAAGGGGAGGAGCTTAGAGTAACGTGCGTGTTGATGTAATAAAGATGTTTTCATTCACCGTTAAAGTAGGTGATAATTCATTGTGAATACACACATAACTTGTAAAAGCTAGAAGTGTGTGCCTGGGGTTCAAACCGCGACCGCTGAAATTCTCGACCGCGCCTAAATCTCGAGGTAATTAGCTTAAGAACTCCTACACGACTGAACTAATTTTAATATTTTGCATAGAGTAAAGTCTATTCCAACTAAATTAAAGATAACAGGATAGAATAATTTTAAATCCAATTAATAGTCGAAATATTTGTATATTTTTTAAATTTATGAGTTCCAAAAAATTCTAACAGATGACGTTATATTGAGTTTCAATAGTAGAACTTAGAACTTAGAAGCTGGGATGAGCCACTAGTGAATGTAAATAAATAATACGTTTTATCAGACAAAGGCAAGTTCTTATGTCAGGTGTTTTTTGCATTCATTCGAATAATGATGTTTCAAGACGTGATAGTATGCGGCATGCAGTTTTTATTAAAATCTTACGGTTATGGAAACTGGTCTTTTAGCCTTTTATTTTGTAAATGTACTCAAATACGAAGAAATGCAATTATGAAAAATTATTATCTTTACGCATCAGTATTGTAATTTTCGTAATGCTGATTTTAGGCCGAAGTAAGTGAAGTTATTTGCGTTTTGTGGTCACAATCTCCGTGCTACTAATGAGAATTGCTTACCTAATGTAAAACCGGAAAATGGAATCTGAGATAAGTCAATACCATACCATATGCTTTTACCCCAAGACGAAAGAGACATTTTTTGTTAAACATATACATATATTGTATGATTTTTATTTTATGTGATTGATTTTTATTGTATGTGTCTATACATTAACATATGTGTATACATTATAATTGGCATATTTTTATAGGTTCCTATACGAGTATGTGACTATAGTTGGTTGGTCGATAACGCATCTTCTTTTCTATCTCTGCATTACCTATAGGTTGACTGGTAGAGAATACCTTAGGCAATCCGACCTTACTAGTCATCATCATTCTCTTGCCCTGCTCCCAATTTTTATTTGGGGTCGGCGCAGCATGTTTTCTCCTTCCACACATCCCTATCAGCCGTCATGTCTTCAGTCACGCCTTTCTCTTTCATATCTCCTCTCACGCACTTCCGACCGACCTTACTAGTAACTATATAAAAAAAAATCGCAAATCCTAGTTTATGATTACTTAAGAAAAATTGTTAAACCAAATCTTAACACAACCCTATGTGAAATTAGACAGGATGCGATGTTCTGACCATTATTCCACGATTATTACAGAGATAGGCGAATGTATCTTTAACCCAGCAACAAGCCGGTTTGACCATCAGGAAACTTGCGGCAATCGATGGCGTATCCATTATTAATAATACACCCAACAGTCACATACATAGTACTAACCCCACACTAGGACACAAGTCTTGTGTCGTGGGTATCAGAGACTACGAGAGACTTTTCGGTAGGTACCTGTGACTTCGCACTTTAA
The DNA here is from genome assembly GCA_030295005.1 of Cephonodes hylas. Classification (NCBI taxonomy): domain Eukaryota; kingdom Metazoa; phylum Arthropoda; class Insecta; order Lepidoptera; family Sphingidae; genus Cephonodes; species Cephonodes hylas. The sequence goes on along the minus strand of AP025385.1, from coordinate 568,371 downwards.
AGGTGAAGGAAAACATCGTGAGGAAAACTGCAGATCCAAAAGTTCTTGGAAACTTTTTAGGCGTGTCGTCTGCCAACCCGCACTAGGCCAGCATGGTGGATTCCTTAGTCCACTCTAGTCCTCCTTTCCTTAGTCTTCTACTCATTAATCTCTAAACTAAGAGATATTTTCTGTCACACACTGACAAAAACCCGATACAAATATTTGTGGATTGCACAGACTTTTATCTCGGCGCAGGAATCGACCCCGCGGACTCTCGTTTCGTAAAATGGTGTCTAGGTTTAGCCAACTGCGCCACGGGGCTGTCAATAATTGGTGCTGTAATGTATTATTGTATTTTTATATCCCATCTCATCAGGTCATATACGTCCCACTGCTGGGCATGGGCCACCTCTACCATTGAGACGGTTTAGGCATAAGTCCTTAATATTTTGTAAAGTGTAAAATAATGTTTTAAACAAATAAAAATTTCTGCACACAACCCAAGTAAAGTCGCGAGTTAGTTGATACTCAGTGAGTGTAATCACAAAGCGTCTGCAATAATGTATGTAATCAAATCTCTGTGCGAGACGAGTCGTTGACCCCGGTGGGTCGGAGCACCCATTTTTTTCCAAAGGACCATTATACGGTTAAAGTGTTGCAGTATGACGACTGATGTTAAAGTCTTTTGCAAGATCTTTTGAATGTCTAGTTTCGTTGCACAATCTCCTCTACAACTTGAGAGGGTCTTGGCTATATTTCGTCAATCACCTCGCTGGCCTAGTCCGGGTTGACGGACTACACACCTAAGAAATTCCTAAGAACTTTTAGGTGTGCCTTCATCACGTTGTTTTCCTTCACCGTTACTGCAAGTGATTATTCATTGCGAATACACACATAACTTCGAAAAGTCAGAGGCGAGTGCCTGAGGTTTGAACCCGCCAAATTTCTCGACCGTACATCTTAACCTCGAGGTCATCACTGCTGTTAGTATGTACGTATGTATAGAATTCTGACCTTGTGTATACCTGCGCAGATTGTCGGCACATATGGCACGCAGATTGTATGACGTTGATATACATATATACATTTAGATCATTGCTTGAGCAAATTGCACATCGTAAAAATGTTGCCTCGTGGTTGAGAAGGCATTTAATTCCTAAGTGTTATTAAACCATTATTGTCTCATAGTCTCACGGCACAAATATTGACTTACGAGTAAGCCATCTAAGGTCCTGCATTTGAATGCGGCGTAAAAAAAGTGTGTTTTTGATAAGAAAATTCTCAGTAGTAACACGGAACCTAGTCTAAATGCGATAATAGACTTGCCTCCTGTTAGGTAAAATTCATCATCAACCCATATACGTCCACTCTGGGCACGGGTCTCCTCTACCATTGAGAGAGTTTAGGCCATAGTCTTCCACGCTGGCCAAGTGCCTACTTTCATCACGATGTTTTCCTCCACCATTAAAGCAAGTGATAATTCAATGTGAAAACACACATAACTTCAAAAAGTCAGAGGTGTGTGCCTGGGGTTCGAACCCGCGACCGCCGAGATTGTCGACCGCGCGCCTAAACCTCGAGGCCATCACTGCCAGGTATGATTAAAAACTCAATTTTTAAGCATGATTGATATAAAAGTGACTACCTTTTCGTAGATCCATACGAGATTGCACTAAATAAATGGATTTTCATATCATCAATATACTATTAATGTTTTATAATATTTCTTGTGTGTACTTTGTCGATTAATGATTAGAATCGAAAGTAGGTTTTATCTTTATTAAATGAGAAAATTAATTCTTGATTGAAATGGTTCAGTGTTTACCAACATTATTAAAGGTACTATAATTACACTTTACGGAAAAATATTTTATACATTACGTATAGATGGCGGTGCACTGGTTTTGGCGTATTCTTAAAACGTATGTATAACTAGCTGTCCCGGCATATGTAACTAAAAATACAGAGATAAAAAAGTACCAAAATCGAATGCTTCGATCGGGTGTCAGCTAGAAATGATTTAATAAAACTATAAACTTGTACATATTGAGCAGCATTGGATGGACTCGATTGCAATTCTCTTTATTCAAATACTTCCGTGGTAGACTAAAGGCTACCCTCTCAGTTGTAAAGGAGGCCCATGCCCAGTTGTTATTTACATACATACATTTATTAATATTTTTAAAGGAGATTTAGAGTATTTTAGATATTCAAGCATATTAAGTTTGCGGACTACACACCTAAGAAATTCCTAAGTACTTTTAGCTGTGCAGGTTTCATCACGACGTTTTCTTCGCCGTTAAAGCAAGTGATAATTCATTGTGAATACACACATAGCTTTGAAAAGTTATAGTTGTGTTCCTGGGGTTTGAAACTTCGAAGCCAACACTATAGCCCATATTCACACATACATCACACACATATGGCTCTCATCCTACGAAGTTATACAATTTATCTCTGTAATTGAGTTCTTATCTTAAGTAACATTATTAGTTCTACTGGGAGAGAGCTTATTGATTATAATTGATACTTTGGATGAATTGACTACTAAGGGGGTCTGGTTTTCAGATTCGTTTGTTAAACATTTTCTCAGGATGTTTTCTATACTTCTTGTTATATATTAAAGGTTTTCTCTTGTAATAATTCAAAACTAGTATTAAAAATCTGGGACTGAGTTTGTTTACGTCTATATTTATGTTATTATTTTAGGCACATCGATATTTTTCAAAAATACGTAAATTATACCCCTCAATGATACAAATTCAATGACTCAAACACAATCTGCTAAAATTGGGTGCAAATATGAACTTTTGCCTGCCAAATCTGACATACACGCCAGCCTTTTCTTATGTGTAAATATGGTAATAGAATCAGTAGCGGTACTTTCATAGGAACTCAAAAATTTTACACGTTTCTTATGGCGTTAGGATACTATTCATAGTCAAAATGGCTTTTGTTACAAAGAGATTTAATGCTCAAACAATATTATTCAGAAATTTGAAGAGCTTTTAAGCTTCTATGCAAGAGAAGAACATTTAAAACATTTCTTATTTTTGTCATGAACCTAAAAATCATGCATACGTATTGGTAGTCACAACAAAATACTTGTAAATATAATTTCTGCCTACTCTACAGCTTCGAAGCGTGATGGTATGCGGTGTACAAAATGTATTGCCAATCTGCAAATATATTTCTATTGTTAGCAAATATTTACAAGTCCATTTGTGTTCATTAACCTTTTCAACGTGCTTTTGTTGTGTAAATATAATACTGTTCAAAAACATATTAAATATGAAATGTTAAGTCAGTACTTGCTTATTTGTATTTACGAAATTTGAGAGTTTTGACAGTCCCATGGCGCAGTTGGCTAGACACCCGCTTGCGAAACCAGAGGCCGCAGGTTCGATCCCCGCACCGAGACAAATGTTTGTGTGATCCACAAATACTTGTTTCGAGTCTGGGTGTTTGTGAGACTGAAAATGTCTCTCGTAGCCTCTGATGCCCATGGTACAAGATTTATAAGCTAGTGTGGGGTCAGAGCTATGTATGTGACTGTCGGGTGTATAATTTATTTTGTGTAAATTTGAATTTTTAGTATATGCGATTAGTTTTTCTAGCATCAATATTAATAAAAAATCTGAAAACTTCTTTATGTAAAATATTTGTATAACTTACCATTTATGAATTCACTAAGAATTCGTAACAAACCTAACTTGGCGTTTTTATTAGCATTTCAAATCCTCCGAATGACATTGGGAATTTTCCATAGACGTAAAAAATACCATAAATTGTCTCCCAATGTCCCTGAATACTCCATTAGACCATAGACAACACATGGCCCTTGTAGACACGAGGCGGCCTGACCTTGTGTACAAAAGTGCGTAATCTATTGTCGGCTCGTTTCTAATTTATTTTCGTCGAGTTGAATGTACTTTAGATAAAAATACGTTTAATATTTAAATGTCCGGCTGGGGACAGTACGAGATGTTGACGTACTTTCTAATAGATCATAGCTTTTTCTGTCTATATGCATGAAGTCGTAAAGGCCTCGAGGTTTTGACACGCGGTCGAGAATCTCGACGGTTGCAGGTTCAAACTAACAAATGACGTTTGACTGCCAAAGCATGGACATGGACAGTTTAGGTGTCCCGAGCGATTTTCTTATAAAATTTTTAGTAGAAGTATGAATATTATACAGTTGTTCTGTGGTTCAGAGCTTGGGAAATCAGAAACAGAAAGATAGTAATGCTTTTAAAGAAGAAATACATTATATTTTTGAATGTAATATATTAAATTGAATGAATAAGCAAAAAGCACTGATTAAATATTTTATTGCCCACCGAATATCAAATAGATTAATGTCATATATTCAGAAAACAGATCTTACACTTGTACAAACATAATGATTACGTTATGTTTTCATTACGACATACGCACTTGGGTGGTCACCACTTCAATTCCATAGTGTTGTAACTCTTAGCATTACATCTATTTATACCGCCCACTGCCTCTTCATATTGTCAAAAATCAATAGTTTAGTACAAGATTTATACCAGAACTTATAGACAACCCGGATCAGGGGATGCCTTTTCCATTGATCTAGCCAGTCATGGAACAGGGCTACGAGTACGCGAGCTTGGCCCCCCGAGCTGTTACAGTCTCCTAATACTTCCTTATCCGGGACTGTAGCATCCTTACCATCAGGCCAAATATCCTTTCCTGCAGTATCCTGTACCCAAACACACGCTATCCCTACCCCATTCCTAAAACAATGAAAGTCCCAAGGAGGGTTGGCGTCAGGCAGGCGGCCGGCCGTAAAAAATCTGCCAAAACTCTTATGCAGCATGATTTGTCCTTCCTTCCTGTGTGGAAGGACAAAACATGCTGCGCCGACCCCAAATAAGAATTGGGAGCAGGGCAGGAGAATGATGATGATAGACAACCCGGAATTTCTACTGGGATAAATTAAAAAATTATTTGAAGAAAACTGTAAATGCAAAACAAAATAATGTGTTGAATAGTTTGCCAATCAACGTGGTTTTTCTACTATCCTAGGTCTTTTAATCGTTACGAGACATATCTACAGCCTCATGGGGCAGCTGGCTAGAGACCAGCTTGCGTAACAAGAGGCCTAGGGTTCGATCCCCGCGCCGAGACAAATGTTTGTGTGATCCACAAATATATGTTTCGGGTCTTGGTGGTTGTGAGACCGAAATAGTCTCTCGTAGTCTCTGATACAGGACACAGGACTTGTAACCTAGTGTGGGTTCGGAGCTATGTATGTGACTGTTGGGTGTATTTATTTATTTATCCCAACCGGCATGAGTGTTCAGTGCCGAGAGATAGTCTTGATACTTGACGCTTTGTTTGGACAGCTTGGTATATCATCAGATATGAAGTTGTCATTTGTTTTGCAGCAGTCCCAAGCGCCCTCTATGCTTGGCGGTGCATAGTCTGTCAAAACCTACTTTTCTATTTGTTTTAAAATTATTAGACACTTTAGAGCGAAGGAAAACATCGTGAAATAATCAATATACTTAAGATTCTTTTACAAATAATTTTGACATTCATAAAACCATTCCTTATTTGTGAAATTCATTTTAGTCTTACACTTCATTTTTTACCAATCAACATAACTTTTAAAATATTGGTGGCGATAGATATATGATAGATTTCGTTAACTTTCATCTCAATTTCCATATAAACTTCACCAAAACTGTTCTTAATGATGGTTTCATCTATCATCCATTGGTCGATAGGCACGCCAAGGCCAAACAAAACACAGAGGTATTTAAATTGCTTGCCGCTAGAGCGGTTGTTTAATAAAGTCTATCATTTTAATATCATATTCACCAAATGATTTATGTGTCAGAGATTATGATTTGATCCGCCGGTTTTATTATACAAGCTTTTGCTAAAGAGTTTTGCGTGGACTTTTTTTTGTAAGAAAGGTAATATAGTTGATTGGAAGTAAAATTATTATGGATTTGTAAAATGCATATAAATAAGATTAGAAGGGAAATAGACAGTATTTTGTATGGGGTTTAATGTCGCCGCTTGTCTGTCACCGGTTCATTCTACTACCATCATGGCTAATGAGAAAAATTTCAAACAAAAATGAAGGGCTGCTATTTGTTGTCACAAATTTATGAAAATCTTGATATTACACGCATACCGAATTACTAAGAAGCAGAAGAAAGAACAAAAAGATGAATTACTAAGAACCAGTGGCGGTACTTCTATAGACGCCCAAAATACTAATGTCTAAAATTCTTATTTATAAAACATCAAAAATTTATTTTTTGTCTGGATTTTTTTAACGCCAATGTGTTTGTAATTAGCATAGATAATAGATATCATCTGCCTTAGTTTTCGATCACGGTCTGATACATCCTGTAAGTCAAATCGCGAAGACGTAGTGCTAATTAAGAAATTTGTACAGCATGTTGTGCTTTGGACTTCTATAGAAGAACCGCCACAGCTTAGAAGTTATACCACGGCAAGTTTCATATTTGTCCGATTACAAATCGCTTTCTATTCGCATCGCATAGCGTCTGTAGTATGTATTCAAATACGACGGCGCAGACAGTACGGAATCCACATTTACAAATGTTTTTATTCAATGCGTTGCCAAAGCGTTTGCGATGCATGCCTTGTTGACATCGGGTTAAGGTAAGCGCCCATTTTACCTATACATTTTATTTATGGAGTAGGGAAGTATACAAAGGTAAAGCTAAGTCGTGATTGCCTCAAGAAATAGGCCCGCGATCGAGTCAAAACTCGGTGATTGCGGGCTCTTACCCCAAGCGTTCGCTTCTAATATTTCAGAGGTATGTGTGAATTCAATGCTTGGCAAGAATCTATTTTAAAACTGAGGGCACTAAGCTAGCTAAGGACTACTGCGGTTTGCTGACCTTAAAAAGAACCCTTATAATTTAAAAGTGTAAAATATCAATTGCCAATTTTCAAGTGCGGTACAATTAATTCTAAATATTGTCCTAAGTTTGAAAATACGAGGCTGGGATTTAAAATCGGTATATCGGGGCCCCGGCCTTGCCATTGGAATTACATTGCCTATAGCTTCTTTAATAGATACTAACCTTTACTATTACGTGTCTCGTTAAATGCAGTTCTGTTTGTAGTAGTGATCTAATATTTAGTGCGCGAAGTGCTAATGCCAATAAAAAGATGTCACGATTTGTATGTAAGCAGCGTGCTCACTAACACTTGTTTTTATTATCGTTTTTTTATCGCCGCGAACGCGTATCGACTTTAAATCGATTGCTTGATTAACACACATATTATTCGCGAGGTAAGCGAAAGTGGCGTAATGCAAAAATGCCGCGACCCAATTAATATGTAGTGAATTTTTTGAACTGTTAGATGTCTTGGGTTTTACCGTCGTGAAAAATATTTGATAGCAAAAGGCTCTCTTTTAATATATAGAGGGTTAAAATGGAATAACATTTTATAGTTATAAATTGACGATTCAAAGGAACTTATAAAAGCCGATAATCTTCATGCATGATGAATATTTTGACTTTGATTTGAACCGAACCTCTACATGCTTATTGCAGTGCATGCACATTTCACGGCTCAGTACATATCTGAGCCTGTCGACCACGAACCACATTCTTCTAAGAAATTCTTGAGGACAATGGAATTCTTCCGCCACTAATATATAACCTCCTTTACATCACAAAGGCTGTAAAATGATTGATGCTTGAGTTTCAATGTCAAACGCTTTACATAAAGCAACGCTGTTGAGTAAAACATAATCTTGTTACTAGATTTTATGTTACTAGCTCTGAGGCCAAGGTGTTGTTAATTCCGTGGTGCTATTGGATGTCGGTTTGTGAAACTAGAGGTTGCGGGTTCGATTCGAGCACAACATGGATGGTTAGAAGATTTGTTTTGGGCCTTCCAAATTGCATTTTTCTGACACATATCGAGACCTAAAAAACTTAGTTGTAATTTTCTCAACCCGAGAATTGAATCTATGTCGCATTGTTTTTTTAAAGGTAACGAGTATTTTTTGTTTAAACATTTATAAATTATGTGTGTATTCACAATGAGTTATCACGTTCTTTATTGGTGAAGGAAAACGTATTGTGACGGACTATTTTTTTTTTAATTCCGCATTTCTTTTATTATTATTTTTAGTTTGCCAACCCGCACGACGACAGCATAATTGATTAAAGCAAAAATCCTCTCAACTTTAGAAACTTTACGTATGACATTAGATCACTTTTGTTTTTTATTTATATAACAAAGAGTCGTTTATGCCATGTAATAGGCACGACCTTGGCATCGAACCCAGACCCTTACGGCCACAACAGAACGATGCAATTAGACCAATCATCCGAATAAGGCGTGGGATAAATCTGTAATTATTCTGTTCTATTGTCTGGGGTTATTTAGTATGTAAATTAATTTACCGTACAATATACGCTTCATAAATATTCACTGTATCGTGAAATTGATTTTATTGTACAGACTAGTAGTATGAGTGTGCAAGGTTCGATAGCTGAGGAAGGAAGTTTATTTTTTTTTGGAAATCCATAGTACAGTTGGAATGTGATTGAAAATGAGAATTAGACACTAATGAGATTTTTGGGAATAGTCAATAATACTTCGCTTACATGTTAAGCGAACCCGAAACCTTTAGATTACAAGAAATTACGGGACAATCTGTTGCCGTATAATGCTTATTCCATGGGACTGATACATCTAGCGTACTGAGCGTGTAGAAATGCATCTCTGCCTGCCCTATGGGAATACAGACGTAAGTACCTGTAAGTGTGTTTGTACTGCTGTGGCTTCGAGGCATTTGAGGTGTAAAACATATTCTCAAAGACAGAAACATTTTATTGCTAAAATCAGATTGACGCCATTTGGCAATCTTTAAAAAGGATTTTAACCTGAGTATTGAAATTAGCATATTTTCTGAGAACACACCCAATATTTGAAAACATGCCAAATCGGTTTACAAAAATGCATTGCTATTTTTACATTGGCAATTGTGCAGTATTTTTTGTGAAATGATTAGTCTATAATTATTTATGGTGGGTTCAGAATATGACAATTTGTTTTTGTAGAATGAAGGTTTAAAGCTTCAAGATTATTTTTAGGATATTTTAAGCCAAGTTCGTCTTAAAATTCTCAAGAAATTCTTAGGTGTGTAGTCCGCTAACCCGCACTAAGCCAGCGTGTTGGACTAAAGCCCAAACTCTCACAATAATAGTGCATAGCAGCGAGACGTATATGGGCTGATGATGAAGATGATGATGATAAAATTGGCCTTTTGTGCTTCGTCAAATAATTCGTCAATTAATTGAGGAAAATATGTAATTTTCTTTGAGTGAGTAAACTTTTCTACTATTTTTACGCCAAATATCTGTGCTAAAGGTCTCTTGTGATAGCATCGAATATCAATTACTTTGCCAAGTGGAATTCCAATTTGTGGTTTCCAGTTGTGACACATATTAATTGATTACTCATTCAGAGATAATATGTTTACCCAATTTAATTATCTTAATGAGTGAAGTGCTGCTTTACAGTTTAAAGTCTTGTAGCACAAGAGTATTCCTTTGAATTATTCGATTTTTCCTTAGGAAATTCATAAGCGCAATATGTTGTCGAAAACGGTAATATACTCGCTAAATATTACGGGATTATTTTTAATCAAGTTAAAAAATCGAAACGGTGTTTCGTGGTTAATTAAAAGAAAATAGACAAATAGGGATATGTAGAGATTATTAAGTGCCAAAATTAACGATCCTGATACATAGCTACTCTAAATGTTCAGGCAGGAATAAAATTTACGAAAATAAAATTTGTCACACCCGTTGAACAATTATTATTTAAGAAAGACAAAAAGTTTTTTCCGCTTAATTTTCCTCCATTGATACATCAGTCCGAATATTTCATTAAACATAAAACCCAATGTTTACTAACGGACGCTATATCAGCCGCCAGATGGGCCACGACACCGGACTATCAATAACAAAACGTTCGGAAATGTGCCGTGAAACGAGTGCTTTCGCAGCTTGCTCGAATACCCGCGTCTCGCCGGGTTCATTCAGTAAGCGATCGGCGAGCGACGCGCACGACCATGCTCGCCAAACTGTTACTCGCGTTCGCGGCATTTCACATCGCTTGCGGACATTACAACTGCAGCCAACGTTCAGCCACACTGCTCCTAAAACGACCCACGTATGAGTTCTCAGTGAAATTGTTGGAGCGAGTGGCGCAGGAGACCAATGGACACTTCGTATTCTCGCCTCTATCCACTTGGCTGCAGCTTCTAACCCTCGCGGAAGGCGCTAAAGGGCGCACACTTCGCGAGCTATGGAACATAACCCACCATCATAGGAACAGGTGCTTCAAATCCAAGCTGAGTTCCATACTGTTCCGGATTAACAGAGATCTGAAAACCACATCGAGAAGACGAGGCATCATGATAATTGATAAATACATGGGAGTGAAGACCAGTTATCTTCGTGAAGTTCATAAATTATACGGAGTCAAGACCCTTCTGGTAGACTTCAACGATCCACTCAAATCAGCAGCTAAAGTGAACAGATTTGTTAACTTCAGTACTAACAGTAACATACCTGAAGTGGTCTACTACGATGACTTTATAAACACAGTGTTTCTTATGGCTGATGCGAACTACTTCAGCAACACTTGGAAGAGTCCTTTCAATCCAGAGTTCACTCGGCCGGAGCCGTTCTACTCGTCCTTAGGAGACAATCTTGGGGACGTGAACATGATGAGTCAGACTGGATATTTCCACATAACCGAGTTCCCTAGGATCAAGGCAAATGTGCTGGAACTACCGCTTTCGGATAGCAAGTTTTCTTTGCTGCTGTTTTTGCCCGTGCAGGACATATGGATCGGAGACTTGCCATACTTACTAGAAACCACGCGTCTGACCTCAATTTACAACATGTTCAAACATCACGGACCGCAATTAGTAAAAGTGAAGATTCCGCGCTTCTCTATCACGACAAACGTGGAGAACTTACCGGAGCTAATCTTCGACATGGGAGTCAAGAGGATTTTTAATCCGAAATTGGCGGAATTATCAGGGATTAGTGATTTCAAAATGCATGTGTCGTTGATGACTCAAGTTTCTGAAGTGGAAATTAATGAGAGAGGGGTAAGGGCGCAGTCGGATACTGCCTACCCCCTGATAAACGATAGGGGTGCGGTCGAGTTTGTCGCGAATAGGCCGTTTGCGTTTATGATAATAGATAAGGCTACGGAGTTTATCATGTACGCTGGTATGTATTCGTCTCCAAATTTATATTGATCTTATTTAATTTTGTCTTTTGTACATGCATTTATATGTTTTTAAATACAGGCACGATCATAAATCTGGGTATGATGTTAGATAACGTGTCATATAAAATAGCAAAAATAAATTTCACAGTGTCTCGTGTGAATTAATTTTAAAATAAATGAGACGTTGCGGGTTCGTATCCCGCAATATGAAAAATGTCAAAGTGATCTAATTTGTTTTGACTTGTAGTTTTCGTTTGATAAATGCCTTGTAGTTGATATCAACGGTTTATCTTAATATGAGGTCAAGACTAATTGTGCTCGCAAATTAGAAGAGTATCAGAAAATTAACGCTATCATTGTTTTATCAGTAGTAAATAAATATAATAAGACATAAAGACACCACTTACGTTCTGAAATTTAATTTTCTTAAATATAGATATGAAACTTTTTTCGGAAAATTATTGGGCTTGGGTTCAAACCTTCATTAGCATTTCACAGACGTTATTAACAAAGTGTGTGAATGAAATACGTTGTCGTTCGTAAATAATGTTAATTTATCTGACATGAAATAATCTGGTATAAATTATGTTGACATAAATGGGGTTTTCAACCCCGCTAAAACTTATCAAACTGACCTAACGCGTAGGTCAGGTCTAACCATTTCTGTTCGCAAGTTGCACGTTATGTGAAATTATGAGTTACAAATACTAAAAATAAAGTTACTGAGTTATAAAAAACTCTGGGATTTGGGACGTCGATAAAAGTAATTACAAATATTTTAGTTTTTGAATCTGTTATATCGGTGAGTAATTGAGAAATAATTAAAAAAAAAACAGTACTTAGTATATTATGTCTTGCGATTTACCCAACTTAAATTTCGTAATAAAATATTGCATAAAACTAAAATTATTTCATATACATATTTATACCTCTTCAAAATTGTCTTAATACACGTTTGTTTATAATTTTAGCTACATATTTATAAGTGACACTCGATATGACAATCAATTATGCAGTTATATGACATCAAACCCGGTAGTATTATTCGCCTGTATTTACAAAATCATACTGATTGTAAATAAAAATAATATTCTCATGGAAACTAAAACATACCAACGTTGTTTCCGCTGTTGTTTTAATTTATTGAACTCGATGGCAAAGGACTCATGGTTGTACAGCCAATTAACTTTGATGTTATTGTTATAACAAGAATTTCCGCAGTTGTTTCAAACTGCTTAAATGATTATATTATACAGATAATAAAATAATGGGTTTTGTTTAAAAATCCCATAGAGCACGTTTTATTAAGTAAAAACTATTTATTGTATAAAGTAAGGCTTACTGTAATACTTTTGTATGTTATTTCGAATATTTTAATTGGCATATTATTACATAATTTAATTTAGTCAATGCATTTAATGTGTAATAACCTCTAAGAAATTGATATACAAAATATAACTACTTGGGAATATTATTAGAAATTCTAACAAATCTATTAATAAATAAATTGTGTAAAAGAATCTTATATAAAGAATCGATCTGAAGTTTGTGTACATTTATATAAACGAAATTATAAGCCGAATTCGATGATGAAGTAAATTTCAGGAATTGAAGCCAGAATTCGGCTTGAAATTCGGCTTTACGTTTGAAGGACTCCGTAGTTCCTAATATCCATTTGTGTCTTGTAATGTGTTGATTATTTAACAGTTTTGCGTAACCTTGGTTCGTATTATCACGTCTCGATGTTTGCTGTTATATTTTCAATCTATTTTCTGCTTTGCGGTATATCGCACCAGTTTTAAAATAATTTTTCGATACAAATATTTTGATTACTTTTTCGTGCATTTTTTCTTTGTGATTTTACTTAATCATCAATAATTTGTAGATTCAATTAATCATTAAATATGCGTGCCGCCACTGGGTATGGGCCTCATTGAAAGATAGGCCTTACTCCACTATGCTGTCCTAGTGCGGGTTAGCGGACTACATACCTGAGAAATGTCTAAGAAATTTTAGGTGTACAAATTTCATCACTATGTGTTCCTTCCCCGTTAAATTAAGTTCATCGTGAATCTTCTTCTTCATCAACCCATATACGCCCACTGCTGAGCACGGGTCTCCTCTACCATTGAGAGGGTTTAGGCCATAGTCCACCACGCTGGCCTAGTGCGGGTTGGCGGACTACACACCTAAGAAATTCCTAAGAAAACTTAGGTGTGCAGGTTTCATCACGATGTTTTCCTTCACCGTTAAAGCAAGTGATAATTCAATGTGAATACACACATAACTTCGAAAAGTCAGAGGTGTGTGCCTGGGGTTCGAACCCGCGACCGGCGAGATTCTCGACCGCGTGCCCAAACCTCGAGGCCAAGCCATCGTGAATACAAGGAAGTAAATAAAAGCCAATTGGAACTGTTTGTACAAACACATTATTTATGAGACTTAAAGAATTTTTTAAAATTATGTAATGCAAAAATCAGCTGCTTAAATTTAGTGTTACTAATAAAATATTTCGCGGTGACTCAAAATACAATTGCCTATTAAATTTTCTTACTTGACATGTAAATTAATCTAATTGAAATCAGTATTGTTAAATAACCATTTTTTATTAATATATCACAAAATCCTTTAATTAATTCAAAATAAGATTACTTTGATAACAATAATAATGATTATTAATCTCGGATGAATAATAAAATACTAAGCTCATTTTTGCGTCTCATTATTGTAAAGTTATTGAAGGAATAAAACAAATAGTATTTTATTGTAATAAAGTTTATTTAATAAAACAATAACAAATACTTATTAATAATATCTCGTTAATTATGACTAGTATCACAACGACAGCCTCGTGTAGAGTATTAGACGGTGGAATAGAAACGAATATCTTAATTTATGCCCATTTTCATCAATTAATTACAGATTTCTTGGCATAAAATCTATACAGGGTGTATTTAGACTGTAATCGAAAACGAAGGCAGGTTTTACTTACTTTTGTTAGTGTTGTTTATAATTTAATAACCATGGTTGTTAGAAAACGTCGAAATTTTAATTTTTAACTAAATATTTTTTTAATATCACGCTGTATGTAATCATTATCAATATCAATAGCCATAAGGCTATTGTCTGTCTTAGTTTACGATCACGGTCTGTATACATCCTGTATAAGAGACGATATTGATATTTTTAAAAAACAAGTAATTTTCTTCTTTTCAAGTACATGAAATTGTGTGTTGATGAAAAGGACATGTCTGTAATAAAAACGAACTGTAACGAGTAGGTAAAAATAGCAATAGCAGATTCTATAAATTATTGAACATAACTTTTGTATAATTTTTAACCATCTCGATTATTATATTTTTTATCATTGTAAGTTATATATAAATTATACTATAAATAAAAATTATTGTCTTTAAATTATGTCACGACAAAATATATTTTACCTGTACAATTAATTCGATATCTTAATTTACAATACAAAATGTATTTCATGAATATTATGTTGTTTAATTTTTTTTTAACAACGATAAAATCTAATCATCAAAAATTAAGGTTGTATTCACCGTGTAATTTGAAGTCGTGGGTTCGATTCCAAGGCTGGTAAATTAAATGTAATTATCCTTTACTATCTAGTCAACATCTGGCTAGTCCACCGTCTAAATAATGTAATTTATTTGTTAAAAATAAATTGATGGACCATATGGAACCTTTTATTTAATTCCCTTCTACAATTCTAATTGTCTATGGCATCTATTCATTAATTTATCACAATGGTACATATTAATTAGCTTCTGCCATCAACTCCGTATGAGTTTTAGGTTTTGGTCTTAAGAAAATTAAGGGAATAGTAGAAACAAAATTAGACGTATTACTTTGTTTAAGATAATTCGGGAGAATAGAATAAACTTGTGATAAAATACTGGTAAACTGGTAAATAATGACTGGTTAACAATAATTATAATACGCTTATGGAAGAAAGGAAATAGACAGTATTTCGTATAAGGACCAGTTTCGCCGCTTGAATGTCACCTGTTCATTCTACTACCATCTCACGATCAATGATTAAAAATTTTGAACAAAATCAAAGTGGATTAGTAAAGTCCGACTTCATACTTCGTGTGTATTACATTACAATCATAAATAAATATACCCAACAGTCACATACATAATTCCGTTCCTACACTAGGATACAAATCCTGTGTCGTGGGTATCAGAAACTACGAGAGACTTTACAGTCTCACAAACACCCTGACCCAAAGCAAATATTTGTGGACCACTCAAATCTTTGTCGGCTCGGAGATCGAACCCGCGGCCTCTCGTTTTGCAAGTTGGTGTCTAACCAACTGCGCCACAGGGCTGTCAAAATGTATTACAAATTCTATGAAGGTCTATTTAAAAACCTCGTGACTGCCTCGTGGTCTCGCGGTACAAGTATGTGCCGTGCGATCTGGAGGTCCTGGGTTCGATTCCCGGGTCGGGGAAAGTGTTATTGGGTTTTTCCATAAGGAAATTCTCAGTAGCAGCTCGGAGTCTGGAAATGTGCCCGAAAAACGGCAATAGGCACTCCCCTTTTTACCTGGGACTGCTACATACCTGGCGAAATGTGGGTGCTGAAATGCATCTCTGCGTACCCCTTCGGGAAATATAGGCGCGAGGTATGTTTTTTTTGTGTCTATTTAAAAAGCAAATCAAAGCGAAGTTACTGGCAATTCTCTCGCGTTCAATACTCTTACTTTCACTAAGACGAGATTATGTGTACAGTATATTGTTACGGAACTTTCTATACGCATTTAGCTGTACTTTTCCTTATAGTTTGAGTCTTAAATAACTTACATTAGTATTAGTAATACCATCTATACTAATAAACAGGGGGTATTCGGAATGCGATCGGAATCTAAGGCAGGTATTAGCTAAGGTGATTGCAAACCCATTTAAGTTGAGAAACAGTAAAAAAAAAAGTAAAATTTAGACGTTTTCATATTTATCTCATACATTTAATATGCTTGTAGGGAAACGTCATTTTTTTATTATTTTGTATCGAGATTTTTTCTAGTCAATGTGTTTGTAGTCACCGTTTCTATTGTAGGTCTTAGTTTTCGATCACAGTCTTTTTACAGAATTTATATGTAATATGATTACACTAATCAAAAAATACTAATAGTAATAGTGTTACTAAGGGCAAGCTTATTGCGATCGGAAACTCTTTCATGATAACCTTTTAAAGGGCGCTAGAGGCAAGAAGCATGTTATTTTATGAACAACAATCTTTAGTATGCATAAAAAAAAACTAAAGTTAAACGCGTTATAATTTCAGGAGCTATAAGTATATTTTTTATACAGGGTGTATTCAGATCGTGGTCGGAAGCTAAGGTAGGTAATAGCTACGGTGATCACAAATTCATTGATGTCAAAAAAATCCTTAGAAAAAATGTTTTAAAGTTTTCCATACAACCATCGGAATTAAATGTACATATGTGTTTTGTATAGAAAACCCCATTTTATATTTTTGGTCCGGTTTGTTATGTCCTTAGCTATTACCTGCCTTAGATTTCGATCACGGTCTGAATACATTTTGTATATCATCACGCTATGACTATTAGGAGGGGAACAAAAGCAGGGAATAATATTCATTTTTAAGTCATACGGAGTTGAAGGCAAAAGCCAGTATTACCAGAATTTTTAATATAGTCAACAGACCGACAAAAAGACTGTTGATTTTTGTTTACTATAAATTCCTTTACAGTTCCAATGGTCCGATATAATTAGTATTTCGATTTACTCTAGCTTATCTACTTCCTGTAATAAATTCGCACAACCAATTGTACTATATTATTATACTTATACATACATAAACTAATATTTTCTTTTGTTGATATGTAAGGTCCCGTTACTTCGTATCAAAATTTAAATAATATTTTTTTGGCAATGATATAATTCTTAACAATTAGACCATTATTTTTTGGATGTAATCAATTTTGAATCTTTTAGCTCTTCATTCTATTTTAGAAAGTTATAGCTCTTTCTATTTTAAAGTGACGATTCAAGGTTTTCTCATACAATACCGACAGTTGTTGCCTTTGTTGGTAAATTACCTTATAGTTTGTAGGTCTCTTCTGCGCTTATCTTGTGCTAGCTTTGTAACCACTGGAGTCTGGAACAAAAGTATGAAAACTTATAAATAGGTATTCTCACTGGATTTTCTCATTGGATAAGTACAGACATATATTATATTTGCACTCAAATTTCGGTAACCACCAAGAAATAGGGGGCGAGCCTATTGCCGCTTTTTGGGAACTCATGCACACAAGTATCTCTAGTTTTTTTACTGAAAGTTATTGCCTCATAGTCTAGTGGCATAAATGTATGCCTTGTAATGTCTTGGGTTCGATTTCCGAGTTGGACTAAGTGTTGGATTTTTCTGTGAGGATATTCTTTGCAAAGGTGTCGGTTGTTGATGAAGGCATAAGCTTGTATATATATTATGTACATATAATATATACATAGTGACAGTGTATGTCGCATTCTCATGATAGATGATACAAACAAAATATTGAATTTCAATGAGCGAAGCAAAGTCAAATAACGTCTAGACATTGTAATTTTATCGACATCACAAGCTAGCGATTTTATATTCAGCAAGAAACATTATATTGTAATCTTCACTATTGTAATAATGTTTATGTGGACTTCACTATTATGATAATGATAACTATAGGTATGAAATGTATGTGGTTGTATGAAAAGTCATCATTCTCCTGCCCTGATCCCAATTCTTGTTTGGGGTCGGCGCAGCATGTTTTGTCCTTCCTTCCTGTGTGGAAGGACAAAACATGCTGCATAAGAGTTTTGGCAGATGTTTTACGGCCGGCCGCCTGCCTGACGCCAACCCTCCTTGGGACTTTCTATGTTTTAAAGGGAATGGTGTGGGGATAGGGTGTGTTTGGGTACAGGATATTGCGGGAAAGGATATTTGGCCTGATGGTAAGGATGCTACAGTCCCGGATAAGGAAGTATTAGGAGACTGTAACAGCTCGGGGGGCCGAGCTCGCGTACTCGTAGCCCTGTTCCATGACTGGCTAGATCAATGGAAAAGGCATCCCCTGACCATGGTTGTATGAAAAGCATCAACATTTTTAAGTTTCTCGGGATTTTTATCACCAATGGGTTCGTAATCACCGTGGCTATTACCTGCCTTAGTTTACGATCACGGTCTAAATACACCCTGTATAGTGACACAAGTAAATTACCAGAATCAACTAAAATTTTCGATTTGGAATAGACTAGTGTAATTTGACATTACTCGGATCCTAAACTTCATGTTAGGTGGTCGGTGTCCGGTCGTAAACGAATCTGCTTCAGCCCAAATTTATTTATAGATGCCATAATAGTTTATTCCCGATGGTAAAGAGTTAATGAACTTTACCATATTTACTAGAAGCAGTTTCCGGCGAAATTTATTAAACAGAAACTTATTTTTCTTTTCTAAGGTTCCTTATGTCTAGACTAATGTTATTAAATTAGATATTTATTTTATGACTATGTTCCTGCTAGTTATTACTTTTATTAAGTAATGATTCATCCATAATATAAGACATTTGTCATGCCAAACTTCATCAAAATTGATTTAGCCGTTTTGGTGTGAAATTCTTTATTTTTATTCGGATATACGGACACATACAAACATTATTTTTCATAATATTAAAATGACACTGAAAGTAATAAAACACCAGCCCGCACTAGGCCATCATGGTGGACTAAGGCCTACTCCTTACCTTTCTTTCAGTTACAGAGTTTTGTGCCCAGCAGTGGGTATGACGATAAATAAGCGTGTCTTTATCACTATAGTAATACTAAAGTAAGTCAATTAAAAGTATTTGAATTCGTCCTTAATTGAAACCTTATCTAACCTTCCCTCGCGTTAATTAAACTTCACACAAACGTTCTCTGTTTGTGTTTGTTCAACAATATCTTGGTTCCTAATTGCCATACCTTGCTCATTCCTCCAATATTTATACAGTATGTATCACACTCGATAATATTTGCAAGCTCTGTAAGTCTTTGGTATCCTGGTTTAACTTTTTTGGCTTATATATATATTATAAATTATATTTGAACGACGAATTGTAGGTGGAGAAATGCATCCCTGCCTATTCCGTCAGAGAATATAGGCAAAATATGTAGGGATGTATTAAAATTGAATGTTTTTGCTACATTTTTGGTATGGACAAAGTATTTTTCTGTGGAAGCACAGAGAATGAAAGATATCTGTGAAAACAGAAAAGACCTTACTTATTAAAAACAGATAGAAACGTAACTGTACCCAAGATACACCTACTCCTATAGCATATATACAAATACAATAGACTCCCGGTAATCCGACAAACATTTTGCAGGGCAGTGTCGGACTATCGAATTTGTCGGATTATAGAGTACTGCCTTAGACCCCCTATAGTCCGGAATTTTTTAGAAAGAGCACCTTGTAATCCGACAAATTACAGATCCAATTGTAAAATTCTATGTGTATTACTTCAAAATTAACGTAATTAATTAATTTAAAAACATGCGCAACTTTAAATTAGGAAATAATTGTGTACAAACAAATATATGTACGTACTTAAATAATCAAAAATTATGAATTAATCAATGCATGAAAATATTCATCATTGTTTTTTTTAACATTGTTGAAATGTCGGATTATAAGGGGTGCCGGATTAGACAGGGGCCGGATTACCGGGGGTCCACTGTACTCATATATTACATGCATCATATTCGTTTCGCAAGCATAATCTTATTTCATGACTCTGTGCTGTCACTGATCTTTTTCCGAAAAATCAATCGAGACTTTCTAACTTAGATTTGCTACATTGAATAGTTTCCAGGCGCTTTAAATAACTCTCTTTTGTTTTGTGGAAAAAAAACATTTAGCCATTTTCAGGGTCAAGGATTGTCTGCTATTTTTACCTTCAATACTTGACAGGATTATTTGAATAAAAATCCCATTGAGCTTGTTTTGTAATTATGCATATAGGCGCGGTTGTTTGGATAAAAAATAATCTTAGGTACGTTAAATATTCATTAGTCAATTAATGTCAAGATATTTAATTGTCGGTTTTCAAGCAATTAAGATACATAATTTACCTAACTAGATTGGCTTGGACAAAAGCGTTGAGTGACGCGAAAAAACAGCAATATGATAAATCTTTATCATCATCATTAGGTCATATACGTCCCGCTGCTGGGCACGGGCCTTCTATAAAACTGTGAGATTTTAAATCTTCGTCCACCACGATAGACTAATGAGGGTTGGCGGACAGAAAAAAGAAATTCTTAAGAACTCCAAGGTGTGCAAATTTCATCACGATGTTTTCCTTCACCCTTAAATCAAGTCAGTCATTGTGAATACACACATAACTTCGAAAAGTCATAGATGTGTTCTGCGGCTTGAACCCGCGACTGTCGAGATTAACAACCCCGGAGCTATCATTGGTTAGAGCAAATATAAGCCATCAAAACGTCTAGTATCTACCGATATACAACTCTTATGCAACGGTTTAATAACTACTGGTGATGCAAATATAACTCAGCTAAATATCACAAATTTAATGACAGCAATTTTATCTTGGCATTCGTCGCGCGTGCGTTGTTGTTAAACACTGCAGTAATAAATTCATCAAGCGACATTACAGTCACTTTGCCGCAGCAGTAATGTATGCACTTAAAACTATATTCCAGAATTGATAAGGTGCATTTAAGTGAACGAATTGCTGTTTCTCGGGAATGTTTTCAGTCAAGTCATAGGAATCAATAATTTAATGCTGATATTAATAGAAAGCAAAACAACGCTGTGATGGTCTCGAGGCTTAGGCACGCTGTCGAGAATCCCGGCGGTCGCGGGTTCAAACCCCAGACACACCTCTGACTTTTCTTGAAGTTATGTATTAAAAATGAATTATTACTCGCTTAAACGGTAAAGGAAAACATCGTGATGAAACCTGCACACCTTAAAGTTCTTAGGAATTTCTTAGATTAAAGCTTTAACCTTCTCAATGATAGAGGAAGCCCGTGCCCAGGAGTGGGACGTATATGGGCTGATGAAGAAAAAACTTTACGAGGTACCGTATGTATATAATCCTTTTACGAGAGTTTCATAATATGCAAGTATGTACGTTTCGCATGGATCACTTTGCGATTATTTTCGTATCGGAAGACATCAACCATGGCCTCGAATTCACGACTAGTTTTTTCGCGCGGTTGCGTCTGCAAGGTCGCCATGACAGTGTGTGGTGTGACATTATAAAACTCGTATTTTTTCAATGATGCGGGTTTGAGGCAGGATGAGGTAATGCTCATCCTAAAAAATATTTTTTTTGACAGGATTTTTTTTGCAGTAAGGAGTTGATGAATGTTAAGAATAGTCCCATATTGGCTTAGTTTTTTTTCAGATTCCACGCTTATATTGACAGGTTTCTTACTGATAGACTCAATAATATCTTTCTTAAATATTAAACTCAGGTGACTCACGATCTTTGATTTATTAAATTGCAGAACAAGCATGTTACTCATACGTTTAGAGTCTTTAAATAATTGATAATTTTAGTTACAAAATGAATTGACTGCTTCATTGGTTTCGCGGCATAAGGATATGTCTTGTGATCTAGAGGGCCAAGCAAAGTGTTATTGGATTTTTCCATCAATAAATTCTCAGTAGCAGCACGGAGTCTGGAAATGAACCCGAAAAACGGCAATAGGCTCCCTATTACGAGGTACTGATCTGGCGAAATGTAGGTGCAGAAGTGCACCTCTGCTTACCACTTCAATACAAGCGTGAGGTAAATATTTGTTGGATAGCGAAATATTTTTCTACAACGGGTGATGATGTATGCAAAGTCTAAAATAGTTTATCAGTTATCTCGAGCTCAATTTTATAAGCCCTTGTCCTTATCAGCTTTAAATCTGATAAGAGACGTGCGAAGGACAATTTGTATTGTCCCTTTAATCTAAAACTTGTGGCGTTTTTATAATATTCAGAGACAATTTATAATGTTTTACATATATTGGTGTTACGATGTGGCACGGAAAAGTTTCGAGTTCATATCTGAAGCAAGAAAAAAATTATTAGACATGATTCATGAAGGAATTCTTTGAAAAAGCACGGAGAGTGGAAGTATGCCCGAAAAACGAAATAAATGTATACGAATATAATAAACGTAAACAGTGCTAGTGAGGATTTTCTGATGGAAAAAAACCCAAGAACACTACCCAACCTAGGAATCGAACCATCTTTATCAGCCCATACACGTCCTACTACTGGGCCTCCCCTACCAGTGAGATTAATTTAGGCCTTAGACCACCACGTTGGCCTAATACGGGTTAGCAGACATCATTCTTAAGAAATTTCTAATCATTTGTAAAATTGGCTTATCTAAAAGAGCAGATTTGATGACAATGTGTTCCTTTACCGTTAAAACAAGTGATAATTCATTCTGAATACACACATAACTTCGAAAAGTCAGAGGTTCCTCGGGTTTGAACCCGAGACCGATCGCACTTATATATAAACACCATTTAATGACCAACAGGCAGTCAGTGTGTTACTTCACATAGGTATTGGAAATTGCCTTTTAACGGTCTTTTAAGTCGTACTAAACTCTAGATTTTATGGTTCCAGGTATTCGAACTGCAACCTTGCGTGGATTTAAGGCCAACATTTAAACACACATCAAT
Organism: Cephonodes hylas; assembly: GCA_030295005.1. NCBI lineage: Eukaryota > Metazoa > Arthropoda > Insecta > Lepidoptera > Sphingidae > Cephonodes > Cephonodes hylas. The sequence continues at coordinate 545,376 of AP025385.1, read as the reverse complement.
CGTACAGAAATGTTCCGTGGCTACAGGACTCAATGTCAGATAGTGCATTTATCGATGCAGGTGAAACATCGATATTTAAGTATCGATATCCATAATTATATTGAGAAAATATCGATACAGTTTCGGGTTGAAAGTTATCAAAATATGGTGAAGTATGCTTTTCTGTATTGTATCTTCACATGGTAAAAAATGAATCATCATCATCATCATCATCAACCCTTCACCGTTAAAATACGTGAATATACATATAATTTCGAAAAGTCGGAGGTGTGTGCCTAGAGTTTGAACCCACGAGCATCGAAATTCTCGATCGCGCGCCTAAACCTCTGCGAGACTTTTGTTCCATTTCTTCATCAACCCATATACGCCCACTGCTGAGCACAGGTCTCCTCTACCATTGAGAGGGTTTAGGCCATAGTCCACCACGCTGGCCTAGTGCGGGTTGGCGGACTACACACATAAGAAATTCCTAAGAACTTTTAGGTGTGCAGGTTTCATCACGATGTTTTCCTTCACCGTTAAAGCAAGTGATAATTCAATTTGAATACACACATAACTTCGAAAAGTCAGAGGTGTGTGCCTGGGGTTCGAACCCGCGACCGCCGAGATTCTCGACCGCGCGCCTAAACCTCGAGGCCATCACTGCTTTGTTCCATTTACGTTTCTGAAAAGAACCCAATAAAAGTATGGTCTATATTAATCTCAGATTTTTAAATCCTATGGCTTATAATTAATCATATTTTCGGTATTAATTCATCGATATTTCGTCAACATGGCCATCCTTATTACTAGTTCTGAATCACTTCTAAAAGCGTGCGCTTCATTCCTAGCACTAAACACTTTAATTTGTATTAATTGATTTCGCCTCACTGGAAATTGTTAGTGTAATTATCTCGAATAGAAAGTGACGGCTCGCTAATTTGTATGTGTGATGGGCGATCGTGAGATACCGGGTTCGACTCCGGGGTCGAGAAAGTTAAGTAGGAGATAGGAATGTGTCATAAGGGAGTATGTAAATGGGAGTTTTCTATTATTTTAAGATTGATATGCAAAATATGAATAAATTTTAGTTATGCGTAAAGCCTTGTAAACGATGAAAATTATGTACATACTTTCAAATATGAAAACCGATTTTCACACACCCTTGGCGCAGTGAGCTACCTTATGAAACGAAAAGCCGCGGGTTCGATCCCCGCACCGACGCAAATGTTTGTGTCATCCACAGATATTTGTTTCGGGTCTGAGGGTTTGTGTGACCGAAAAAGTCTCTCGTCTCTCTCTTCGTTCCACTGATAACTCCCCAAACAAATCTTTAAGACTACCCTACCAGCGAGATAAACCCGAGACCATTTGATCGCATAAACATATTTGCGAAACCACAAGACAGTCCCTTTAGCAATTTAACGGTAATATAATGTTAAGGATTTATTCAGAAGACGTAACATACATTTACTTGAATTTAAAAATACGTGTCCATATTATGTTAATACAATACGTGGAGGAATTTGTATTGTTGATTAACAGATAATGTATACTTATACAGTAAGCAGTGATGGTCTCGAGGTTTGGGCGCGCGGTCGAGAATCTCGGCGGTCGCGGGTTCGAACCCCAGGCACACACCTCTGACTTTTCGAAGTTATGTGTGTATTCACATTGAATTATCACTTGCTTTAACGGTGAAGGAAAACATCGTGATGAAACCTGCACACCTAAGAGTTCTTAGAAATTTCTTAGGTGGGTAGTCCGCCAACCCGCACTAGGCCAGCGTGGTGGACTATGGCCTAAACCCCCTCAATGGTAGAGGAGACCCGTGCTCAGCAGTGGGCGTATATGGGTTGATGAAGATGAAGAAGTACTTATACAGAATGTATTCAGACCGTGATCGGAATCTAAGGCAGGTGATAGCTACGGTGATTACAAACCCATTGACGTTAAAGGAAATCTCGGTACAAAATAAAAATATTGACGTTTTCCATAAATCCATCGATATAATTTAATGTATGAGATTTGTATGAAAAATATTTATTTCTCTTCGGCATTTTTTAACACTAATGGGATGTCATCGCCGTAGGTATTATCTGCTCTAATTTCCGATCACGGGCTGATTACACCTGTGTACAAGATATACAGTTATATACAGGATATAAATATATTCAGACCTTGATCGGAATCTAAGGCAGGTAATAGCTACGGTGACCACAAACCCATTGGCATTAAAGAAAATCCTAACATAAAACAAAAATTTTGACGTTCTTCTAACTACCACATACATATTATACCTATAATCATTAGTCACCTTAGTTTCTGAATACATCGCGTACTCATAATACACTTGCATTTAGTCCCACCCGATTCGTACCTCGAGCATCCAGGATAAGGTATACAGCCCACACAATAGATGCATAATGTTCGATAGAAGATTCTCGAAGCTCTGAACCGGTTTGTTGTACAGCACAATGTTTCATTTAGTTCCACACCGGTTGTCGTTGACAGAGGCCTTTGTGCACGCTTCAATGGATTCGGTTTTTATCTGACTACAATTTAGATGCAGTTTTGCTTGTTGGAATTTTTCTCATCTATTTGATTTATTCATAATACAAGTTTCTAGGTGGAGTTAATGCCTAAGGCATTGTCTTTCAGTCGAATCTAGGGTGATGCAGAGATTAGATGGGGCTTGAAGTCTCTTTAATGTCTTCTAACCAGCACTAGATGGACCGACAACTTGAAAAAAGTGGCGGGAAACGGATAGATGGGGGCTGCTTAAGACCGGGATGGTTACCTTTTTTGAGGATGCTTACATTTAGCAGTGGATGGCGATTGGCTGAGTATATAACCAGTACTTAATAATGACGAGGAATGAACAGAAAGTGAGGAAAAGATGAGTAAAAAATCATCGAAATTTATCCACCTTTTCGAAATTTCTGAGGTAACAATCATAAAAATTACAGATGAATAGATAACCTCCGCTCCTCGAAGTCTGTTGAAAAGAGTCTTATACCAAAAAGGGACGTATAAGACTTGATATTACTCATAGACAAACTTACAGGCCGATTAACACATACTACACTAGGAAATATGGAAACATTTCGAAGGTGACTAAGGTCGCAATAGATTTACGCTCCGTAGACGGCTATAAATTGTCATCGTGATATAAACGTATAAATAGTTACGTTATAAATGCGTTTATTTGAGCTATGCAAGGGCTCTTTGAAATTGTTGGATATATTCACACCGGTAAAACTTAGGGGCAGGCAGAAGAGTGTATTTCCCTGTTTTACCTAAAAAAATACGTATTTTGTGGCCTATTAGTATTTTGTAAATTTGGCAATTGAAAATTCAATTATTTAGGGAATGCAAAGAAGTACAGGTATATGACAAAAATAATCTTAATCCATACTGCCTAGGCTTAGAGTGTGTCGATAGTCTCACAGTATTAGAACATTTGAAAGGTTTTCGGTTCAATTACGGGGACGAGAAATATTTGCAGGGTTTTTAGTAACTAAAAGAACACACCTAAGAAATTCCTTAGAACTTTTAGATATGCAAATTCTTGTCTAATGCTGTTAGTTACAAACTATATTTATACGTAAAATAAAATATATCACGGTGTTCATATGAAGCCGTAACTCGTTTTATCTCATGTATAAACATATTTTAGGGCCGAGGTCGTATCTTTATGATACATATATTAAAAAACTGCGTAAATTCCATTCTATAAAGCCAAGACGAAAACATGAATGAAAATAGTACGAGTCAAGAATTTTAATGGCGATTGACGTATTTCATAGATCAGATACGTTACTTGGTATGAAAATATAAGATCTTGGAATTATAATGGAGGTAGAATAATTCTTGATGATGTGATGATGATGAAAACGTTGAATAGGCTTGTGGTAGAGACAACATCTTGTCGGTAGCGGGTTCAAATCTCATTTTTTACTTTTTGATTTATAATATTATGTACCTACTCGATATAATTTATTAGACTAATAATGAAGGAATACATCGCGAAAAATATTGAATACTTAATTTTTTGTACGAATTTCTTATGTGTGTAATCTACCAACATGTAGTGTGGAAGGCTAACTATACATCTACAACTCAAAACTGCTAAACCAGGAATCGAATCCTAACCCTCTCGATGATTACATACCTGACGTCATTTATACAGGATAAACAATCAGTATTAGAACCTAATAACTCATAGAACATAAAAAATCGGGCATCCATTTCCCTGAAACACCATAATGACTCACAATGACTTGTCGTTCCTCAGTCCAGGAAATATCTGTTCCACGAACTAATTCTTATCGATACAAGTGGATTTAAATTTGTAATGAGTGTTGGCGTGTAGTGTTCTTGGTTAGATCTTATTTATAAAGTTAAATGCAGTTATTTTTCGTAGTTTAGTGTAGTTTAAGCAGTGACGGCCTCGAGGTTTAGGCGCGCGGTTGAGTCTCGGCGGCCGCGGGTTCAAACCCCAGGCACACACCTCTGACTTTTCGAAAGTTATGTGTGTATTCTAATTGAATTATCACTTGCTTTAACGGTGAAGGAAAACATTGTGATGAAACCTGCACACCTAAGAGTTCTTAGGAATTTCTTGGGTGCGTAGTCCGCCAACCCGCACTAGGCCAGCGTGGTGGCCTAAAACCCTCTCAATGGTAGAGGAGACCCGTGCTCAGCAGTGGGCGTATATGGGTTGATGAAGAAGAAGAAGAAGTGTAGTTTATATGTACCATCCATTACCTCTATGTAAAATACAGTTATTCTTTGTGAATAAAGTGTATTTTACACGAAAAATATATTACCTCACGCCTATGTTTCTTGCCTCACAGGCAGAGGTCCATTTCTGCATTCACACGATTGATATTAGAGGGCGAGATTTTTCCATTTTTCGGGCACTTTTCCAGACTGTTGCTACTAAGAATTTCCTAATGGAAAACCCAATAACACTGCATGATTCTACAATCAAACCTGGGATCTCTAGGTCGTATGGCGCAATAGAACATAGCTTCGAAGTCAGTTTGGGATTTGAACTAGCGACCGTTGATATTTAGTCTAGAGACTGCGCGCTTTGACCGAACTCAAATATAATTAATTATTGTCCAAAGAAAAAAGGAAATTTGGCCTCTAAATTAAATGCCTTTCAACCAACTATTACCTATCAGGAATTACCATGAATATTGGTTTGTACACAGCAATCGTCCCAACATATTTTGCATACAAAGCGGCCGATCAGGGTCGAGATAGGAACATCGGAATTCCTCATACATAGTTGAAAAAGCATTAATTAATTGGAATATATATACATACAGTTTTCATCTAAGGGGTAAGCAGTGATTTTGCTCCTAAATCTTTAGAATTGTGTTTTCGTCCCACGCAATAGGGCGCGAGTCTATTCACCTATTTTCGGGCACAATTCCAGATTATAGCTACTACTGAGAATGTCCTATTGGAAAAACCGGGTATCATTTTATCCGTCCAGGAAAACAATCTCAAGTTTCAAGATGGCTTGGCACATACTTGAAAAACGAAGCGGTCACTGGAATGACCCTCATTTGTTTTCGTTGACTGAGCAAAGAATATTGTAATAAGGATGTATTTTTTTAAATATCTGCTTTGTAAGTGTATTTAAATTTAATAATGTCAATGCCTCGTATCATTGATGTATAATCTCTATATCATTAATTTTCCAATGAAAAACCTAATAGCATTGCTTAAAAAATAGTTCATTCAACATTATTGGGGGTTGACTTCGAAAAATTGACATATCCAGTATATTAACACGTAAAAACTTGTATTTTGGCATACTTCATCTGTTCTCAAAAATTTAAATTAGTTAAAAATTTAAACAAAATCCCTTATTTATTTACCAGTCACAGTTTGTTCAAATATTTGATCCAATAAAACAGTAATGTATCTTGATATTATCACAATTTACGGCACCATAAAACCAACTATTTCAATTAATGCGAAGCTTTTAATTAACCACGATTAACACAGATTGTGGTTAATTGATTGTTTTTAAACCAGCAATGACATAACTGCGAGTCATCATAGGCATTCTAGTTTTTATTACCTTTTAAGTCAATAAGTGTGTAGAATAAAATGGAGTAACTATGGCTTAAATTCATAAAAAATATAGCGTTTATTATAGAAATTAAGGCAGCCTCGTGGCGCAGTTGGATAGACACAAAATGTAACAACTTAATAAACGTGGGGCCATGGTTTTAAATCCTCTGCCAAGACAAATGCTGGTGTCACCCATAAATATTTGTTTCGAAAGAAGGAAGAATACAAAAGAATTAAAATATCGATGACGTAATTATGGGCATACACACTTAAAAAATTGTCAAGCTAATTACTGTCACGGCATACGAGATTTACAACCGATCCATGCTACTAAATGTTTCTCATTACAATGCAAGAAGTATTTTTAAGGTCCCATATCTATAGGGTAAAATGGGACTCTACTGCTGAGACTTCGCTGTCAATCTGTCCGTCTGTCTGTCTGTCATCAGGTTGTGTATCATGAACCGTGATGTACACAGCTGAAATGTTGAAAGATAATGTATTTCTACTGTCGCTATAGCAACCAAATCAGAATAAAAAGACATTTCAATAGATATGATTTTTTGTCGTTTTTATAAATAATGGTACAGGACCCGTCGTGCGCGACTCCGACTCGCACTTAGCCGTTATTTTTTTATCACAAAGCTTATGCCGACAAACGATTCGATACACGACATTTTTTCTATGAAGGAAGTAATAAATTATGCCGTAACGTTAACTAATTGTAATGGCGCCGAAATTCTTTAGCATGTGCGTTGTATGACAAGATTAATAAAGAATATCAAGGACTTAATAATATATGTTTATGAAACGACTAATATTAAAACTCTGAACTGGACAGTTTTCTTCTGGCTTCAAGTCGATCTCCGTCAATATATGTACATATGTACTTATAGTATACTAGCTGTCCCGGCAAACTTCGTTTTGCCCTACCGGTTAATAAATGTCTTGTTACTTATTTACAGAATTTAATTTTTAACTACTTAAGTATATCATCATCCCCCTTCCCTGGTCCCAATTAATTACTTGGTGTCGGCGCAGTATCTCTTCTTTTTCCACACATCCCTGTCAGCCGTCATGTCTTCATTCACTCCTTTCTTTTTCATATCTTCAGTCACACATCCATCTCTTTTTTGGCCTTCCTCGGCTCGCCCATCCATCCACTTTCATATTCATCACCTTTTTTTCCTACATATGATTAATTCCTTCTCTTAATGTGCCCATACCACGACAGACGGTTTCCTTGCATCTTTTCTATCACAGGAGCTACTTTCAGACTTACCCTAAAGTATTCATTTCTGACTCTGTCACTCCGTGTTATACCACTTTGCTGCATGCAGTTGTCTTTCGTAAGTCTTCGTCGTTGACCATTTTTTTTTCCCTTGACCTACCATTTGTCGTACCTACATTCCAACTTGCATACCTCAATCTCATTTCCCGGGCTATTGTCTTACGTTGCCCGCGCCCGGGCTGGTGTAACAAACCTTGCCCATTTCTCATAGGAACCGGGTGCTGCCCCTGCGCGTCGGCTACGGGGGACGGCCTAGGCCCTGTCACCTTTCTTATTATACATACTGTATAAATGTTTTGGCAAATGTTTTACGGCCGCCCGCCTGTCTGACACCAACTCTCCTTGGGGCTTTCGTTCTTTTGGTAAAGGGGTAGAGATAGCGTGTGTTTGGGTACAGGATATTGCAGGTAACGATTTTTGGCCTGATGGTAAGGATGCCACAGTCCCGGATAAGGAAATAGTGGGAGACTCCAACAGCTCGGGGGGCCGAGGTCGCGAACTCATAGCCCTGTTCCATGACTGGCTAGATCAATGGAAAAGGCATCCCCTGACCATTTATTAATATTTCTTGATGGAGATTTAGAATATTTTAGATATTCAAGCATAATAAAAAATAAAATATTAGGCACTACCAAGGAGATTTGTTACACAAAATAAATTTCTGAACGCCTTAATATTTGACAGCCAAAAAATGTCAATCCATTGTCATGAGAATTCTGCATTTTTAACATCTAAAATACGCAATAATTCGAATGTTATAGATACATATTGTCGATTCAAAATGCTTATTTTAATAAGTTCTTTTATTTGAGGGGGCCTCTAACTGCATCGACGGGATAAACATTAAATGACAGGAAATTTTGTATGGTGTTAAAGTTCAAAATGACTTAAGTATCATTACGAACCTTTTGTATGGGAATATAGAAAAGTATTATTTTTAGACCTTTTCAGGCAATTATTAAAATGTATCTCTCCGTAAGAACAATCCTCGTACTTCAAGGAATATTATAAAAAAAGAATTAGCGAAATCGGTTCAGCTGTTCTCGAGATTTGCGCTTAGGAACACATCGAGCAATTCATTTTTATAACATAGAACTCCTCCACTACGATTTAAACTTTATTGTATTGTATTAAAGTTTAAATTGACTTAATTATTAAAACGAAACTTTTGTATGGATAAAGAAAACAATGAAAAGTCCCACGGGAACGCTATCGAACGGGATAAAAAGTATCCTATGTCCGTCTCCTGGCTGTAAGCTACCTCCCTACCAATTTTCAGCCAAATCTGTTCTGCCGTTCTTGAGTTATAAGTGGTGTAACTAACACGACTTTCTTTTATATATATAGATGTAATACAAAGAAATTTATCAGTTAGTTATTTAAGCCAAGAAAGACCCATATTTATAGTCAGAAGCTAGTTTTAAGCAGAACTGATAAATCTGACGGCAGACATATTCGTGTGGAGAAATATCTTTCAGTTAATTTTAAATTACTATATCTAAAATCAGAATAATTAGCGTTTTATATTACTCCACTCCAACACTTGTCTACTCCGTCGACTAATCGTATCTTTACAATCAATAAATATTTCTAAATGTTTAGTTGGATGAGGAGGGCCGAAGATCGAGCCCAGTGGCGAGCCAATAGGAGAGGCCTATGTCCAACAGTGGACAAATTGAATGCTCATGATGATGATGACTAGTAAAAAGACTGACCTGAGTCTACTGGAAGGCGAAGAGCATGATGAGTATAGGCACGGCGATGACACACACCATGTAGACTGAGGTCCGGGGTTCGCACTCCGAGATGATGAGGAACTGCTCGTTCCACAGCGAGTCGTTATTGCGCAAGGGAACTTCTAGAACTACCTGGAAAATGAAACCCAAACTGAATGTAATAAGGATACTGTTCTTATAAAGCATCAAGTTGCGAGACACTATTCGAGATTTAGATTTATTAGAAAATTATAATAAATAAATAAATACACCCAACAGTCACATACATAGTTCTAGGATACAAGTCCTGTGTCGTGTATGAGATACTACGAGATACATATCGACCTCATAAACAGCCTGAAACGAAACAAATATTTGTGGATCACACAAACATTTGTCTCGGTGCAGGGATCGAACCCGCGGCCTCACGTTTCGCAAGCTGGTGTCAAGCTAACTGCGCCACGCGGCTGTCAATGTATGTATGTATATGTAAAGAATTGTACAAAAAATCTAATTCATTCTCATTTCATTCACGATTCTGCATAATCAGCCTTAGTATCTCCTACTGGGCACATGTCTCCCCTACGAATAAGAGACTTTACGTTTTATCCCAGCACGCTGGCCTAGTACGGGATTGCAGACTACTCATCTAAGAAATTCTTAGAATTTTAGGTAAGCGGGTTTCATCACGATGTTTCTCTTTACTGTTAAAGTACGCGGTAATTCATTCTAAATCCACACGCGACTTTAAAAATTCAAACGTGTGTGCCTGGGGTTTGAATCCGCGAACGCCGAGATGCTCGAACGCATGTCTACTCGTAACCATCGAGAGAATCACGACTTCAAATCTTTTGAAAGATAACCAATATACTTTAAGACACAATTATCTGTACCAACCGTTTAAATTCCTCTGTATCATAACTAGAACAAATATTGAGGACAAGCCCATTATTAAGTGAAAGCTCTCGATTGTTCAAGTTTCGAGCTCAAATTGTATAGGGCACCATTGTTTAAGATAATTGAAGGAATATAGAATAGTTTCTCAGTGCTTTGAGTTGCAATCTCGAACAAATTTATAAATATGAAACATTTTAAAAAGTTGGTGAAAGGGGAAACTGCAGAATTTTTTGACGGTGTAAAATAACCGCACAAATTTTTAAGTTATCGAAACCCTTGAATTTTATACATGCAAACTAACGTCTGTATACCCGAATGGATAGCCAGAAGTGCTTTCTTATTGAATAATTTCTGGAATATCCAAATTGAAAATCATTCTCATTACACACATAGTAGGCAGCAGTTTAATATTGTTTTCCAAACACCGCCCATGTACACCTACAATATTATTAGACGTATGTCGCCGGCCTTTGAGGAAAATATAGGCTCCTTTTCTCGAAGATCCCTAAATCGTATCCATTTTGAAATACTTAATTAACTAATTCTAGAAGAAGACTCCTATTTCTAAGGACGAAGTACCTTTTGCGTGGAGAAGATGTCCAGTGGTAAGTCGCAGCGCGTGGTCGTGTTGGTGCACCTTCGAATCCCGGCGCGGGCCACGTCGTACCGCGTCTTCTGCAGCTCGAAGCGGGCGCGGATGTAGTTGCGTTGCACTTCGTTCTCGGAGTTAAACACGAAGAAGTAATAGCCGTTGGCTGGCACCCTGCGTGTTACAACAAGTTTCTCATCATCATCATTATCGTCGTCATCATCATCATCATAAACCCATATACGTCCTACTGCTGGGCACGGGGTGTCTCTACCATGGAGAGGGCTTAGGTCTCAGTCCACCTCACTGGTCTGGTGCGGGTTGACTTCCTTATATAAATTCTAAGTCAAGAACTGTGTAAGTAAAAACAACTAAATTATTATGTTTTTACACCAGATGGTTCGAATTAGTAACAATAGAAGAATATAAGAAACTCAATAGCCCGGTTTGCCTTGCAAAATGCAGAATAATATTCAAGCTTTAAATGTTTATTTGAAAAACAATTGGACACATTAATCAGAATATTCTTATCTACAACAATTAAAATCTAGACATTGCGTAATCTATAGCTATACATAACTCCTTATACATTGAAATTCAGGGCACCAATAAGTTGATTGACTTTTGTTCTAACCTGTATGTAAGCGCATTGACCTTTGCAGCGGAGAAAGTAAGGTCATCAGGCGCGTCCTTGTGGCAGTTGGAGTGAGGAGTCAAGGGCAGGTTGAGGATCAGACCCTCGCACTCCAGAAGCGCCTCCTCACTGCTCGAGAACGAAGACCAGAACTCCGAGTTGCTCATGTCTATCGACGTAGTCTCGTTTATACGCATGTGGTCTTCGGCGAACTCGTCCTGGTTTAGACCCTGAAGATGATAGTTAGTCATGATTCACAAATATAAGGTTTAACATTAAGACTTAGACAATTGAGGATCTCGGCAGTCACTGGTTTAAGCCCCGGGCACTCCTCTGACTTTTCGAAATTATGTGTGTATTTATAATGAATTATCACTTGCTTTAACGGTGAAGGAAAATTTTGAGATGAAACCTGCAGTTCTTAGGAATTTCTCATGTGTTTCCCACCAACCGACCCTAGGCCAGCGTGGTAAACTAAGGCATAAACCTTCTTAACGGTAGCGGAGGCTCATCCCTAGAATAGCCTGTGGATGATAGATGATATTATCTACTTTCTAAAAATATATATATTTCCATGGCGTGGTTCCATTATTAACAACATGCCATTTCTAATTCTCAGTAATACCTTAAGCTTTAAATCTTCATTTAACAAAAGCAATTTGTGTAAATGAGGTTGTCTTGACAATGAACAATTATAAACCAGACATTAACGATTAACGTGTAACGCTTTTGGGCTTCTATAGAAGTACTGCTACTACTTTTAACATACCAGCATTTCTAGCACTGGAAACCGGTAGCCCTTACATATTATATCGAAATAGCTGGCCAATGAACAATTCCTCCATTAATGATGATTCATGAGTCAGTCAAGGGTTTTTGTGTTGCTATATTTAAAATACTAAATAAACGTCTGTTTAATTTACTGTGGCAGAGATCGAAAACATTTTGCAAATGGATGCAATCGAATAAATCCTTATTGATGTTTTAATGCGACTGTGAATTTATTTGTTGCGTTTGTGCAGTGCGGAGTACGATTTTGCTGCAAGTATTTTTAGCAATTTTCTTCAGACCGTGATCGGAAACTAAGGCAAGTGATAGGGAAGGTGATTATAAATGCCCTGGAGTTTAAGAAAATGCAGACAAAGAGGAAAACGTTTTGAAGGTTTTCTAACATGCATGGGTGTAAAAGGTATGTGGTCAATAAAAAAACTTAATTTTTTTTTATCGGTTTTTAGTTTAACGCCAGTAGGTTTGAAATCACTTTAGCTATTATCTGCCTTATTTCCGATCACGGTCTGAATACAATTGTATGTAAGCAAAGACATAAACTTCTATAAATGATTGTTTAGAAAAGGTTGGCGAGATATGACACATGTTTTAGACATTAACAGTGCTTGTAATGTTAACTTTTAACGATAATACAAAATATTAACGAGTAGAGAATATTTTGTTTTCGTGTCAAAAATAACTGCATTATTGGTTTTGCTGCTTAAGTGTGTGGATTGCCATCGAGAGGTCATAGATTCGATATTTACCTCTTCAGCCGCGTAATTTCGGACTTCATCATCTTCGTTAAGCTCCCTTTTAAGTTCGATCTGTCCCAGCATCATCTGTCTCTTGGCTGACGCTTCCTCTCTCGCGATTCTTCTTTTCTCTAAACAATTGCACAATGAATAATTACATACATTAATAGCAAAGGAAAACTTTGTAAAAAAATCTGCATAAAAGTTTATAGTATATTCTTAAGTGAGTAATCTGAGAATCCTGCACTAAGCTGTATTTTGCGCTTAAGCCTAAAATTCTCTTACTTGTAGGCCCATGTCCAGCAGTGGGACGCACATCGGCTGATATTTGATAACAATGATTATAATACTACCTTGGTTAATTTATCTTTACATGTATTTAAAATACATAAACAACGCCATCTAGCGGCACGATTGAGTTCTACAAGTCTCAACTTACGTTGTTGCTGAGACCTGGTTTTCTCCTCATCAATGGCTTCCACGAGTACGTTTCGTAAGTGGTCCAATTCCTCGGAACTGCCTCGAACTGCCGACATTATTGGCAACGAAGACTTTGCTGAAGGCTGGAATCAATAATAAACTAAATTATTCATACAATCTAAAATATAAGTAAAAATATATTTAAAAAAAAAAAATTACTAGTAGTTGAAAATTTTGGATATTGAAAAAATTGAATTTGCGTTGTAAATTTTAAGTATAGTAGCGCCATCTATGAAGAAAAATTCGTATTAGAGCTCTTAAAAGAAGTCTACAGAGCCGAATTATGTATTGAAGTAACGTAAACTAGATGGCGTTAGTTGTCCTTAAAATAACTTCCGTACTATAGAAAAAATTATGTTTTTGCTGTAACGGGTTCGATGTAGCAATAATGTTTAAACATTGATATGGAAACGGGATATACATTCTTGTCTTACTTTAGCGGATTTTATAACTTAACATCTTTTGATGCTTTTTTTTCGGAAAACCGCGACTTCATAAAGATATTGATACTTCATCATCATCATCATCATCACATCAACAGTCTTGATCATGTCCACTGCGGAAAATAGGCCTCTACTATGGCAAGTTAAATTTCGAAGATACTGTTGCTTATGAAACGACCAGCCGCGGGTTCGATTCACAAATATTTGTTTCGGGTCTGTGTGTTTGTGAGCTCGAAAATCTCTCGTAGTTTCTGATACCCACGACACAAGACTCGTATCTTAACCCATTTGTGGCCAAGCAGAAACTACAAGAACAAATTCAGAAATTTCTTTATTTAATCATAGTTGGGGATACAAATAAGTATAAAAATGAAAAAAAAAATAAAAATTATTTATAATTTTGAAATTATAGGGGTGTGCCCAAATTGGCACAATGGCCACTTAAGGGTAAAATAGTGTGCAAGTCTATCGGATCCTATTATAACGGATAAGTCCACCAAAACGCTTTGGATACTTTTTTTTTAACATATTCGCTGCCGTCCAGTTGTAACCATTAATACCAAACAGTAACCATTCGATGACAATGATATCTGACGAGTAACATGATGATGAGGTGATTGTCCAAGACAAAGTGTAGCTATACTTCCGCGAAAATATAACTGATCCATTACATCTTCTTTAGACGTAGCTGTAATGGTCACGCATTTGGTAATGCCACATCTATCATGTGTTTGAAGGGAACCCACCTCCATTTGTTTGCCATGGACTTCAACTCCATACAACGATATTGATTGGGCCATTTTCAGCGAACCTAAAGTATCTCATTATTTGTATCAAATTTTTACTCGATCTCTGTTCTTTCAACGTTTCTTTCATACTACTCTCGTTTAGTAATTGGTCAATCGATGATGGATAAGTCTAAGGATAAGAAGGAGCCAAGGAGGAACAATCAGCCTGCCCTGAGGTAAAGGGGGGTTTGAATCCCAGCACGCTATCCCCTGCATGTCGTAAAAGGCGACTCAATTGTTCCCTTGGGGTCGCTGGACGTGCTGCGGGGGCCGGGCGTCCTCAAGTGACTCCAAGAGAGGTGGCGGCACTTTGGCCTCTGTACATCGCGGGGCCCCCACCCACAACTGGGGCGCCCGAAACAAGGTAGAGGTTGCTTAACTGCGTTCCCTTTGACTCCGAGGCGGCCGAGACAAGTACGTCTCGGAGGCGCACCGGGCGCCTGTGGACAACGGTGGCCGCCTCTCGCTCACGTACCACGGTCGCCCAACTCGGCACGAAGATGGCCACCGGGGGGTTTTGGCCAGTATGCCGGTTTAGAGACTGTATTAAGGACTCAGCCCGTCACTAACAACTGCGCAAATATGACGTCGCCGCGCGCCGGGCTGGAAGGCCTGTGACCCTGATATACGCTTCCCGCCCCCCACTGCCCCCGGGCTGGCGGGAAGTAGAGCCATAAACAGCTTTCCCCTTGAGAACAAAAAAAAAAGGAGGCACAATCAGCACTGACCAATTTCGTCCAATCGCAGGTACATCAGGTGCACTACCGGTAGTTTAATATTTGCGGTCTTATGTTCGTTTCCATTGGCAGTTCACTATCACTGCTATCCTCATACTCAGAAAGAGTATCTACATTATGAACACCTAAATACATCGATTTCTCCTAGAACATGAATTGGCAATATTGAAGACATTTGTTCATTATCAAAACCATCTCCTTCGTCAGTATCAATAAAAAGTTCCAATGGAATTATATCCAAATCATAGTCCAAGCCATCGTCACAATCTTCGAGGATTGTATTTACCTCTTCCTCTTATCCACGGCAATTGTTACTGACACTATAACGTCGTTAGTAGTTTCTCCTTATGATATGCAAAAATAACACTTGTGGCCAGTGTACCCAAATTGGCACAGCAATGTTTAAGGTGCTATAAAATGGTAAAAAATGAATAATTATTTTTTAAATTCTGTTTATAAGATAGACAATTTATCGTATTTGAATAATAATAACTATTTACGATGATAAACTTAATATGCAAAATATAATAATTGCAAACAGTCAAGTACCTCGACAGGTCCTTCAAAAGCAAAATTCGACCAATTATTGTAATAAATCTATAATATATAACTAAATTGTTTAATATTACATGTAATCACCACACTTTCAACTATCCAATAATGTGAGAATTTATTAACTTACATAAATACTTTTTTCATGTACCCTCAAAAAGTAAGTGTTCCCAAATTGGCACGGCGGTCAAGAATGGGTTAATGTGGGGTCAGGACTTTGTGTGACTGTTGGGTGTATTTATTTAGTTCGGAGACACTTACTTCTTCATAAGCAACTCCCATTCTCTCGTGTAGTCGTTTAAGTACTCGTTTTCCCTTGTCGCCCAAAGCTTGTAGTCTTTGTAGTACGTCTTCAAATACTTCCTTCGAGTTTGGTTCAACGTAAGGTACCTGAAACAAGTAAAAATATTTCTTTGATATACCTAATGTCTTATATTAGCATTAATATTCCAAGTGTTATGACTACAAGCTAAATCAATTCTAGTGGAATTTAACATTTTAACCATTCGGCTGGTTAGATATTCAGTTATTATAAGGTTAAATATATAAAAAGATTTAATAATGGGACATCAAACAAAAATTGACAAAAAATACAGAGAAAAGATATTTATGAAACAATCATTCCAAATTTATAGTATATTCCGAGTATTAAAATCATCAACGGCCTTATTTATAAGCATAAGTTAATTAAAATTTAACTTAAACATTCTTTGTCTTGTTCTAATGATTGACATGTGACGTTAGAGAAAGGAAAACAAAGGGTGTTTAACTTGACAATGTCTAATATAATGGATCTAGAATTTTCAGGATACCGATGTAGAAAGCTTTTTTTTGAGTATTTTTACTAGTATTTCTCTCAAGATAAGTTATTATAAAACTCAAATAAAAAAAAATCCATGGAATTAAGAATTAAATAAATAATTAAATTAACTACCGTTCATGTCCTTACTTATAAACCTTAGCAACATCTTGCTAGTGTCAAATTTTATCGATAATAATTCTTACGAAAACAGTAACGTTACGAGGAATCAAATATATACAAATACTTAGTTACTAAACGCTTGTAATCTGAGTCCAAACATTGATAGTGTGACCGATTTAAAACTCTGTGATATGAAGTCGTTTCGGTTATGTTAATAACAATCATAGGTCAACTTTTTGTTTTATATAAATTCTTGGTTTTGTGGTTGTTGCGCTATGCGATTGATCCCGGTTACGATTCCCAGGTCGGGAAAAGTGTTATTGGGTTTTTCTCTTTAGGAGATTCTCAGTAGAACAGTCTTGATAAATTCCCAAAAAACGGCGTAAAAGCGTCACAATGAAACAATCACATTCTCATTTATAATATTTGGAAATATGAATTTGTGAAATCTTTGTAAGAGTTTTTAATACACATTATTTTAGGATTTTGTTAAATTATAGTTGCCTATGTAGGTACCTATTTTCTTTAAGAAATTAATAGAATAAACAGTAGATATGTACAGTGTACACTACTGTATACTGCGGTTCATTTTTAAAATAAAATGTAACTGAGTAAAAAGTTTCTTATACTTATTTCCTTTCCATTTAATATATTAATAACATAAATTATACGTAGATTACAATGCACAGACATTATGTCTTCAACTTTTATAACAATGATAAGATTATAGGAATTTGTTCATGTAACAAAAATGTTATGCAAAAAAAGTTGTCAATTGTCACTGCGTAATAAATGAAATTACAATAAATTAATCAGATGTGTTTTAAATGGATGAGTAGCAAAAATACAAAAATAAAAAAGCTTAGTAGATTAACATATAACACCCTGTATTTCCTGAAGGAGTAGGCAGAGATGCATTTCTGCACCCACATTTTGCTTGGTATGTATCAATCCCACTTATTATGGGGCCGAGCATGCCGTTTTTTGCGCATATTTCTAGAGTCTAGACTCTATTTCTAAAAAGTATGTTTGCCCGACCCGGTAATCGAACAGCAGTAGCAAATTAACGCTTGTATCTCCGAAGGGATATACAGCAGTCTTCATCAACCCATATACGCCCACTGCTGAGCACGGGTATCCTCTACCATCGAGGGAGTTTAAGCCATAGTCCACCACGCTGGCCTAGTGCGGGTTAGCGGACTACACACCTAAGAAATTCCTAAGAACTCTTAGGTGTGCAGGTTTCATCACGATGTTTTCCTTCACCGTTAAAGCAAGTGATAATTCAATGTGAATACACACATGACTTCGAAAAGTCAGAGGTGTGTGCCTGGGGTTCGAACCCGCGACCGCCGAGATTGTCGACCGCGCGCCCAAACCTCGAAGCCATCACTGCTTGTACAACAGTGCATGTCGGCAATTACTAAAGCAATACAATATTAAATTGTTGGTCTCGCGGTACTTTTGTGCCGGATCTGAAGATCTAAGGACCTCGATAAAATTCCCGGATTAGACAAAGTGTTATTTAGTTTCTTAATAAGAAATTTATTAGCAATAGCCCGAAGTCAAGAAATATGCCAAATAACGGTGGAAAACATTCCACTATCCCATAGGGCAGAGACAAAGAGAGGGGATCTGTGCTCAGCTGTGGGACGTAATGGATTGTTAATGTATGGCAGTGGCGGTACTTCCATAGAAGCCCGAAAGCCCGACTTGCCTTACATAGTTCCGAATAACGAACTTAACGATTGTTTATTTATAAAATAACGCTATAAACGTGAATGTGAGTACTAACCGGTAGATATTTATTAGTCCTACGTACCAAAAAAAATATGCTGCTACTAAATAAACATTTGGGCTTGCCTTAGTTTGCTAGGCACGCCACTGATGTATGGATGTATGTATAGAGAATAAGCCTTAATTAAATTCTGCCCAACTCTTCGAGATAGAGTATTGTGTGTGTGTTCAAAATAAAATTCGATTTTGTCAGAAGGATTAAGCCGAAAAAGAGGATATAATTGACCTTTCTTCTATTATAGGCATATTTGCACATCATTCCATAGTGAAAACATTTAATATCTACATTAAAGCTGGATGTGACTGATAAGTAATTTTCCATCTGCGTTTTATTGTTTTATAGTATTGGAATGAGCTTACATTAGATTACGTTAATAACTTAGAATAGGTATAACCTGATATCATTTCACAGTATGGTTAGTATGTACAAATAAAATCAGTCCCAACTCAAACTCACTGAAAGTGTTTTACAGTGTTTTTCGGCATTAGTTTTAAATAATAGTATAGTTAAAAATGACGATTCAAAAGAACTTGTAAAAGTCTATTTGAATAAAGAAGATTTGACTTTGACTTTGTATGGGGACAAATGTCGCCGCTTGTCTATCACTTATTCAGTCTAAGACCAATGAAAAAAAAATCAAACAAAACAACACAAGCCTATGCCGTGTACCACGTAGAGGTCCTGGGTTCAATTCCCAGGTCGGACAAAGTGTTATAGGGCTTTTCTATAAGAAAATTCTCAGTAGCAGCACGGAGTTTGGAAATGTGCCCGTAAAACGCCAATAGGCTCGCCCCCTATTACGTGGGACTGATACATACCTGGCGAAATGTGGGTGCAGAAATGCTTATCTGCCTACCCCTTTAGGGAAGGGAATTCAGGTGTAAGGTTATGTATGTATGTATAAAAATGAAGGTACACGTATATATATATATATATTTCCCCGTAACCCGAAAAAGTTATTGGGGTAAATAATTCGAACTCGGTCTTATTAAACGTAATTATGACAAAGTACGGATAAAAATATTTTAAGCAATCATATGGATTATGGGTTCAATAATCAATTTATTCAAAGTAAGGCCTAAAGCAGTTAAAAGGTTATCAAACAATATTAGTGCTGTCGATCGTCTAATGTCGAGTCGGCATTTCTGTACATAATAAAGAGGCATCGAAATACTATTTATTATTTAGATAACAGAGCTTAGAACTAAGCCAATTTATATCATAGTTATCAATGTGTTATCATCGTCGTAAAAATATTTTTTTGTTGCCAAATGAATTTTTGCAAGGTTTTATATTGAAAACCATAAAAGATAATTTCAAGGAGTACAATGACTTGTTACGTTCTTTTAAAATACTTATAACTGTATACAGGGTGTATTTAGACCGTGATCGAAAACTGAGGCAGGTAATAGCGATAGTGATTACAAACCTCCTGGCATTAAAGAAAATCCCGACAAAAAATAAAATTTTTGAGGGTTTCCATACAAATCACATAGTTTTAACACCGATGGTTGTATGGAAAACGTCAAAATTTTAATTCTTTGTAGCGATTTTTAATATCGCCACTGAGTTTGTGATAACCCTCGCTATTACCTGCCTCAGTTTTCGATCACGGTCTAAATACACCCTGTATGTAATTTACGCCTGAAAAGAATGTATTATTTAATCATTAGAGTTGAATGGATGACTTGATAACCTTAAAAAGATATGAAAAGATATATGGACGAAAATTATATTGAATTTCTTTGTAGTAAAAAATACATATATTGAAAATTCAGAAAAAAATTCAAAACCACAAAAGGGTACCTTTAATTCATGCTAACAATATATATTCCATGTCACCAAGACACTGTTTCTATTGTACGTTTATAATGCTCTGTGCGAAAATATGTCAAATTTTCATATCAAAGTCCATCATTTTCGAGAGATTTTTAATATTAAAAAAACTCACCTGATTTGCGAATCTAGTGTCTACTTCTTTCAAATTAGAAGTATGGGCTACTGCAGGTGTTTGTGTAGGTTTCAATTCGTCTTTAATTGTTTTAACTTCTGGAACCACATTTGTTTTACTTTTATCTTCATTTTTTTCAGCCTTTGTTCTATCCTCTAATTTTTTCAATGTCTGTTTTTCTTTTGACAAAACATCAGCTTTTTTAATTTCATCTGTTTTTATAGCATTAGTTTCTCGTGTTTTGTTTTCTATCATTGCTTTTGTTCCATTATTTATCAAGGTAGTCTTTTGAGTAATATTTTTATTAGATTGTTTAATTTCAATGGGCGTAGGTTGTAGAAAATCTTTTTTGTTATTAGCAATATCTTCTTCCAAAGTCTGTTTTTTCTTGATATCTTCTTTTGATTGGTCATTTCCGTCAATTTCTGCAAAAAGAAAATTTTTTCATATTTATTTATAGTCGCAATGAACTTTAACATTGAAGGAAAATATTGTGAGGGAGCCTACACACCTAAAAAGTTATTAGGAATCTCTTAGGTGTAGTCTGTAAAATTGCACTATACCAGTGTGGTAGACTAAAGACTAAATCCTCTCAGTTATAGAGGATGCTCGTACCCAGCAGTACAACATATATGGGCTGATGATAATATTTATGGTTAAAACTTTATGGCTGAAACTATTCAACGTCTTTACTACAGATAACGGTACTGATGCAATTTAGTCATAAATACAAACAATGGCATTAACACACCCAATAATCACACACATAGTCTTGACTACATTTAGATCTTGTACAGTTATATATTTGTAGTTATTTAAGAGCAGTGATGGCCTCGAGGTTTAGGCGCACGGTTGAGAATCTCGGCGATCGCAGGTTCGAACCCCAGGCACACACCTCTAACTTTTCGAAGTTATGTGTGTATTTACATTGAATCATCACTTGCTTTAACGGTGAAGGAAAACATCGTGATAAAACCTGCACACTTAAAAAGAAGTGTGACGTATATGGGTTCATAATGATGATAGTTATACATATTTCAGTGAAAGAAAGACCTTCCATTCCCCCAAACACCTGGTCTCTAAACAGTAATTTCTGATAGTAAAAATGCGAACGTCTAAAGAGCGTCAAGATATGTAGACTCTCATCATTAAAGAAAATATTTGACTTTTCTTATCAACAAATATTAGCATTATAATTAAGAATTTGCCAGATAAAAATCTCTCCTAGTTTCTGACACCAGAAAAATCTTGTATATTATTTTGGTTATAACTATTTATGTGATTTGTTACTTACCTTCAAAAGACAGCCATTTTCGTTCCTCTCTGTCAACGTTAGTGTTTCTGTGTCTGTGCATGGTGTTAATGGACATAAGGTGGGGAGGCAACTGGAAGTACTTCATCTGCTCATTCTTCACCGCTTCACGCAGCGCGTGCAGCCGCTCGAGGATCTCACGTAGTTCCTGCCACCAAATATGTATAATGATATATTGTGATAATTAATTTTATTGAGGCGCTGAAAAGAGATGAGACACTAGGAGTGAAGAACATATAGCATACCAAGTAGCAAAATATAAATAATTATCAAATTACATTTAAGTTCAGGGCTGCCCTAACATTTTATATTATATTGATACTAAATGATTTGGTGACGAATGTTTAACAAGATTGTGAAAGTGATTGTTGAAAAGTGCCCCTTCTGATGTAGCGGATCCAAGATCGATCCTCGGATCGAACATTGAAGATGTTATTCTGTTTTTTTTCCATTATGTATTTTTTTTTTTTTCATTTCATAAAAGGAATGTGACTGGGAATTATCTCAGTTATAGAAAAAATACACGAGAAACGGCAAGAGACTTGGATCCTGTTGGTAATATTACGTGGCTCCTACGCACACGTTTACTAAATGACTTATGTAAAATTGTACTGCTTACCTCTTCATGGACAGAATAAGTAGATGTAAATGTATAAACATTCAAAGTATCGATAGCACTCACTTTGGGATCGTGATCGGTGACGTCGATGGCCGGGACGCTCTCCGACGACGATGACGTGGTGTTGGACACCCTGTTCGAGTTGGGATCGTGGAAGCTGACGCCTGCTCGGTGCCGCCTCATCGCATCTGGGGTTATGAAACTATATTTTGTATAGAAATATACTAGGCGAAACTAGAGTCCAGAATTTATGTAGCAAATTGCAAATTTTTGTATTTTAAATTAAAGTGCATTGTTGTTTTTTGAAGTCTTTCAACATCATCATGACATCAATCATGTTGAACAAACTAATATCAATATGCAAATTCTGTAACGTAATAGAATCCATGAGATCCATCCATCATTACGATCATCACTTAGTACTGACCAAGAACTCTTATTTCATCATAGAATGATCTCTAGTCATCTAGTAGTCATTATTACCCGCAGCAAGTCTTCTAGACTAAATCTTAATACTTTACTGTATCCTCTAAAATCTGCAAGAAGAAACCACTTACCAGGATCGTTAGCTCTCCCTTCTTCTCTTTTGAGCTCTTGTAACTTCTCTTGAAGAGTAGCATTGGACAGTTCCCCCTTAGCGTATGCTTCTACCAGCTCGTCCACTTCCTCTGAGGAGTCGTCTCCAATGTACGCGCACTCCTGGAGGTGTTTATATCCTTTGATCATGATGAGGGACGCACCTGGCCACCTGTGGAGATGAGGTTTATGTAGACTTTTTATCATTATCATCAGCCTATAATATACGTCTTACTGCTAGACACGAACTCACTCTACTATTGAGAGGGTTTAAGTTTTGTTCCTCCGCGCTGACCTAGTGCGGGTTGGTGGATTACATACTAAAGTCATTTCAAAGAACTTTTAGGTGTGAAGATTTCATCACGATGTTTTCCTTCACCATTAAAGCAAGTGATAGTTCATTGTGAATACACACATAATTTCAAAAGTCACGATGTGTGCCTGGGGTTGAAATTCGCGACAGACGAGATTTTTGATCGCGTGCCTAAACCTCGAGGCTACCAATGCTTTACACCTTTAATAAAGTGACCAATTAATTTCTAGGCTTTCAGCAGAAAGTTATATTAGGTAACCCTTTATGGTACACTTGACTAGATATTCAAGGTCAGGGATGCTCAGGTCAGGGATGCTCCTATCTAGTGGTCATGGTCTGCCCTAGAATAGGTGCTACGAGTACGCGACCTCGGCCCCCGAGCTGCTGCAGTCACTATCAACTTTCCCTTCCGTGACTGCAGTATCCACTCCTATAGACCATACTTTCCTCTCCCATAGCCTCCTCTCTCATTCACTATTCCCTTCACCCCGCTTGATGACGGGCAGCAGCGTCATCAATGCGCTTCCCCTACTGCGCTCGCCAACCCGCCTGCCAAGCGTGGCGAGAACTGGCAATATCCCCTCCAATGGATGACACTAGGACCAGGCCCCCAGTCCCCGGCAGCCCCACTATTCCTGGCTACGGTAGCGGCCATGGTAACGGTGGGGCGGGGGGTGCTAAGAATCCCCGGGTTGGCCCCGGCTACCACCCCCGACGACGACTGGCCCTGGTAACACACAACATACGCACGTTGAGGACAGACGAGAAGATTGTCGAACTGGAAGAAGAATTGAGCGGGTTACACTGGGACATTCTGGGGTTGTCGGAAGTCCGCAGGATTGGGGAGGACACGATAACCCTGAAGTCCGGTAACCTGCTCTTCTACCGGGGGGACGACCAACAGTCCAGAGGAGGTGTCGGATTTCTCGTCCACAGGTCTCTCATTAACAACATCGTATCCATCGAAAGTGTGTCGAGCAGGGTAGTGTACCTGATACTCAGAATATCCAAAAGATATTCGTTGAAGGTCATACAGGTATACGCGCCGACCTCGGCACACCCAGATGAAGAAGTAGAGGAGATGTATGAGGACATAAGTCGGGCCATACATACTTCCAAAACCTACTTCAATGTTGTTATGGGAGACTTTAACGCAAAGTTGGGCATGAGGAGCGATGCGGAGTTGAAAGTGGGGCAATTTGGACATGGGCAACGGAACCCCAGGGGTCAGAGGCTGGCCGACTTTCTGGAGAAAGAGGGACTCTTTGCGATGAACTCTTTCTTCCAGAAGCCGCCTCACAGGAAATGGACCTGGCTGAGCCCTGATGGTTCCACGAGAAATGAGATAGATTTCATCTTGACGACGAAACGACGGATATTCAGTGATGTCTCTGTGATCAACAGGGTGAAAACCGGTAGCGATCACCGAATGGTTAGAGGCTCATTGAATATCAACGTCCAATTAGAAAGGCGTCGCTTGATGAAGTCTACGCTCCGACCTACTCGCGCTCATATCCAAAACCCCGAAAGCTTTCAACTCGAGCTGAAAAATCGCTTCGAGTGCCTGGAAGAAAACCTTGCCGTGGACGAGTTAAACAGCGGTTTGGTAGAAGCTGTCCATGCGGTGGGATCTAAGCATTTTAGACCTCGCCGCAGAGATAGACCTCAAAAACTCTCGGTCCACACTCTTGACCTCATGGCCAAACGTCGATCTATGGCGCTGCAGTCTTCCGAGGACGCCGAAGCATATCGTCAGCTCAATAGACGGATCTGGAAGTCCTTGCGACACGATGTCCGTGCTCACAACACTGTGAGCATTAAAGAGACAATAGAGCGGAACGGAGGCTCCAAAGTGTTTGCAAGAGACTTGTCTATTGGGCAAAGACAGTTGTCTAGGCTGAAGACGGAGGGCGGCCGCGTAGTGTCGACGAGGGCAGAGGTCTTAAGGGAGATCGAGAGGTTCTACGGACAGCTTTACACCTCGGTTGCCAAGCCCGCTGTTCGCTCGGCCGAAGACCCGAGAGCCGAGTTGATCCGCCACTTCAGTGATGATATCCCGGACATCAGCCTGTGTGAGATTGAGATGGCCCTGAAGCAACTTAAGAACAACAAGGCGCCGGGTGAGGACGGAATCACTTCAGAGCTTCTGAAAGCGGGCGGAACGCCGGTACTTAAAGTCCTTCAGAGGCTCTTCAATTCCGTTCTCCTCGAGGGCTCAACGCCAGAGGCATGGAGCAGGAGCGTGGTGGTACTGTTCTTCAAAAAAGGTGACAACACCTTGCTGAAGAATTACAGGCCCATCTCGCTCCTGAGCCATGTCTATAAGTTGTTTTCGAGGGTCATCACAAATCGTCTCGAACGCAGGTTTGATGACTTCCAGCCGCCCGAACAAGCTGGTTTCCGAAAAGGCTTTAGTACCATGGACCACATCCATACGCTTCGGCAAGTTATCCAGAAAACCGAGGAATACAACTTGCCGCTTTGTTTAGCGTTTGTGGACTATGAGAAAGCCTTTGATTCGATCGAGACGTGGGCGGTGCTAGAGTCTCTCCAGCGGTGCCACATTGACTGTCGGTACATCGAGGTGTTGAAAAGCATATACAGCAACGCCACCATGTCGGTCCGAGTACAAGATCAGAGTACGAAGGCTATTCCACTACAGAGAGGCGTGAGACAGGGAGATGTTATATCTCCGAAACTGTTCACTGCCGCGCTGGAAAACGCCTTCAAGCTCTTGGAGTGGAAAGGATTCGGCATCAACATCAACGGCGAGTATATCACACACCTTCGGTTTGCCGACGATATTGTAGTCATGGCAGAATCGCTGGAGGACCTTAGCACTATGCTCGAAGACCTCAATCGAGTCTCCCAACAGGTGGGTCTTAAAATGAACATGGACAAGACGAAAATCATGTCGAATGTCCATGTTGTGCCCACCCCAATCGCAGTTGGGGGCTCGACTCTCGAAGTTGTAGACGAATATGTCTATTTGGGACAAGTGGTCCGGTTAGGCAGGTCCAACTTCGAGAGAGAGGTCAATCGTCGAATCCAACTCGGTTGGGCAGCGTTCGGAAAGTTAGGAGACGTCTTCTCGTCCAAAATACCTCAGTGCCTGAAGACAAAAGTCTTCAATAGTTGTGTGTTACCAGTGATGACTTACGGCACTGAGACGTGGCCTCTCACTAAAGGCGTCATGGGACGGCTCAGGGTCACTCAACGAGCTATGGAGAGGGCTATGCTCGGGGTTTCCCTACGTGATCGAATCAGAAATGAGGAGATCCGTAGGAGAACTAAAGTAACCGACATAGCCCAACGGATTAGCTCGTTGAAGTGGCAATGGGCCGGCCACATGGCGCGGAGAACTGATGGCCGATGGGGCCAGAAAGTTCTCCAGTGGAGGCCACGTACTGGCAAGCGCAGCGTGGGACGTCCCCCGACAAGGTGGTCCGACGACCTTGTCAAGGTCGCGGGACGTCGCTGGCTGCAGGCGGCTTCCGACCGTTCCCGGTGGAAGTCATTGGGGGAGGCCTATGTCCAGCAGTGGACCAACACAGGGCTGACATGATGATGATGATGATGATGACTAGATATTAGCTTGTGGAACAGGATGGATTAATTCTCCGTCGAGACAAATGTAATAATTAAAATTGACATCTAATTTCGTGCAAAAAATAAAACAAATGGGTGTTTTGTAATTTTATCTTTATAAATTTGATATTAACGACGAAGATTTTTTTAATGAATGTTAATGTTTAATATTAAAATTAAGCCAACGATAACCTTTTTGACGAAGTCAGTGAAGATACCAGTTAGGAATCTTGAGGCAGTTGATTGAACTCCTACATTATGAGAATTTAATACGAAGAAATTCCTTATTTGTACGAATAACCTATATTTGTTGAGGTATCGATAAATGTAGTGCTATCTTTAATAATAAACATCTACTTATCATTAGCGGTACTTCCATAGAAACCCAAAAGCGTTACACGTTAATTTTGTAATGTCTAGTTTATAATTATTTGTCGTGGAGTAGGTAATTCTCATTTGACAGCCCCGTGGCGCAGTTGGCTAGATACCAGCTTGCGAAACGAGCGGCCGCGGGTTCGATCCCCGCACCGAGACAAATGTTTGTGTGATCCGCAAATATTTGTTTCGGGTCTGGGTGTTTGTGAGACCGAAAAGTCTCTCGTAGTTTCTGATACCCACGACACAAGACTCGTATCTTAGTGTGGGGTCAGGACTATGTATGTGACTGTTGGGTGTATTTATTTATTTTTTTTTATTTATGTGTCAAATTGCTTTTATCAAATTTTTAAGCTCAAAGATCATTATTCGGAATTTTGAAAGGCAAAATTGGCGTTTGGGCTTCTATGGAAGAACCTCCACTGCTTTTCATCTAATACACATAAAATGTATATAAACCTGACATAAATTACTGGTACTCAATTATTTTTTTCCCATGGCTTCTGATACGACACAAGTCACACCTTCATTAATTACATCCGACTGTAATTATTTACGAAGCCTAATGTTTATTTGCCTCACTGATCCAAGAGCTATAAGTATTAAGTACCCCTAATCAGTTGAAGTAGGAGGCTTGGCTGATAGAAAATCAGTCGCAGACGTTGAAAGTGTGTTTGCAATGGTGGGTACTTGTGTTGATGTGTCATCATGGTAAGACAAACAACCGATAGAGACGCATTGAGGACATCAAGTGCAATCTACTTCATTTATAAGATTATTGATGCCAATAATCATTGCGTCATAGAATCAAAGATCGTAATAGCATTAGTGGATCCAAAGATTCTAGGGCTAGTAACTACAGCTTTAAGATATTAGTTATGGTTTGAATAATACAAGCCCAACTTCAGGATTATTCAGGAGTTAGAAAAGGTAGTCCAAAGAACCTGCAATCTTATTAGAAAGCAGTATCATCATCGTTATCAGCCCATACAGGTTGTATTAAGATCGTGATCGGAAACTGCGGCGGGTAATATCTAATGTGGCGAAAACAAATCCCATGGCGTTAAAGAAAATCCCAACAAGAGATAAAAATTTTGACTGTCTGATCTGTATACACCCTGTATATTACTACTGCTAGACACGTGCCACCGCAACAGCTAAGTGTTCATGCCTTAGTCCACCAACTTAGCCCAAAGCGAGTTTGCAGACCATACAACTACTAAATTCCGCTACTAAGAAGTACACTAGTGCAGAAATTATCAAGATCCTTACCTGACACAAGCTGAAACCGTGACCGAAGACCCCTTAAGAAGGTAGAATCCCCAGTATTCCTTCATGTCGTCTTCCAGTTCCAGCTCTCTGGTCATGGAGACCGGCACCAACTCCTCAGCGAGTTGAGGAGGCCCTGGTACCACGAACGCGTTGAAAGTCGCGTTTGATTTCACCACTTGCCTCTGAGAACAAAATTTAGTGATAAAGTTGGGAGTAACTGCATTCGACAAAACACTGTTAAAATTGATGTCTTGAAGGTTGACTTGTTATATAGGTGTCAAGATAGATGCCTACTTATTCGAAGATGTATTTCTTGGATTCTGTATGTACATTGGAAATACAGGCTGTTTTTGGGATAGGAGTGAGTTCAAACTTCTATTGATCTAAATATTAACAGGTTGTTTCTGTTTTTTTCGCGTATAATGACGAGTACAAGAAATAAATGAAGGATGTTTTTAACGCCAGAGAACTTTGTAGTTTTGTTTAAAAAAAAGTAACGCAAACTGTAACTATTCAAACTATTTGCTATGATAAAGATATTAGTTTAAAATTTACGTTTCGAAAAAACTTTTAAATCTATTTAAATAAAGATTATTTGGAATTTTACTTTGACTTTGACTATAAAGGCTAGCGGAGACTAATTCATAAGAGGAACTCGAATAAAATTAAAAGAAGAACTGTCACTTTTACGAAGATTACACTAAGTACCAAACAATAATACAGGCGAATTCTTGCCTAATTCAAATAGAGTTAAGGCTTTTATTCGTCTGTATCTCAGCCCCTAGCGACTATTATAATATTTCGGCATGCCAACATCCGATACGATATCTCGTTGTTATCATCAGACGGGCTATATGCCTGTGATAAAACAATCATTTTTGTGGATATGCGTTATATAATTACTTGTGAAAGCCATTGATATGGTAGATAATAGGCCTATTGTGATATCGTGGCGTAGTGAGTGGATTTGAGATGAAAAGACGTGGGTTTCGAATCTGTGAAATTGGATTTGGTTAAAAATTATGCAGTAAGTTATGTTTTAAGGGGAGGAGATAGGAAATTTAACCGACTTTTTTAACTAAATCATGATGACTTATTTTTACTTATTCTCGAGACTATCACATTTAGTTATCTCGGCGTTCGCGGGTTCAAACTCCAGCCAAACATTTATGACTTTATTAGTATAGAAAACGTCACTTTTTAATATTTTTGGCAGGTTTTTCTTTATCGCCAGGAGATTTGTAATGACCTTATCTATTACCTGCATCGGTTTTACGATCACGGTCTGTATACACCCTGTATATGGGAATTTCTGAAGGTCACAACTAAAAAACATGTAATATACTAGCCACGAAAACTTATTAATAAGTTATCAGCCCTTATCGACTGTTTAACCAAAGTAATGAACTTGGGTTTTCGCATTCAAAAACGCACAATTCTAATCAACAACTAACTACGCATTACATACCTTATCTATCAACAGCTTTGTATTTACCTTCTTCATCAACCCATATACGCCCACTGCTGACCACGGGTCTCCTCTACCATTGAGAGGGTTTAGGCCATAGTCCGCCACGCTGGCCTAGTGCGGGTTGGCGGACTGCACACCTAAGAAATTCCTAAGAACTTTTAGGTGTGCAGGTTTCATCACGATGTTTTCCTTCACCGTTAAAGCAAGTGATAATTCAATTTGAATACACACATAACTTCGAAAAGTCAGAGGTGTGTGCCTGGGGTTCGGACCCGCGAACGCCGAGATTCTCGACCGCGCGCCTAAACCTTGAGGCCATCACTGCCAACTATGTATTTACCTGTTAAAAACCAATTTTAACTGAATTTTGCCTATATTTAACATCATAAGCCCTTAAACGTCCCGCTGCTGGGCACGAACAGAAAGGGTTTAGACCTTAGTACACCAAGCTTGTATAGTGCGGGTTGGCGGACTATACAGATACGTAATTACTAAGAACTTTACTTATGTTATAAACACGAAAGTTTGTAGTGATGTTTGTTACTCTTTCTTGCTAAAACTACATTCATAACCTTGACCTAGACACCAGCTTGCGAAACGAGAGGCCCCGGGTTTAGTCCCCGCACCGAGTTAAATGTTTGTGTGATCTACAAATATTTTTGGGTTTAGGTATTTGTGAGACTGAAAAGTCTCTCGTAGTTTCTGATAAAATAGACAGCTAGCTTGTGAATTAGTGGCTGCGGTTTCGATCCCCGTAGTTAAACATATATGTTGTGTAATCCACAACTATTGTTTTTGTGTTTGTGAAAAAGAAGTCTCTCGTATTTTTATAAAATACCCTAGAATAATTATTGGAATGAAAATTGGCTCATGATCTTGTAATGCATTATTTCGACAATCTCCCACAAGTCAGGATGGCCGAGCGGTCTAAGGCGCTGCGTTCAGGTCGCAGTCCACTTCTGTGGGCGTGGGTTCGAATCCCACTTCTGACAACAACTTTTTTATCTTTAAATTTGGTAATGGGAGGGTGGGAAAATGGCGGCTACGGTTAAAAAAATCTCATGATGTTTTCCTCAAAGCCTAAGTTAGAAGCAGCTATAATTAATCGGAGTATGTGTAAATGATGTATGAATGTTGAAGAAGCTGCATAGGTGTCAGAATCCTATCATGGCTCAATAGTGCCTCAATAGTCTCTGTCTACCCCTGTAAGATACAGGCGTGAGTGTGTATGTATGACATTTCATGTAAGAATTCGTTTTTAACGTATTTTCATATATAAGTATTGAATAAGCTATAACATAAACATGAACATGAACGAAAAAAATGAAAAAATAAGTATATTTTATATTTCTGTTTTTATATTATTTTTAATGTAAATGTACATTTTATCATTGAAAACACAAAAAGGTAATTATTTATGTTTCACACTTGCGCATAAATGCAGACTTAATGCCTGAGGCATTTTCTAACAGTCAACCTTTGGGTAAATTAATATGAACCCACAGCAGTATTTGTGAAACACAAAAATAAATCGTATAGCCGATAGCGTATAACTATACTTCCGAAAGCCCCATTCACTAAAACACAACAGTAACTATTTATTAGTTTGGCTGCAACATTAGTACGACTAACCAACCAGATACAGATCGGTTTCATTCAAATATAGTCCCTTCATAAATAAATAATTTGGCCTTAGGCCACCACATTAGCCTAGACGACGTTGGAATTACTCACAAAATGCGTTGACATAAAATACAAAAATAGATATACGAATGCAAATAGGAACAAAGAATAGTCGTTTATTAATAGATATTTGCGACATACTATCACAAAAGAACGATTTAAAACGTAAAAGTTAGCTTATGTACGTCCCACTGCTGGTTTAGGCCTTAGTCCACGACGCTAGCCTAATACTGGTAGGCAAATTACACACCTAAGAACTTATAGGTGTGCAGGTTTCATCACGATGTTTTCCCTCACCGTTAGAGTACGTGATGATTCATTGTCAATACACACATATCTTCGAAAAATCACTCCACACCTCATGGTGTGATCCTGCGACCGTCGAGATTCTAGACATTAACACCGATCATTATAAAAAAATTGGCTTGGTTAACAGATCTATACGTGAAATTCAGAGTAATAATCTTTAAAATAATTCTTACTAGCAAATGTCTTTATTGTCCCGTCGTCTGAGATATAAATAGTTGTATTGACTGGCGTCTGTGTGTGGATATATGTTTACATGGAAATTATTGGATACTATCTACCATCTATAACACAAATCACTATTTTACTGTACTACACGTGGTTGTTGTGTATCTTCTTCATCAACCCATATACGCCCACTGCTGAGCACGGGTCTCCTCTACCATTGAGAGGGTTTAGGCCATAGTCCACCACGCTGGCCTAGTGCGGGTTGGCGGACTACACACCTAAGAAATTCCTAAGAACTCTTAGGTGTGCAGGTTTCATCACGATGTTTTCCTTCACCGTTAAAGCAAGTGATAATTCAATGTGAATACACACATGACTTCGAAAAGTCAGAGGTGTGTGTCTGGGGTTCGAACCCGCGACCGCCGAGATTCTCGACCGCGCGCCTAAACCTCGAGACCATCACTGTTTTGTCGTGTATACATATGTACAAAACATCACGTCCGTATTTCCCGAAGAGGTAGGCAGAGGTGCATATCTGCATTCGCATTTCATTAGGTATGTATCAGTCCCACGTTATAGCGAGACTTTTGTCGGTTTACGTGCACATTTTTTTACTACTGAGACTGTGGGTAAAAGGCAGTAACGCTTTGCCCGCTCCAGGAATCGAACCCCTAGATCGCAGGACACATACGTACCCT
Organism: Cephonodes hylas; assembly: GCA_030295005.1. Taxonomy (NCBI): domain Eukaryota; kingdom Metazoa; phylum Arthropoda; class Insecta; order Lepidoptera; family Sphingidae; genus Cephonodes; species Cephonodes hylas. The sequence goes on along the minus strand of AP025385.1, from coordinate 512,600 downwards.
GAGGTAGATGGAAAGTTATCATTTTAGAGGCTTATAAATACCGATGTTTTGTTTTGTTTACTCTCGCATCAATCATAATATGGAGCAGAACAGAAAACTGAATCATGCAAAGTTTGTGAACGAAAAATTTTTCTTCGTCACAAACTGTGGCAATACTTCCATATAAGCCTAACAGAACACGAACCCAAGCAATGTTAAAATACAGAAGCAAATGAACTCATGATCCGCCAAACTGTTGCATAGTTTCACCTACTAAAAGATGTTTTTTTTTAATTAATCAAACCGAATGGAGCAGGCCAAGACCGATAAAAATGGCGAGCATTGGGGGAGGCCTATACCCAGCAGTGGGTGCATGTGGGTTGAAAATGATGAAATAGAACGATTGACCGAGTGAGTGAGTACACACCTACCTGGCACCAAGTGGGCGATATCTTGCTGTCGATCAGTCGCATGTCGGTCATACTCATCGGGTACATCTGGCCTGAGAATACCCGGTACCTGGAATAAAACAAGTATTATTTTTTATTCAAGTAGATGTTTTATACAGGGTGTATCCAGACCGTGATAGGATACTAAGGCAGATAATGAATTACGAACCTAGTGGCGGTATACAATCCCAAGAAAAAAATGACATTTTCCTAAATATAACATGACTTAGTTTTCGATAACACCCTGTATAAAGGACTTAAACCAACTGTCATAGAAAACCAAGACAGGTAATTATTATGTAGCTATTAAAACTAAGAAAACGTCAAATTTTTGAAAACGATTTTATATACAGGTGCATTCAGACCGTGATAGGAATCTAAGGCAGGTAATTAGTAATGTGGTTAGAAATCCCTTGGCAACAAGGATCATCTCGACGCAAAATAAATATTTTGATGTTTTCGAGGTTTGTGATCACCGTAGCTATTAGGTGCCTTAGTTTCCGATCACGGTCTGAATACACCCGTAAATTATTAGGGCTTTTTTTCCCAGGTCAATATTCTTTGTCCCACCTTCAGAGGAAGCGTCGAATCCTAACCAAACACGAATATCTGTCAGTGACACACACTCCACTTGAAGTGTCGACAGCCCATCAGACGTTAGATACCGTATCTACAGTTAGTAATTGCCGCGATTAAAACGCGTGCAAGCCCTCAATTTGAACACATGCGATTTAGGTAAAAACACTTGATAGAAAATCGAGTTAATTCTATTAATGAAAGTCCCGTGGTAGATACCAGCTTGGAAATGAAAGGACGTGGGTTCGATCCTCGCACCGAGACAGATGTTTGTGTAATGCGCAAAAATTTTTTTTGAGCCTGGGTGTTTGTGAGAGCAAAACGTCTCTCGTAGCTTACGATACCTACGACACAGGATTTGTATTCTAATGTGGGGTCAGAGCTATGACTAATGGCTGTATTTATTTTTCGCCGGTGACTCCAAATGGGTAGGCAAAAGTTTATTTAACTCAAGTCTTGTTTATTGGTTTTTTAAGTACCACATAAAGAGCGAGTCTACATCTTTGACCCTGATTCTATGTTCCTACTAAGAGTTCTCTTAAGCCTGATAAAACTTTAACTTTTTGTAACGCCAAAACACGCAGAAGTATAAATATTTATTGTAAAGTATAAATACAGGACAAAAACACTCGTAAAGTCTTGAATAACTCCAATAAAATAATATATTTAAATTAGAATATGTATCTTTAAAAGCACGTGAGTATCCATTAAATTTATTTTATTACTCGGCAAAGTGACGACAATGTAGGAGTATTGTACATAAGTATTGTAACAGTCTCAATGGCACAGTGGGTCGATCATAAGTGACAGGTCCAGGGTTCGTCTAACAGAACAGTTGAATAAGACTAGAAAGGAAATGTGAGCATGCCGAGCGTGCCGAACCTACGATTACACTATCATATGTTTGACACACGCTTCTTAGTAATTTAGGTAGCGTGGAATGTTAAGAGTTTAATGTGTGCCATCTAATAGCAGACCTTCAGTTTTCTTTAAATTTTTATCATTGGTCGTGTAATCGTAGTAGAACGAATAGACGGATAAGCGGCGACATTCGTTCCCATAAAAATACTGTCTATTTCCCTTCTAATTTTATTCAACTGGTCTGTGGTTACACTCATTACAAAAACACATTACGCTACAAAAAAAAAAAACAGATTTAAATAGTTTTTCTATTATCATAAGTATTACCTATTTTATATACAATCACTGTCTTTATAACCGCTAAAAAACCTTAAGAATCAAATGTCTACATTGTTTGCTTTTATGCATGGTTAAAAAAAATCGTCATGGGAAACTAAGAAAGCCAATATTTGTGATTATAAGGAAACCTTCAAAATTATTTCTTTTACACTTTTATAACCTCAACGTTTACATAATTATCATCAAAATACTACCCAGTCTCGAACTTCACGCTCTGTTTCACACACCACTCACCTCAGATACAGCGGCACGAATATGAATATGCTGGGTAGAACGATGAGCAGCGCCAGAAGCCTGCAGAGCCTCAGGGGAGCTGTGTAGCAGGATCTTGGGGCGAGGTGGCAGTTGCGTCCTCCGGGAGGTCTCGGGAGGGGCTTTGGTAGACCCGCTATGGATAGAGAATGAGGTTTAAATGCATGTTCTGTGATTATAGTCACAATACGTCTCACTGATGATCATGATGATGATTTAATGCATATTACTTGATTATGATCGTATCATTCATTGCTGGACACGGGCCTTCTCAAGAGACAGGCCTCTTTAGCCTAATGCGGGCTCGTGGATTTTATCATCATCACACACAGGTCTCCTCTACAACTGAGAGGGTTCTACTTCAACTGGTCTAGTGCGAGTTGGTGAAAATTCCTAAGAAATACACAAGATTTTTTGGTTCGTTGCCTCACGACGTTTTCTTTCAACTTATGAATGCAATAATTAATGCTGACTGATTGATTTAAGCCTCCTAAGACTTCCACAGTGATTTCCAAAGAATCATATTTGAAACAATCGATCGCCACCCACACAATTACTTTACGATACTATCAACGCACACAAATGTGACACATACATAATTCTGACCCTTGACCAAGATACGGTTCGGTTTTCCCTGTTAACAAATAATTGTCTCTACGCAGGAGTCAAACCTGTAGCTACCCTATGATCTAAAAACGTAATAGTATCTACTCACCTTCCAAAGGCACTAGTTCTTGAGGATCCATTGTGGTAGCCATAAGATTCACATCACTAGTCCATCTACATATCACATGCGCACTACTTTATGTCCACTTTACTGTCCTCACTGATGGGGATTTATTAATGTGAAGTCATAGCCGTAAAATGTTCAGGTTACGCCTGATGAAAAGATAGAAATAAAATAAGATAATGGATTAAAATAAGCGGTATTTGGATTGTTCCACTGTTTTATACAGTGTATTTAGACCGTGATTGGAAACTGAGACAGATAATAGCTACGGTGACCAAAAACACAAATTGAAAGAAATCCCGATCAAAAATATTTTTTTTACGTTTTCTGTACAACCATCTGTATTAAATGTTTGTACTTTGTATGGAAAACGTAATTTTTACTTTTTTTTCAGAATTTTTTTAACGCCAATGGGTTCGTGATCACCTCAGCTATTACCTGCTTTAATTTCTGATCACGATATGAACACACTCTGTATAGCTTACTCCTGTATTCCTTGAACTCTGTGACTCCGTGCTGCTACTAAGAATTTCCTACGAAAAATCTATCCAATACTCAAATCCTTCATGAGATCACAAATATAGACCAATCTTATGAATATTAGGACTCAAACGACATAATTTCATTTAATTATAAGCATTCACCCGCAGACAATAAGATTCAAAATTGATTTTAAAGGTAACTTGAGTATTTACTTTGGCCAAACATTATACATATCTGTCGCTGGCGATTTATCATATTCACTATTCCATTGCGTTTTATCTATGCGCTATCTCCGATATATTGGTCGAACACGTGGCAATGAGATGGTAATCGAGTGGACCAGCTTAATAGTCGTTAGAAACACGTTTTGTAGTGTATGTTATGCAAATGACTGATTAGAAGAATATTAATTACTGGCAATCACGATACATGAAGTTTTTTATAAATCTTGTGTTTATGATTTGGCTAAGTTAATAAAGATTTTATCAATGAGTATTTTATGAATTCATTATAAAATTCTTCGGGTATGATTCTAGGTTTAAGATTATGAAATTGTTTGTTTATTAGAACGCTGGTATCTTAAGAACTTACAGGAAAATTTAAAAAGAAATCTTGTATATTAAAGTTTACTTTATGTCTTAAGATGTATACTTAGTTATAGAGTGTAACCTATATAGGAAGAGTGATTACTGTACGATGAAACCATTAACACATTTGTACAAAAAGAAATGAAATGTATAAACAGCAAGATAATGAGCTGCCTCTTTTCTTTCGCCTCACCTAATTCTTCTTCTTGTTCATCAACCCACATACTGCTGAGCACGGGTCTCCTCTGCCATTGAGAGGGCCTAGTGCGGTTTGGCAAACTACATACCTAAGAAATTCCTAAGAACTTTTAGGTGTGCAGGTTTCATCACGATGTTTTCCTTCACCGTTAAAGCAAGTGATAATTCAATTTGAATACACACATAACTTCGAAAAGTCAGAGGTGTGTGCCTGGGGTTCGAACCCGCGACCGCCGAGATTCATCTAATTACATTTTACAATTTATAAGTCAGAGCGTGTTAATTACGTGTCCATTCCATTGTAATTGTGTTTGGCTACGGCAATTATCAAATTTCTTAGTTCTTACTGCAATTATGCCAATATTGACTGAAGGGGTAGGCAAAGGTAAATTTCTGCGTCCAAATTTTGCTAACTCTCTTTTATGCTGCGTCACAGGCCTTATGCTGTTTTTCGATTACGTACATTATGTTTATAGATTTATTTCTAGCACCCAGTTAAACTCAGTAACGCTTTACCCGGGAATCGAACCCGATACCTCTAATTTCACAGCACATATTTAAGTCGTAAACAAAAAGGCAGTTTTTTTTGTTATACACAAGCTTAGTTTTTTCTCAACTGAAACTTAAAATTTCTAACAATAGACTTATTATGTAATATAACAATCGTTCATCAAACTTCGAGACAGTCGTATGATACAAAGATAAGGTGATAATACAACCATTCTTACTGCATTTGTGGAAAGTTCCGCCTAACACAAATAAGCCAGTGTTCTGTTATCAACGGTTTAAGACAATTGACAGTGTCTGCGAAAGTATCACACTATTTTTATCATATGTATTCATAGCGGAAACCATTATTTTAGGAGCAGAGACAATTTATTTTATAAAAAGAAATTTTCCAATCTATAAATGCTGTTTATTATTTTTTTGTGATTTATAACTGAAATAGAAATATTATCGTCTCGCGGTTTAAGTATGTGCCGAGTTAGAGATTTCGGGTTCCATTATCGAATGGGGCAAAATCATATTATTCTTTATTAGGAAATTCGCAGTAGCATCTATAGATTGTATCCGAAAAACGGCAATACGTTCGCCCTCAACTATCTGGGTCAGATTCATAAATACCAAATAAATAAATAATAAAAAATACACCTCTGTCTACTTCTTCGAGGAACACAGGCGTGAGGTTATGTACCTATCTATGTCCGAATATAGCAAGCAAAGCCGCAGAAATAAGTTGGTATGATATAAAAATCAATCTTTAATACAGGTTATTTTTGTAAAGTTAATCTCATATTTAACACGAGGCATTATTCAGAAATATTGATATCAATGAATAAATTTACTAGCTACATCGATCAGATCGCTATCTCATGTCAAATATTATTTAGAACATGTATAAATAAACTGGAAAATGTACGTTTGTTTGTTTATACTACTATTACCGACGATAAACTCCGTTGCTTTATTTACTTATTTATGCTTTTTATAGAATAAATAAATAAATACACCCAACAGTCACATACATAGTCCTGACCCCACACTAAGATACGAGTCTTGTGTCGTGGGTATCAGAAACTACGAGAAACTTCGGTCTCACAAACACCCAGACCCGAAACAAATATTTGTGGATCACACAAACATTTGTCTCGTGCGGGGATCGAACCCGCGGCCGCTCGTTTCGCAAGCTGGTGTCTAGCCAACTGCGCCACGGGGCTGTCAAAGAATATGTATAAAGGCGGACATAATGCCAGAAGCATTCTCTTACTGTCAACCTTAGGGTGATGCAAAGATTAAAGGTTGGTGTATAAATAGTTAGGGGAATAAAACTCGAAACAAAAAAAATAGTAAAGCAACAACTAAAATATAAATATAAGTATACACAGATAAATGATTAATTATAAATATATACCTTAATAATATATAAAATACATACATACTTATATACAAACAAACATACCTCACGCCTATGTTCCCCGAAGGGGTAGGCAGAGATGCATTTCTGCACCCACATTTCGCCAGGTATGTTTCAGTCCCACGTAATAGGGGGCGAGCTTATTGCCATTTTTCGGGCACATTTCCAGACTCCGTGCTGCTACTGAGAATTTCCTAATGGAAAAACCCAATAACACTTTGCCCGACCCGGGAATCGAACCCAGGACCTCTAGACCGCACGGCACATACTTGTACCGCAAGGCCACGAGGCAGTACATACTTATATAGTACATAAAAATATATATACCTATATTATACAATACATATGCAAAAATAAAATAAAAAGCAAATAATAAAAAGCAGTGATGGCCTCGACGTTTAGGGGCGCGGTCGAGAATCTCGGCGGTCGCGGGTTCAAACCCCAGGCACACACCTCTGACTTTTCGAAAGTTATGTGTGTATTCGAATTGAATTATCACTTGCTTTAACGGTGAAGGAAAACATCGTGATAAAACCTGCACACCTAAAAGTTCCTAGGAATTTCTTAGGTGTGTAGTCCGCCAACCCGCACTAGGCCAGCGTGGTGGACTATGGCCTAAACCCTCTCAATGGTAGAGGAGACCCGTGCTCAGCAGTGGGCGTATATGGGTTGATGAAGAAAAATACAATACATATATCTACATAAATACATACAAAGAGGGGAAAGGAAAAATATAAAAATCACATATCATCCAGTAATTTCATTTGAAAACAGTTGCCGAACCTTTATCTTGAATGCCACGCTTTACTTTACTACATTGAAGCGAAAAGCGTTGCAGGTTAATTGTGTAATGTTTAGATTATAATTGTTTATCATGGAGTCAGGATTTTTTTCATTGATACGTTAAATTTGTGTTGTTAATGGCCGAATACTGAAACGCAACTTAAAAATTAAGGTGAACTTAAACGTCTAATCCCGTATTATTTTAGTCGGTCTCTATCGACTTAAAATTAAGTAGCGTTTCAGTATTCGGCCGTAAGTTGTTTAATTAAATTAAGTCGGGGACGAGTCTATTGCCGTTTCAGGGCATGTATTTAAATTCCGTAGTGCTACTTAGAATTTCCGAATTGAAAATCCTTATAACTTTGTCTGAACCGGGGATCTAACCTAGGACCTCTAGATCGCACGGTACATCCTTGACTCCAAAGGTTAGTCGTACTACCGTTGTATCAAGGTATTCATACAGAACTTATCCCAATACTAAGTTAATATTTCTTTTTGCACATTTCTCGCTAATTGCTTCACGATTAGTCTAACATAACAATACGGTTTACGATATCAAAAATATGCAGCAATTAGAGGTAATTTCAAAACAATTGGTTGGTTACGCCACTTATAACCCTACGTTAGGCTACAACCGAGGCATAATCGTCAATGGCATGACTAGCCTTCGATCATAGTCAAGTAGAAAAGGATTATTCACCTGAAAGAAGCTGCTGTGGCCAGCTATATCTGGCTTAGTGGTTGCCTCGAGGTTTAGACACGCATTCGAGAATCTCGACAGTCACGGGCTCAAACCCAAGGCACCTTTGAATTTTCTGATTTATGTGTGTACCTATTAACATTGAATTATCACGTATTTAATGGTGAAAGAAAACATCGTGGGAACCCGTAAACCTAAAGAATTTTAGGAATTTCTTGAGTGTCTAGTCCGCCAACGCACACAAGGCGAGTATGGTGGATTAAGGCTTAAACCCTCTTAGTTGTAAAGGAGGCCTATACCCAGCAGTGGGATGTAGGTATATGAGCTAAGCACCTTAACTACAAGAGAGTTTTCGGTCTTACAAACACACAGAGCCCAAACAAACATTTGTGGATCACACAAACATTTGTTGGTGGAAATGAACCCGCGGCCTCTCGTTTTGCAAACTGGTGACTAACTATGCCACGAGTCTTGCAAAATGATGAAGTAATGAAATTACAATTCTGTATCACAATTTATCAATCGTCACGCAAGCATGATTGATATTCCTTAAGCATGGCGTGGTGTTACGAGTTACAATCCATATCATGATGAAAACACTAGATTTTATATCAGTATATTTCTAACGGTTATTACGGTTCTTTATTAATGGCCTAACCTTTGCAATATACCTCTCTAATACTAAATTTGAACCGCTTAAAGTCATTTCGACAGCCCCCGTGGCGCAGTTGGCTAGACACCAGCTTGCGAAACGAGAGGCCGCGGGTTCGATCCCCGCACCGAGACAAATGTTTGTGTGAACCAAAAATATTTGTTTCGGCTCTGGGTGTTTATGAGACCGAAAAAGTCTCTCGTAATGTCTGATACCCACGACACAGATCTTGTAACCTAGTGTGGGGTCGGAGCTATGTATGTGACTGTTGGGTGTATTTATTTATTTATTTATTTTAATCTTCCGTAGTACTACTTTCTTAAGTGCCCAAATGTATGGGTTCTATCATTCCGAATAACAATTACTTTATTTTGTTTATTTATTGTTTATTGTACGCCATATAATAAAACAACATATTAGTAACATTTCATTAAGGTAGGTCTTAACGTTATTGGCGATTTCTTCCAACCAACCGTTAGATGGACTGGATATCTCCAGTCCAGGCCAGTTAGGTATCCCAAAGGCATAGAATGAGAGGTCAAAAGGTATAAATTAGAAAATACTAATATGTGTACTAAAATGTAACCCTCAGTGGTGTTTTCATTGACCTGTGTACATTGGAAAATTTTTAGTTTAAGCATTGAGCCTGAAAATGTGCCCAAAAAACGGCTTAAAGTCTCCTTTTTCGTGAGTTTGTTACATACCTGGCTGTTTTGGGTTACATACTCGTATATATACGGTTGAATAAGACTAGAAAGGAAATATGAGCATGCCGATCGCGCCGAAACTTCGATTGGACTACCATATGTTTGACACTGCCCTTTTTAGTAAATATGGTTGCCGTAATATCTAGACTTATACAAATTTGTGACAAACAGTAGCAGATCTTCAGTTTTGATTAAAATGTTTATCATTGGTCGTAGTCGTAGTAAGCAGTGATGGCCTCGAGGTTTAGGCACGCGGTCGAGAATCTCGGCGGTCGCGGGTTCGAACCCCAGGCACACACCTCTGACTTTTCGAAGTTATGTGTGTATTCAAATTGAATTATCACTTGCTAACGGTGAAGGAAAACGTCGTGATGAAACCTGCACACCTAAAAGTTCTTAGGAATTTCTTAGGTGTGCAGTCCGCCAACCCGCACTAGGCCAGCGTGGCGGACTATGGCCTAAACCCTCTCAATGGTAGAGGAGACCCGTGCTCAGCAGTGGGCGTATATGGGTTGATGAAGAAGAAGAATCGTAGCAGAATGAATAAGTGACAAACAAGCGGCGACACTCGTTCCTATACGAAATACTGGCTATTTCCCTTCTAATGTTAATAAGCTATTATTTTGAGAATACATCATTATATTCATAATACATCCCTTAAATTACATCTATAAATATATTCCTTTTTGCAACAGGTTTTCTTGACGCCGTTTTGCCATTCCATTGATACTATCAAAAACTAGAGAACTAAAAACGTGCACGTGAATATATTAGCCATAGAGAACGCTTATGCCAACATTTGTTGTCTATGAATTGTAAATTATCGTGTCATAATATGAATACAAAAGATCGTGAGGAAACCTGTACACCTAAAAGTTATTAGGAGTTTCAAAGAAGTTTATTCTCAGTAACAGAAGGTTTTAAAAGTGTGTTACAAAATCGGCGTCAGAGTCGTCACTTACTACGTAAGACTGAAAACATAATTGACGAAATATTAGTTCAGAACCTCTGCCTACCATATATCATTATCTTCCTACCCTGTTCTCAATTTTTATTTGTGGTCGGCGCAGTATGTTTTATCCTTCAATACATCCCTGTCAGCCGTCATGTCTCCATTCATCCTTTCTCTTTCATATCTTCAGTCACGCACTCCATCCATATTTTCTTTGGCCTTCCTTGGCTCGCCTATCCATCCACTTTCATATTCAGCATATTTTTACTACATAATATGATTAATCCCTTCTAACATGCCCATACCACGACAGATGGTTTCCTTTCATCTTTTCTATCACAGAAGCGACTATTAGACTTCCTCTAATTTATATAGTTGTAACCTTATGTAACCTCTGCCTACCCTTCCTGGGACACAGGCGTGAGTGTGTAAGTAAGAGATATTCATCACTATTTCATTCTATTGGGTAACAACTTTAAACAAAACTCGACAATAACACGTCGAATTAATGAATTCCGTGGAATGGCCTTGGGCACAGAACTATACTATTTTCAAACCAAATACCAAAATAATATGTATAAATTGTGTTGGAACAGATGCCTTACTTCCGAACTCGGTGGCAAATTATTGAATACTGAATTTTAGTGATGTTTTTGACATTTTGAGGACTGAATAAAATACTTTTAGTATTACATTTTAATGCAGAATTGAAGATAAAACTAATTGTTACTCTAGGATACAGTTATTTATTTTAAAGAATAATAATAATTTGCTCGAGAGATCGCAAGCCGTATATCCATTTCAATGCAAATTTTAAGGTAAAACTAGTTGTAAGTCTATCAATCTTTATTCTCGCTACTGGGGATTGCGTACAGCTATTTTCCCATAGAAGAATAATAAATTGCTCGACCCGGGAATCGAACTCAAGATTCTAGGATCGTGAGACGGCACCGTATAACAATGCCAAAGAAATATGATTGTCAAATACTTAATTAGAAAACAATTAGACATCGTTAACATACTATTTATCACCAAATAGATTACTTTAATGTTGTCAAAATATAATATTTTTGTATAAAATATCTTGACCTTATGCGATAAAGATGGCTTCTAAACCGAGTGTAAAATAAAATATCAGAAAAATATTAAACAATATGATTTAGGGGTCTTAAAGAAAAGAGCCTAGGTATATTTTCCTCAAAGGCCGGCAACACGATCGATGATAATATTTACCTAATATTTGGAATTATATTAAGTAATTTGGGCATTTAGGTTTCTATGGAAATACTGCTACTAGTTTCCCTATATATTTCAATTGTTTTCAATAACGTTACTGATTATAGTTAGTCTAAATTATAAATTGTTAAAAATAATAAATCTACAAATATTTTTTTTATGAATGTTTCGTGGATTCAATCGTCAAATAATCAAAAAATGACACTTCAGTTTGAAAAGCAATCGGTCCAAGGGAATTCCCAAAATTCAAATATGCTTCACAATAACACTTCAAACTCACGACTTACTCAGCTCTTAACAAACATTTGCGCATTGCACAAACATTTACCTCATCGAAACTGCGGAAAAACTCAAGAAATAGGGAACACTCAGATTTTATTTTTACACACGCGTTTTAATAGCTTTACGAATTAGTCTTATAAACGCTTGTTTTGATCGCGGAGTCGTGTCTCGAGCACGTGTTATCTCTTCAACGCGCGCGCTTCTACTGACTATGTCGTGACAAGAATGCTTGCGATTACATTGGAATATGAATTAATATGCAATAATGCGCGTAATATTATTTTAATACGAGAGTAATAAAATTAATGAATGCTTAGTTGTTGTAGCCGTGGTGCGTGCGGTCGTGTGTTGGGTTTGATGCTTGTTTTTGTTTTTGCATGTTGTTTCTGTTTTTGTTTTTACCCAAATATAAGTATGATAATATTTAATAATAATGTACAGAATGTACAGTGTTAATTTAGACCAGTGGTACACAAAATTATTTTGACTACTGCCCACTTTGAGAATAAAATTTAGGAATAAGGAAATTAGGAATATAGGAATGCTTAAGTAGACCATTATTTATTTAACCATCATCCTACAAAAAAAACAAAAGCCACACTGGACAGGAGTGGCCACTTTTCACCACTATTACCCAAGATTCTTCTAAAAAAAAACAAGAACTGCATAGAATGGTCATGTGTATTGCGATGTAATACCGATTTTGGGCGCGTATCTACCGATTTTTGTCGCTCCTAGCTAAATAAAATTACAAATCACCCCCTAGGCCTTTACACAACGCCCCCATTTTCAGTCTGGGTCTCTTACTGCCCGCCTCGAGACCTGCAGCGTCCACAAGGGGGCGTTATCGCCCACTTTGGGAAAGACTGATTTAGACCATGCTCGAATACTTTGACAGGTAATAGCTACGATGATAGCAAACCCATCGGTATCAATAAACCGACAAAAAATAAAGTTTTCCCAACAACCTTAGGTATTAAGTGTGTGTCTGAATATATATTCCATAATTATAATTTAAAAGAGTTGAATATTGTAATGAAGTTGTTTTTAATTGCGTAGCAATCATGTTACATATCAAGCTTGCCTAGTCTTAAAAGTTGAGATCAAATGAAAAAAACATATCTATCATTATGAGACAGTATTAGTTAATTAATTATTTCCAAATTGATCATACTTATAAAACTTTCAGACCCCAAACAAAAAAACATCCATAAAAAAATTAACTAACTTTTATACACAATGCACTGGATTTGTAGTTCAAAAAAGTCTTTTAACTTATTTTTAATTTATACTAGATTAGTACCTACTTAATAAAAATATCCTAGTCACAAATATATTCGCTGAAAAATACCAAATCTACAACATTACTACAATCGTAAAGATATGTAAACAGATTTAGTTGTTACATTGTGTGAGTTCATTGATCCGGCATAGAAACATCGAGGCGAAATGTTTTGCAACTGTCAAAACATCTGACGATCTCGTGTTATACTCATAGCATATTTTGTACGACAAAGTGTCAAAAAAGACATACATACATGCATAAACTCACGTCTGTATTTCCTGATGGGGTAGGCAGAGGTGCATTTCTACACCCACACTTCGCCAGCTATGTATCAGTCTCACGTTATCGGGGGCGAGCCTATTGCAGTTTCTCGGTCACATTTCCAGACTCCGTGCTGCTAGTGAGAATTTCCGACTGGAAAAACCCAATAACACCTTGCCCGACCCGAGAATCGAACCCAGGACCTCTAGGCACGTAATTGTACCGAGCAGTGGCGGTACTTCCATAGAAGCCCGAAAGCCCGACCTGCCTTACATAGTTCCGAATAACGAACTTAACGATTGTTTATTTATAAAATAACGCTATAAACGTGAATGTGAGTACTAACCGCTAGGTATTTATTAGTCCTACGTACCAAAAAAAATATGCTGCTACTAAATAAACATTTGGGCTTGCCTTAGTTTGACACCCTAGGCACGTAATTGTACCGAGAGACCACGAGGCAGTGACAAAATATTTAGTACGTCATCGGCCCATAAACGTCCTACTGCAGAGTACGGGCCTCCTCTAAACTAAGAGGTTAGGGCTTACTCTACCACGCTTCCAACAGGTCCCTGTAAAAGACATAAGGAGAGAGTATGTCCAGCCATGGACCTCCATTGGCTGATGGATTAATTGCCACGCTGGCCTAGTGCGGGTTGGCGGACACCTAAGAAATTCTTCAGAACTTTTAGAGGCTTTTATTTGTCTGAATTTCGATCACGGTCTAAATGCACTCTGTGTAATCAAAACAAATTAACATTTATAACATAATTGCTCGCGACTCCGTCCGCGTAGACTACAGGGTTGAGTTCAGAAGAAAAATAAGTTGTATTCTATTTTACTTCTCAGAGTCCTATTTATGTCCACACCAAAAATCATACAATTCGGTCAAATTGTTCAAACGTGAAACCGTAACGCGTCGATCGCCGCCTTGTGCATCATAACTGCGCGCTTGATCAATATTTTAAAACTGCAATATCTTCTAAGATACTCAGTGAAATCAAATGATGTAAAGGGCAATTTTATTTAAAATTATATACTTGTAATGAATAACGTATTTATTTGGATAAGGATTAATATCATATTTATAAAAACACCTTCACAAATAAAACTTTATTTTAAAATAAATTTGGTTAGGATATAAAACGTTATAGTGAGCCAACCTTAAAAAATAGACATATGCTGTCGCGGACTTTTTTTTGGAACTTTTAAAGAGGAACATTTCTCTCAAACATTATTTTAGCGAAACTTTAACCGTTCTCGCAGCGCACGCAGCGGAAGCTCACAAAAAGGAAAAAATGTCCCCGATATTGAAACATTCTTTATTGCTGCTCCGCTCCTATTCGTCGTAGCGTGATGTTATATAGCCTATAGCCTTCCTCGATAAATGTGCTATCTAACAGTGAAAGAATTTTTCAAATCGGACCAGTAGTTTCTGAGATAGCGTTCAAACAAACAAACAAACAAACAAACAAACTCTTCAGCTTTATAATATTAGTATTAGTATAGATAATAATAGAAAAGCAAACAAATAGAAAAGAAAAAAACTAGTATCTCAAACTTAAAACTAAAGATTTGCATACAAGTGTTGCGATTTGCAAATCTTATGGCATGCGTTTAATCCGTGATCAATGACGCTAAATCTACAAGATATATATAGTGTCGGAATGTCATACATATTCATGAGGTACGATCAGCTAGAACATATAGTTGATAGTTCTTTAATTCCTTATCACACCAATGTAAAGGCGAAAGATTGTTTGTTAGTTATTCCCACTCAAATGGCTAAATTAATTTTTATGAAATTTGTTATGGGGGTAGATTAGGTAGTTCAGGCCTTAGTTCATCACTCTAACGCTACGAAGATTTTGTTACGTTGGCCTAGTGCGGGTTGTCGGACTACACTCCAAAGATATTCCTAAGAACTTTTAATTGTGCATATTACCAAACGATATTTCTCCTCGCCGTTGAAATAATAATAAAAACATAGCTTTGAAAAATCAAAGATGTGTGCCTGGGGTTTAAACTGACGACCGCCGAAATTTTTGGCCACGCGCGTTAACCTCGACGCCATCACTGTTTATTCTACCTACTTTTTATTTTGCATAAAGACCACGGGATACACCTAAGTTTCATTAAATATTTTAGTATTTACGGAATGTTAACATAATCTTTTGCTACTTTTCTGTTTCATAATATACTTATAACATATTGCCTTACCCGGCAATCGAAACCGCGAATTCTTAACTGACTGTCATCGCGAGTCCCGGCGACTTAACCCACAAATTGAATTTATAAATTAATCCTACAAACGAAAACACAAATATATTTCAAAGACAAAATCCTACTTAAGCAATTAAAATTAGGCCCAAATAATTATATCGAGGAGATAATCATTATCAAATCACGCTTATCTACACTATCGAGACATTACAACCATCAAATTTATATAAAAATCACCCAATTTAAGAATAGAGCCCGCACTAATCTTTACCTCAATACCATTAGAACAATGAGGCTTTGTCAAAACAAATTACGACAACAAAAGCTATTGATCATAACAGAAGCCCGAGCTTTTCAGTCTACCTGTCTGTCTGTCTCTTTTCCTCCAAACAAAAACGCCGTATGTGTGAAAGAGACAAAACATCCCTGGCGAAACGCGATAAGCAAACTATTATGAATAAGGACTCTCTATAGAGGGTTATAAGGTAGACCCTACGTACTCTCTGATTGGTCAATATCCCGAGGCTTTTCAACCAATCACAGCGCTCCGTTGCAACCCTCGAGGGAATATTTGCATTTTTCTTCAGTCGCTCAATAGCTTTGGTGCGGTGTGGACGTGCGTCAGTGTTCTTGATTGGAATAAGCGGTTTGAATTGCTTTTATGCCAACCATAGTATCAGGACATAACTGTAAGTCCATACATATGCAGATTATAGGTAAATTATTTTAAGTTCGCTTTATTCATGGAAGAATAAGATCCTTGGCCATAGGGTTCCTGATTCAATTCACTATTAGCCCATGTAAATCTCGTCTACCATTGATACAGATTAAGTATTAGTCTGCCACCCTGAGCTAGTGTGGGTTGGCGGTCTAAACCTAAGGAAATTCTAAGTTCTTCGAATTTGAAGCAAAATAAGGGTGCAGGTTTCATCACGATATTTTTCTTTACCTTAAAAAAAAATGATTATTAATTTATTTTGAATACATACATCATTTCACAAAGTCACAGAGGTCCCTGCGGTTTGAACCCGTGACCGCCTGAACTTGAGGCGATCACTACTTTGCCTACAGCAGTATAATCTTTTAATAAGCTTAATAGCCCGAAAATAAATATGTATAGGATTCCCTGAATTCTATCATCCACACAACAAGGTCCGTGTATTACAAAATATTACTGATAAGTGCAAGATAAGGAAAATTTGTAACATCGGAATTAAAGAATTAATTAGATCCTATGGAGGTCGCAGCTGAATTGTTTAAATAGCCGCTTGCTAATCACCATATTTTGATGGTCTCGAGGCTTAGGCGTACAACTTTTCGAAGTATGTGTGTACTGTGTGTGTTTGACTTTCTCGTACTCCCAGCGATCTAGAGGTACTGGGTTCAATTTTCCCATTAGTATACTTTCAGTAGCAGCACGGAGTTTGGAAATGTGTCCGAAAAACTGCAATAGGCTCGCTCCCGTACGTGGGACTGATACATGACTGGCGAGATTTGAATGGGGAAATGCACTTCTGTCTACCCCTTCGGGGAATACAGGCGTAAAGGTTATGTATGTATGTGTACATTCACTATGAATTATTATCTATTTTAACGGAAAAGAACAACATCTTTAGGAAACCTGCACATCTAAACGTTCTTAGGAATTTCTTGGGTGTATAGTCCGCCAAACTGCACTGGCAGCCAAGCCAGCAAGGTGGATTGACGCCTAAACCCTCCCAGTTGTAGAAGAGGCCAGTGTTTAGCAGTGTTGATGATGAAAGTGTAATATTCGCGCTTTTCTATCAATCACATTTTTCTTTTTAATTTTGAAATGTCATCAGTCCGCCAAAAAAGGCTAGTAAAAAAGGCTTGCCAACAGATTTTCTTTTGGTCTAGCACTTAACTACAGAATAAGACAAAATGGAAACGCGATTATGCCGAGCGTGCCGAATTATCATAATATGTTTCACACGGCCGCTTTTTAAAGATTCGGGTAGCGTGTAATATCATAACATTTTAAAACGTGTGACAATCAATAGCTCCTCAGTTTTGATTCGTCGTGTGATAGTATGAACAGGTGATAGACAAGCGGCGACACTCGGCCCCATACAAAATACAGACTTAACCTTACTCAGCTGTTCAGTGGTTACGGTCATTACAAACACACTAATGTTAAAATTATGTGATGGCCTCGAGGTTTAGGCGCGCGGTCGAGAATCTCGGCGGTCGCGAGTTCGAACCCCAGGCACACACCTCTGACTTTTCGAAGTTATGTGTGTATTCAAATTGAATTATCACTTGCTTTAACGGTGAAGGAAAACATCGTGATAAAACCTGCACACCTAAAAAGTTCTTAGGAATTTCTTAGGTGTGTAGTCCGCCAACCCGCACTAGGCCAGCGTGGCGGACTATGGCCTAAACCCTCTCAATGGTAGAGGAGACCCGTGCTCAGCAGTGGGCGTATATGGGTTGATGAACAAGAAGAAGAAGAATGTTAAAAAAGTCTCAAAATAAATATACGTTTATCTAACCATGATAAGTCCTGTCTTAAAGTACGATCACTGTCTAATTCCTAATTTGTATATAAAGCCTTTAGAAATGGTAACATTTTGTTGTCTGCTTTCCTTCTTATCTTGTTCATCTATTGGTTCATAAGGCGAAGTAAGTGAATGCCAGTAAATAAAGGAATAATACAAAAATAACCAAGTATTATTATAAACAGTACAGTTTTAACAACACGCCTCTAATTATAGCAGTTCCTGTGATAACGGCGTCCGCTGATTGTCCTGCGGTTAATAAGAACACTTTGTTATACAATTAGGTGTGGATATTATGGGACTTACCGCAAACCACAGTCTAGGGAATTAACATACTTTCAACTCAAAATAAGCATTAACTTTTATGGGATTTAGAACAACTATTCATGCTTTCAACCACAAAAAAGATGTGTGATCTTAACATTAGTTTGTTCCCACGATCTTAGATTTTAATTTGATAACTTTAAAAACGCCTGAAATTATTCGTCACCCGCAGGTCGAAACGTAGAAAGTAGTATTTGGTTGAATTAGTAGATCTAATGTAAGCTTTGACTTCTAAAATAACTTTTGTAATTTAATCTTTCGATTCAATTGTCTGGTTAAAACTAGTTTAAAAGCAATCCAAACCCTATCTCCATATTTTGTTTTTATTTTAAAACACTGTCAACACTAGACCACGCTAAAGTCCCTTAAACAACAACGTGCAATAAACCAGCTAGTCTTCTTCTTCTTCTTCATCAACCCATATTCGCCCACTGCTGAGCACGGGTCTCCTCTACCATTGAGAGGGTTTAGGCCATAGTCCACCACGCTGGCCTAGTGCGTGTTGGCGGTCTACACACCTAAGAAATTTCTAAGAACTCTTAGGTGTGCAGGTTTCATCACGATGTTTTCCTTCACTGTTAAAGCAAGTGATAATTCAATGTGAATATGAATATGTGTGCCTGGGGTTCGAACCAGCTAGTAGTTATCTTGTATCATTGTCAGACAACCTAGGCATTACAACTAGTATTTTCTTCCAGTGTGCCCGACAGCCATGGCCTCAGACCAAGAGTCGTGCTCCGACGAGGAGCCTGACAGCGAGATGCTCAGCGACGACCTGTGTCTACCTGACAGTGACGATGATAGGCAGGCCAGGAGTGTGCAGGTAGGGAATGTACTTTATGATAAGATTATGTAGATATTGGTGTTGAGGGTCGAAAACCATCAGATGGGCAGTTCAAATAGATGATAAAAAACGGTTTATGCTAATGTTTTTAGGAATGCTTGTAAGAGTAAATACCAGTTTTACTTATGAACCACGGTTGCTATTTAAGTGGATACGAAGACCATAAAAATCAGTAGAATTGAAACGGTTAACTAGCTTCAGATAACTCTTCGATATTTATTTATTTATTTCAAATTACACACATACAAGACATACAAGAGGTGAAAAAGTGTACAAGAATATCGTATGTAATAAATTGTTTTACATGTAGGTGTCTAACATGGTCCCCTCACTAGGCTAGCCTGTATCGAGGGGTCCCAAAATATCGATATAATAGTTTGAATCTATCGTATTCGCTCACGAGTAAACATAACAATTAACCATTACAATTAACCAGTTAGGTTAACCGGTTTTGTATTGCTATGATTTATAGCTTTTAATTGGCTTAAGTCATCATGGCCTAGAGCTTCGACACGCGGCCGGGAATCCCGACGGCCGCGGATTAAAAGCTCAAGCACACACCTCTAACTTTACAAAGTTATGTGTGTATTGACAACGAATTATCACGTACTTTAACAGTAAAGGAAACCATCGTTAGAAAACCGAAAGGAATATTTGGAATTTCTTAGGTTTTTGTTTCGCTAACCCGCACTAGGCCAGCATGGTGTACTCAGCCCTAAACCCTCTCGGTTGTCAAGGAGGCTCATGCCCAGCAATGCGACATACATAATTATATGGCCCGATGATGATGAATTGGCTTCACAATTATGTATTAACTCCTCTCAATTTTGAACAGAATCACGCCGAAGACCTACAGCCTCTGAACTCTTGCATCATCCGCCCTCCTCGCAAGCTGTTTACCAATTGCCGAGAGCGGTGGCGCCAGCAGAACGTTAGCGGGGCGTTCGCCGAGCTGCGGAGACTCGTGCCAACTCACCCGCCAGACAAGAAACTGTCGAAGAACGAGATACTGAGGATGGCTATCAGGTTGGTACAGAAAAGTCAATAAAGACTCCTTTTTTGGTGAAATGTGATGATATATAAATTACTCACGGTACAAGTAGCTGTCCTGCGATCTAAAAGTTCTGCGTTTGATTTTTGGATCGGGAAAAGTGTTATTGGGTTTTTTCTTTGGGAATACATGTATAAGGTTAATTATGTATGTATTCAAAAAGATTGGGTAGTGCTTTTAATTTTAGTATAGTAAATATACAGTTTGTTGAAAGAATGGGATTTCAATTTATTTATTTTTAATAACATATACAAAATTTTGGAGGATTTGGTCAAAGTAATAAACATGCTGCTTAGCATACATAAGTTATACATGAACTTATATATATAGTGAAATTTTGTCAACGCCATTTAACTATTTTTCTACATTGTCAGGTACATAGGCCTACTCTGCGAAGTACTGGAATGGCAGAAGACCCACGGTCTTTCCATGAACAAAGAGAACTCAGCAACACTGGCAATCAAGTGCGAATCTCCGCTCAGTCCGCAATCTCGTCGACTTCTCCTCAAAAGACCTTACTACGAAGAAGATGGGCCTAGGACCAAAGTCTTCCACGAGAACGGAGACCAGAGGTACGGTAATGAAGAGAACGAAGACTCGATCTTTCGAAGAACGTACCAAAGAACTTCTATCAGCACTCGAACGGAGATCATCTTCAGCAAAGACCATTTGAGGGTGTTAAAGAACCAGTACTACTTTCCTTCTAGATGGAGGCAGAATGTTCCGTTCAGAAATATTGCTGATAGAAATGGTAATAATCTGTTGATGATTGCACCAGCACAGAACGGGAAGAATGATTCTAAGACTCAGAATACAAAAGACAAAGATAAAGATGATAGTAAATGAGAAAGGAAATTTAAAGATGTTAAATTTAAATATTTGTTTCATCTCTTGGTCTTATTGGATGTTGTGCAGTGTTCTTTCGTTGTGATGTAGAAAGAAGTAAGATATAAAGCGAATTTAGTTAGTAGCAAACCTAATGTTAAGTTACATAAATTGCAGTTTTTTTCGTCAAAATTAGTTCTGTACTGTGATCGAGTTCTTGGGAAATATCCTTATCCTCTAATGATTCTTTGATTATCTCATCTAAGCAAGCCAAATTTAGCAGTATTGCTTCTATCATTTTAGATGTTTTAAATACTGGTACCACTAGTCGAACCAGTGATACTAGTAACCACTAGTAGCCATAATTATCGTGATAGAAAAAATACCGTAACCTATATTTGAGTGAAAAATCATAACTTTTCTGTGAATCTCTATAGATATTTTGTATAGTAGTAAAGTATTGTAACCAAAGATTTTTATTGTTGTATTATTGTTTTTCGTTATCTATACTAGTTTTTAATAAATTTTAAGAGAAGTACAATAACTTTTATTTCTTCATATTATGGTTCTCTAGCAATAACATTTCTTCATTTTACACATTTGATTAATTATTAGCAAAGGAAGTAAAAATACCACCAAGTTGTTTTTTACGTATAATGTTTATAAGACGAACTTAGTCAACCCGTCATTCGTCAACCCGCACTAGGCCAGCGTGGTGGACTAAGGCCTTAACCCCGTACGTGTAATTGAGGCCCCTGTCCAAGATTAGGACATATATGGCCTGATGATGACGAAATCATATAGAATCTCATACAGTAGAGCCCATAACTCTAAACACCGTAGCTTCACAAACTACACTTTAGTCGTAATATATGAGTATTTGTATCTTGGTTGTTTATTGGTCTTATTTGTTTAATATAATATAATAAAAACTTTTGTCGTTCTAGGAGTCTGTTAAATCCGACTTCTTACACGGCTGAAGGATTTGAAACAATTTTCGCTATTAAATTTTTGAATCTAGATATAATGTTTTAACAAGAAAGGATTAATAGGATTTAACGCCCCCATCTAAGCGAGTCTGCTATTAATTAAAAAATTAAACTTTGAAAACCGTTTCCTTCAAGTTTTCCGCTCGTTATCTCTAATCTTGTTTGAAATTATTTTTTTGTCCGCGTTTCATTTTTAATAAGGAGTTTTCTGATATTTTGACTGCGTGGAAATAATTCCTTAATCTTTACTTTTTTTGCTATAAACAGTTTTTTGAATACAGCCTACAAAAGTGTTTATCAGTATTTCTGTCAGTTAACTACTGTAGTTTTAATTCTGAATATCTAGGGTTTTATTAACAGATCAGATAAGACTATATTTGTTTTAGGAAAATAATGATTTTTACTCGTATCGACTCATAGAAGTCTTTAATTTCGTCCCCATTTAAAGAAGCGGCTATAGAAGGTATTAAAAATTACACACAAAACGCATTTTCGTACGTAGTAATGACTTTAAAATAACATGACACAAATATCATAATTGGTATCATAAATTAGAGAATCTTTAAAATTTATTAATAACCCAAAGACAAAAATATTGATCGCTGTAACGTTTAATCAATTTCAACACAGATGTTGTCAAACCTTAGCTTTTCCTGTCTTCTATTAGGTTTATCATTGAAGCAAAACGGTGAATCACGTTCATAGATTTTCTGTTATTCTTTCTCTTTCTTTTGTTTTGTTTGGATATTTCCATCCCTTTCTATCCGAAGGGCGGTTCCATACTCAATGCTAGCCCTGCCCTCTCATAATTAAATTACAGACACATTGTTTTCGCTTAGGGATTTTCTGGCGAAAAGACGTTTAATTTCACGTTATAATGAAGTAGATTGTAGCGATAAGTATGATTAATGTAGTAATCAAAATTAAATAACATTTATTGAAACTATAAAATGTTAAATATGTCACTTAGATTCAGTCATTTCAAAATATAATTTACCATACTGTTCAGAAGACAATTATCACTTAAGAAAAAGGGGCCAGAAATTCTAGTGTTGCTCTTTTTCAACCAAGAATCTATACAAATCTATACAAAGAGAAGAACTCATTAACTCAAACCTCTAAATATTGTACCTATTACATGATGATGATTCTATTCAATTGTAAGATCAATGGAGAACTGTATGTAATAAACCAAGCAAGCCTTTGATCATTTTTTTAACATAAGATTTTGACAACATCGTACTTACAAGTTTTGTCACTCTATGACACAAAAAAAACAACCCTTACCACAATTTTTATGCCCTATTAATCTTGACATTTTCCAAAATTTTTATGTGCCGTTAATCCCAATAATTTTATTAGCTTTAATTTATGTCCCGGCACGTATACCGATTTCTCTCACTCCCAAACCCTCAATCATAAGTGCCCCAAATAAAATCCCATAATTATTTTATTGCCCCTCGCTCCCCCGACGCAGTGGGGTGCTATAACTACTGGTGGCTGCCGATAACACGAGGGTTTGAGCATCACTGAGCCACACTCGATGGGGTGAATAGACCATGGAAAATACTATAAGTAACTTTCTGTAAGCTTTAATGGTTTTGAGTAACTGAGATTTTTACAGCCGGATTTTTTTTTGTTTTTAATAATAAGATGTTTTTATTTTATTTTATATAGTATATTAAGTTGAAAGGAAAAAAGGAACTCTTAATTGCTGAAATCATAATGTATTTTAAAATATTTATACTACGAGTGTGTATACCTATGCGTTATTAAGGCTTAAGGGGTTGTTAGTAACCATAGTGA
This sequence comes from Cephonodes hylas, assembly GCA_030295005.1. Taxonomy (NCBI): domain Eukaryota; kingdom Metazoa; phylum Arthropoda; class Insecta; order Lepidoptera; family Sphingidae; genus Cephonodes; species Cephonodes hylas. Next base: position 488,792 of record AP025385.1, on the reverse strand, counting down.
AAGGAATAACAAAAAAATCTCCTCAAAGTTATATGAAAAATAGTGATGGTCTCGAGGTTAAGGCGTACAGTTGAAAATGTTCGTGGTCGCGAGTTTAAACCTCTGATTTTATTTTAAGTTTGTGTTTATTCACCAATAATTTTCAGTTACTTTGATGTGATGGCCTTGAGGTTTGGGCGCACGGTCGAGAATCTCGACGGTCGCGGGTTCGAACCCCAGGCACACACCTCTGACTTTTCGAAGTTATGTGTGTATTCACATTGAATTATCACTTGCTTTAACGGTGAAGGAAAACATCGTGATAAAACCTGCACACCTAAGATTTCTTTGAAATTTCTTAGGTGTGTAGTCCGCCAACCCGCACTAGCGTGGTGGACTATGGCCTAAACCCTCTCAATGATAGAGGAGACCCGTGCTCAGCAGTGGGCGTATAGGAGTTGATGAAGAAGAAGAAGAAGACTTTTACGATATAGGAAATCGTCTTGAGAAAACCTATACACCTAAAATATCTAAGAAATATTATGTGTGTAAATGTGTAGTCCACAAAAAACCTCTAGGACCTATGTGAAATGATCAATCACTTATTTCTCTTTTAAAAAATCAACAATGGTTATTCAAGCTAATAATATTCAATTTAAAGAGACCGCGTGCATCTCGATGCAAAGATTATTCCTAAGCTAATATTTATCAGGATATTGCATAATATCGCCGTGCCACGTGTCCGGCATACGTCTCGTCACCCAGCACACGGTTATCGCACCAACCAGTTATTTGTCAATTGCTATTTTATTTGAGTAGGCGCTAATGTATGGGGGAGATTTAATCTCATTCTATTTTGGGATTTACTTTTTATTGTTTGGCTAGAGGTCGATTTTGGAAGTGATTATGCCAAATTGATTTTGTATTTATTTCGAAATTCTTATTTAAAATTTTTTTTTGCTATTATTGAACCTCAGTAAACAATCTTCATTATAATATGGAATTATGAAGTAAATTGTAATTTTATGTTTAAAATCTTTATTTTTATGCGTCAAATTAAAAACTTGGTAAAGTTGACAAGCCATTTACATGGAATCTGAGACTCGAACTATGAACTAAAATTTAAAAACTAGCTAATAAAATTCTATTTGTAGATTATTTTATTTGTAGAATGTAAAATAAAAAAAATATAGTCTATTTCTTGACAAGTCGGATTGAATGGATAAAATTATATTATTAAGTTTTGATTTTCATGTTTAATTATTATTTAAATTTATAGAGATTTTCTTGTTAAACAAACAGTTACTTTAACAACGTTATGTGTAGAGGTTTGTCCAACACCGAACACGGACAAAATAAATAAAAAAAAACAAATTTTTACATAAAAAATCCACAAAACACAATATTTATTCCTACAATTACAATTCACTTTTAACATTGTTCGACAGTTTTCTGAACTCCGAGATCGCAGTAAGTACGTCACTAGCGAACACTTGAGGCAGCTCGAAGGCCAGGAAATGGCCTCCGTCCTCAATCGAGGTTGTATTGACCAGGTTCGGGTATTTCATCTTGAGGAGCCACGGGGGCTGGTAGGCCAGCTCGTGCCTAGCCTGGATAGCCCAGGTCGGGACTGGAGTTGGGATCCTGGGAAGAATAGTTAGTAACAGTTAGAAGAGGCATTAGTTTAGTTTAAAATTCGCAAGTACTTTTAAAAGTCTTTGGAATGAGTTATTAATTTAGTTTAACATTAACGATTTAAAAGTACTTGTTATCGACTATTTTAATAATGATAATTTGACTTTCACTTAAAAAAATGACTGACTTAAAATAAAATGTTAATAAATACAACCCACAAATAGATGGTTATAATTACAATCTCAAGTATATTATCATGGGCATAAAAAATAAAGAGCAATTTTTCGGCTATGTCTCGTTAAGGAATTGATCACAAGACCCTTGTTCCACGTTCTTCTGTCCAACCAAATGCTCTTTAAAGGATGCCAATTATTTTCATTATTATTAAAAAACAACTACTTGTAGCTGTACATAGATATGGATGGAGTAAATGGATATTCCAATTTTAGCTGAATCTTGACAGTATCAGCATGAAAAGTTTGAGATTCTTTTTAAATAGCACACAAAACCCTATACCTCCAAATGTCACAGATTTGAATACTTCTTTAAGGATACAAAAAGATATGATACTCACTGGTCCATATTGAGTCCCATATGCTTGGAGTTGAAGGACTCAGCGTAGAGTCTCATCGACGTGGTGATAGACCTCGTGCTCCAGTATATCATCACGTTGTCCAACAGCTGGTTTTTCGTCCAGCGGAATCCTAGTCTTCCATCATCAGCGGAGCGGAACTCCTTGTTCGTCCAGGTTGAGAATTTCTCTAACAAGTACGCTAGAAGACCCACTGGGGAATCTGTTAGGGCTATGCCTGGAATTTGAAAAGTTTCAGTGATTAAAGATTAACAAAAAATGTGAATTAATAAAAGAACGCAGTGATGGCCTCGAGGTTTAGGTGCGCGGTGGAGAATCTCGGAGGGAACGGGTTATCGAACCCCAGGAACACATCTCTAAATTTTCGAAGTTATGTGTGTATCCACAATGAATTATCACTTGCTTTAACTGTGAAGGTAAAAATCATGATGAAACCTGCACATCTAAATAAATTTTCTAGATGTGTAGTCCGCGAACCCGCAGTAGGCCAGCTTGGTCAATTACGGCCAAAACCCTCTCAATGGTAGAGGAGGCCTGTGCCCGGCAGTGGGACGTATATGGGTTGATGGTGATTCAACATTGCAAGGCTATGACTCAACATAAATTTCCTCTATGTTTTCTAGGCCTCATAAGACAATGAACAGTCTTCAATTAAAAAATGAGTAATAGTTGACTTACCAACAGTATCAGGTTTGGTTGCCTGTATATGCATATAGCCGCTCTCCTCCAAGAGATGTGCGTACCGAGCTGCTAGCGGGTACATCCTATCCTGGTGCTTGGAATCTACCACTAATGGCGGGTATACTGAACCCAAGAACTCCAGGAATGTTGCTACAGGGTTCATTGCAAAAGCTATGTTGGTGTGGTACCCTAGGACTTCCTGGAGGAATAACGATTATGGTAGATAGCTGAGGTTTCTTTTGTCCCATATTTCCTTGGTTAGAATAGTCCTCAATCTGATTAATTACTTTGTGGAATCAGCTTTTCTCGGCGCGATTTCCAAAGGGATACATTCACTTATATTATCTTTCTGCACTCAACCCTAAAATCTACGCAGACAGAGTCGCGGGCAAAAGCTAGTTCTGTACATTTCTCAAAGGCCGGCAACGCACCGATGATTCCTCTAGTATGTTGGGGGGTCATTTACCACTTCACTTTAACACGCTAACTAGCTTGTTCGCAATAAAAAAAGGGTGATCAATAATTTTAGTTTCTTTCGGTATTTTATCGTCACTTTTATCAGGTCAGTTTTTTAAATTGAATTGCACTTATGGGTGGTAAGTAAGGCGGGTGATAAATCTACATAAACATATGTGCTCATGTACACATATGAAAAATGAATACAATATAAGATATATTTACATATGATAAAACGCTTATCAATATTAAAAATAAACAATTTAAGTAGCAATTTATTTATCGTAGGAGCCATAAGCAAGATAGTGCGATTTTAATCTGGTTTTGAAAAGTTCCGGAAAGGCTGATTCTTCAGTATTTTAAGGTAGTGCATTCCATGAACAAACTGCTTCTATCGCAATAGAATGGTCAAAAATTGTTGATTATATTACACATTTAGCTTCCTAGATTCCACAGTTCTGTCGTGGAATCCTATTTCAAGCAAGAAATACATTTTTAAACTAATTTAACAGTATTTTTTACAAGGGTTTTTTTGATAAGATTCCTTACATCTTTACTAGAAAGCTTCCATCATACTGACAATTTAATCCGCTCCTCAAGCAGTGATAAATTCGTAAACTAATGGGGACATCTATCTGTTTCTGTATTTCGAACAAAATTTTATAATATTTCTTACATCTGGGAAGAGTGTTGCAATGGAGCTGCCGATGAGCGCGCCCCAGTCTCCTCCCTGTACGTAATATCGCTTGAACCCGAGCCTCTGCATCAGGTTTCTGAATATGACGCCAGCTTGTACTGCACCAAGACCTGGTCGAACAGCTGCCTGAGAAACATACAATTTGATCATTAAATTTGAACTACAGTAGAAACTAGATTATTCGGCCCTCAGTTATACGGATTCGCGATCATCTGGACTGCCAATCGCGTTCAATTAAAAAAAATACCTATAAGTAGAATTTTATAATTTTTTCGGTATGTAGGGCGGCCGAGGTACCGCTGGAAGGATCAAGTCGAGAAAGACTTGTGCGAACTTCGCGCGATCCCATGGCAAGAAACAGCGCAGGACAGGGCTAACTGGCGTCTCTTGGTGTCGGAGGCCAGGACTCATTTTGGGTCGTTGCGCCGTGATGAGTAAGTAAGTAAGTATAAGTAGAATTTCTTCTTCTTCTTCATCAACCCATATACGCCCACTGCTGAGCACGGGTCTCCTCTACCATTATGAGAGTTTAGGCCATAATCCACCACGAAGGCCTAGTGCGGGTTGGCGGACTACACACCTAAGAAATTCCTAAGAACTCTTACGTATGTAGGTTTCATCACGATGTTTTCCTTCACCGTTAAAGCAAGTGATAATTCAATTTGAATACACACATAACTTCGAAAAATCAGAGGTGTGTGCCTGGGGTTTGAACCCGCGACCGCCGAGATTCACGACCGCGCGCCCAAACCTCGAGGCCATCACTGCTGTAGAATTTACTAGTACATATATTTGTTGTTTCAATAAATACATAATATTATGTACTAGTTATATGTATGTACCTACGCAAAACCCGCCTTTTTAAACCGGATTTCGAATGCCCAACTACAACAATCAGTCCGGATAATCGAGTTTCTACTGTACTTGCATTGGTCACGTATCCTGGTCAAAATAAGTTGAATAGCAAGGCATCGCACCTTACTAGTGTGATTTAGAAGATTTCAATGAATTCAACTATAAGATACACAGGTTTCTTTGTTAATGTGTCGTATGTTTAAACAATGACCCAATACTGAGTACAGATCTCCTTTACAACTGAGAGGGTTCAGGCCACCACGCTGGCCTAATTCGGGTTGGAAATTTAAAATACAAAAGTTGAATAAATCTTTGCCCAATCTGGTCTTACATCAGAAAATCCGTATCCAGGAAGGCTGGGCGCGATGATTTCCAAAGCGAAGTTCCTGTCCTTGCTGACTGACGTGAGTATGGGGATGGCCTCATAGAACTCGCGGATGGACCCAGGCCATCCGTGGAGCAGAAGCATTGGTACAACTTCGACTCCCGCGGGAACCTGGAAAATTATTTTATGTCATGGAAAGGCATATACAGGGTGTACTCAGACCGTTATCGAAAACTAAGGTAGGTAGTAGCCAAGGTGATTACAAAACCCCTGGTGTTAAAGAAAATTCCGCGTAGATAAAAATTTTGTCGTTTTCCATACAACCATCGGTAATAAATATATGCAGTTTGTATGGAAAACGTTATTTTTTTTTGTCAGGATTTTCTTTAACCCCCTGGGGGTTTGTAATGATCTTATATGTCACTTGCCTTCGTTTTCGATCACGGTCTGAATACACCCTGTATTTGACTGATGATCTCACGAAAACCAAGGAAAGCCACTGTATGCGGGCCGTATATAATGACGACAATGATGATTTGAGTAAACTTTTATCAAGATTAGAGTGATCTAGACTAGAACTCACATCACCACATTACCTGACCAGCAATATTGGATTGAAAAGTAAAAATGTTAGTTTAGATGTTAGTTATTGTATTTTTAGAGTTCATGATAATAAAATATCTCCTGTAATTTAGTTCTAAATAGCATATTATATACAGTAAAATCTTGCTAAATATTAAAAGTCTCACCTCAGGCTTAACCCTCATGAAATGTATGTTCAGACCCTGGATGTTGGTCTTGAAATGAGGATATTGGTTGAAGAACTTCTCTCGTTCAGCAAAAGGATATTCTTCGCTCCAGTACTTGGTCCAGGATTCCATTTGGTCAGAATTGAAGCCGTACTTGAAGCCAACGCCTTCAAGTGGAGGAGTTAACGGTCTTCGACGTCGTTTTAGTCGGTCTTTCAGTTCTTTTATCATCTGAAAATTATGGTTTATTTATTAAGAAACAGTAGGAAGAAAAATCTGAGGCAGAAGTGGATTTCGACATTGATTAACTTGATTCTTGAACATTAGCTGGTATAACTAACAGCTATGACTTTGAAGAAGTAATATCATCATTCTTCTGCTCTGCTCCCAGTTCTTGTTTGGGGTCGCCGCAGTACGTTTTGTCCTTTCACAGAGGAACGAAGGACAAAACATGCTGCATAAGAGTTTTGTCAAATGTTTTACGGCCGGCCGCCTGCCTGACGCCAACCCTCCTTGGGACTTTTATTGTTTTAGGAATGGGGTAGGGATAGCGTGTCTTTGGGTACAGGATATTGCAGGAAAGGATATTTGGACTGATGGTAAGGATGCTACAGTCCCGGATAAAGAAGTAGTAGGAGATTGCAACAACTCGGGGGGGCGAGGTCGCGTACTCGTAGCCCTGTTCCATGACTGGCTAGATCTATGGAACAGGCATCCCCTGACCTGACCTGACCATTGACGGCCCCGTGGCGCAGATGGCTAGACACCAGCTTGCGAAACGAGCGGCTGCGGGTTCGATCCCCGCACCGAGACAAATGTTTGTGTGATCCACAAATATTTGTTTAGGGTCTGGGTGTTTGTGAGACCGAAAAGTCTCTCGTAGTGTCTGATACCCACGACACAAGACTCGTATCTTAGTGTGGGGTCAGGACTATGTGTGTGACTGTTGGGTGTATTTATTATTTATTTATTATTTAGATCGTTACGAGACTATACCTGCTACAGAAAAAATTCTAAGGGTTAAGTTACTTTATCCAAACTGGTACATTGTATCATAGAATAGAAAATTAATAACTATCACTTACTTCATCGCTAAAACTGATTTTGAAAGGTTTGATAGTAGTATCCTGCTCCTGCTTAAGGTCTTTCTTTCCCCACCATTCTTCCAAGTCTAAGTCCGGTATCGGTGGAGGACTTCGGAGCAGTAGAAAGTACACCGGTACACTGGCTATCAGCAGAATCGATGCCAGAAAGAGTAGACGACCCATCTGGAAGACGAATATAAAGTGGGACTTTTCAGATTTTTTTTCCAACTGGTGGTAAGCTAAATGGAGTGACTGATCATCAGTCCATATACGTCCCTCTGTTTGGTACGGACCTCCTCTACCACTGATAAGGCTTAGGCCCTAGTCCACCACGCTAGTCCTTTATATTCCCATGTAGCTTTATTTGTGGCAAACATACAAAAATACTCATATTTTTACTATGAAGTTTTTGAACAAATTTCTAAGAGCCTTCATTTTTTGCAACTAGTCTGAACAATCGTTTTCAGTTTTCGCAATTCGATTCTCTATTTAGATCAAACTTGTTCGTGCCGGAAAAAGATTTTAACACATTAATGTGCTGCTCTTAATAAGATAAACTTTCTTATTCTACATTTTTAAATTATCGTCGTTATATAACAAAACATTTGGCAGTTTAATAATATTTTTATTCAGTGTTAAGACTTTAGTCATAGCAATGTTTTTATCTCAACTAGAGTTCAAGGCCACGAAAAACTGTTCATCACTACCCACGGTCGAACGAACACTTACAATATTTACGTAGCGTGACTTCACTATTCAGTTTATTTAATGAAAATACTTATATCTCTACTAAGTATGAGGAGATATTAAAGAAAAAGGGGTGTCTGAAGACATAACGGCTGATAGAGATGCCGACCACAAATAGAATTGGGAACAGGGCAAGTGAATGATGAGTTGTATCTCTACTAATCTTATAAGTTGAAGATTTTGTTTGGATGAAAGCGCTGAAGAAACTAATGGACCGAAGACAGCCTCGTAGCGTAAGTGGCTAGTCAAATATTTGTGTGATCCACAAATATTTGTGTCGGGTCTGAGTGTTTGTGGGACTGAAAAGTATCGTAATTTCTGATACCCACGGCAGAAGACTTTTCTTTTAGTGTGCCGTCAGAATTTTGTATGTCACTGTTTGGTGTATTGATTTATTATAACGCTAAATGAAAGAACGGAACAGTATTCAAGAATATAGTAAAATCGAGGAAAAGTCCTCTTCACAAATGAACTTGCAACATTATACAGGTAATATTTTTTACAAGAGGAAAAGTTACACATAAATAGTCTGACTCACTATGATGATCATAGTACAACCATTTAACTACATTAGGTGCAGGTTGGTTTCGAGTAAAAATTGTGATTGTTATAGGTCGAAATAGGTGGTAAAATCGTAGTAAGAATATGTATCATCATCATCATCATCATCATCATATGATATGATTATGTTGTAGCAGTAGGATGTACCTACTGCTGAGCACGACTTTCCTCTACCATTGAGAGCACTTAGGCGACTAAACGACTGATTTAGGAAAATTTCTGAAATCTTGACTCTCTTAAGTAGACCGCTTGTCATCATTCCACTGCCCTGGTCCCAATTTATTCCTTGGGGTCGGCGCAGTATGTTTTCTCCTTCCACAAATCCCTGTCCGCCGTCATGTCTTCATTCATCCCTTTCTTTTTCATATCTTCAGTCACGCACTCCATCCATCTCTTCTTTGGCCTTCCTCGGCTCGCCTATCCATCCACTTTCATATTCATCACCTTTTTTCCTACACATGATTCATCCCTTCTCATAATGTGCCCATACCACAACAGACGGTCGCTTAAAATATTAAAATATTCTTGATAAATGAAATATTTTCGTGCTAGTAAAAGTGTTTTTAAGTCAGCACCTAAACCAATATTATTTGAGTTGAAAGCTGATTATATAACTCTCCTCTCTGGATATTATTGTCAAAATTTCTAGAAATTTCTGACTGTATTGTATGTTATCTATAGATATTTATGGTTTTATACATTGTATGTATATTCGTGCCTACGGAGTTTATCTCTGCACCATCTAAAGTTTGATATAAATTGCCTAAAATGTAAAGCATTAAGTTCACCTCCACATATTATATTACTAGGCAGGTGGCCGGCCGTAAAATGTTTGCCTAAGCCTTCAAACAGTATGGACAATAATAATATTTGGGACGATAAAACATACTACTATTCCAGATAAAATTGGGAACAAAGCAAGGTAATGGGGATAAAGCCAAAGTCAAATCTTCTTTATTCAAATAGACTTTTACAAGTACTTTTGAATCGTCATTTAAACAAAAAAATATATAGTATTTTTTAAAACTAGTGATGATGTTATGTCTGATAAGTAAATAAATAAAAAGAAGGTGGAAGATGTGTGGGTCTTCGCAACATGATTATCAGATCTTGCAGTATGCAAGATATTAATCTTACACATTAAACAGCTACGCCGGCCGGTTGATAAAAAAAAGACACATCTCTATTCAAAAATTAACTTACCTCAAATACTCGGCACAGTAATTACAAATATCTTTAATTTGGCTTTAATTAAACAACTTAATATTTACTTACATTTATCTGATAATATTTATCACTTACGATAGTCTGTTTGTACGTGTCGAACGCAGAATGGCTAGTGTGGTACTAACTCGCTTCATACGATCGCTTGAGGGTAATTATCTACTGTTATATGATAAGTATGATTGTAGGTCAGTTGGTGACGCTTCGATAGGTTTGGTGGTTGAATATTTTTGCTGGTGGTATATTTCAGATTTATTTGAGGCTTTGGCGTTTAGAATCTTGACGGGATTAAGCCCCAGGGAAACATTTGAATTTTCATAGTTTATAATTTTTTTTCATAGTGCATTGAGTTACCCGAATTCATTTACCCGAATGAAACTTATGGTGAATGAAAACCAGCGAGAGAAAACATGCACAATAAACGAAATATTAAAACTACTGCTTTTTATTATTTTCTAATTACTTCAGAAAATAAAATTGAAATCACGCCTATTAATAAAAATTGTCGGAGCATATTATGACAACGCATAAATATTTTCATAAAATATTAATGCTAGGACTATCTTTTAAAATCTTAGAGTCATGTTTCTTCTGCCGTTTCTTATCATTAGTATATGATGGATTACATTAGTAACAATTATTTGTTATCAATGTTATATAAATTATACAAAAAAAAAAAAACATTTCACCATTAGTTATGCAGTCACCTTTATTTATTTTTATATCCAATATACAAGAAAAACAATGGTCTATTATATGAATAAAATATATAGCTATAACGCGGGCTGATGGGCGACATCTTTATTATGCGTGGTCGGGAACGTAGCTCCCCCCCGTCCCGCTCCCGCGCGCCCCGCACTGCCGGCGCCGGAGTCGCACGGCACACAGAGAGTTTGAGACATAGAGTAACTTTTAGTTTGAGACTAGCCGCGGGAGAGGCCGCCCAAACGCGTCGCGCGAAATTCTTTCTCACTTCTGCCCTATGAAAAACTTGTAAAGTTCATGCTGTGATGTAAAGTACTTTTTGTCGAACAATAAACGTTCTTTTACCAACCAAAGGGTTAAATAGCTAATTTATTCATTCTTAAAAAATTCCTCATTATCCACGGACTCACCTACGAAACAAATCTGCTGTCTTCACTTTCTATACCAAATTCTAAACATGTATTATTATCTTGAAAAAACTAATGAAAACCCTTAATAAGGGTCCTGGTGACAGATTAATAAGCTTAAAGTAATTGATCCTAGACGAGGAATCGAAAAGGTATGTTTATATGGCATTAAGCACTTTACAGCCGACCCTAATAGGAGACAGAATGTATGAATAATAAAATCATAAATACCAAAAATAAAAAAACCTTTATTAACTCAATCACAGTTCAGTTTTAACATTGCTCTTGTGCCATTCTCTGAAGGCCTTCACAGCTCTGAACACATCTTCAGCGAAGACTGAAGGAAGCTCGAAGGCCAAGAAATGGCCTCCATCGTCCAGGACTGTGGCGTTCAGCAGATTTGTGAACTTCGCTCTAAGGACTGTTGGAGATTGGTAGAACAGCTCGTCTTTCGCTTGAAGCGCCCAGGTCGGTACTGGCGTTTTGTACCTGAAGAGAGAGTTAAAGAAATGTATTCATTTATATATACCCTATAGTCATATACACAGTTCTGATCCCACACTAAGATACAAGTGTTGTGTTATCAGAAACTACGAGAGACTTTTCGGTCTAACAAACACCCAAACCAGAAATAAAAACTTGTGGATCAAAGAAAAACTGTCTCGGTACGGGGATAGAACCCACAGCCTCACGTTTCACAAGCTGGTGAAAAGCCAACTGCAACATGGGGCTGTCGAATTGTATGAGTAATAGACACTGAGGTGGTTATAACAAATAAGTTAAAGGGAAGACGATGCCTACTGTAAATCAGTTTCTACTAGAGCAGAAGTCAGGCAAACGTTTTATGATGAAAAATTTGTTTTTTTTTTTTTTTTAATTGCCCTAGCAGGCAGACGAGCTGACGGCCCGCCTGATGGTAAGCGGTCACCGTCGCCCATGGACTTGGCAATGCCAGGGGCACAGCCACGCCGCTGCCTACCGTGAGGAAAGTACTCTTTTTAAGTTTGAAGAAGGCCATGTCATAGCGCTCGGGGAACACCGAGGCAGGGAGTTCATTCCAGAGCTTGCACGTACGTGGTAAGAATGACCTCTGGAAACGCACCGTACGCGTACGGTACGTCTCCAGGTGAAATGGATGAACTCTACTGCGGTAATGTAGTGTAATAAAGAATTTACTAAGAATTTAGTTCGTAATTTTAAAATAAATGAAAGCTACAAAGGCTATTAAAAATACTCACGAATCAAGCTTCAGCTCCCTGAACTTATTGCTCATGTTCTCAGCGTAGAACCTCATCGAGGTAGTGATGCTGTTGGTACTCCAGTAGACCATCAGGTTGTCGATGAGCTGCTCCCGCGTAAACCTGAAGTTGAGGCCTCCATCAGCCTTCAATTTGTGCTCCTTCTTAGTCCAAGTTGAGAACTTCTCCAGGATGTAGGCGAGAAGACCTGACGGTGAATCTGTTAGGGATACACCTAAGGAAAAAAAATAAGAAACATGGTTAAATTCTCAAATATAAGTGAATAAAATTATGCGAAAATATGTCACGAAAGTAAAAAATCTGGTCAAATCTTTAATAGTATATCACATAAAGAATTATAGTGAAAAAATGCAATGCAAAATTATCAAATAAGTAGTGACATAAATAACTGAATCAAATCCTTCTAAACTGTTTTCTAAATACTTAATCAAGTCTGTTGATAAAAATTTTGATTAACATGTCAAATGTAGAATACGATGTACATACCGACTGTATCAGGCTTAGTCGCTTGTATATGCATGTATCCGAATTCTTCTAACAGGTAAGCAAAGAACGACGACAACGGGTACATTCTCTCAGCGAGATGACTGTCCACGATCAGGGACGGAAGCCAGGCTCCAACGAAGGTCCTCATCATGGCACAGGGGTGCTGCAGAAGATGGGTACAGAAACAAAATGACATAATGCATACTAATAATATTTTCGTGCTATTGCCGTTTTTCGGGCACAATTTTAAATTCTGTGCCAAATATATGTGTGCCGTGTAAAATATATAATAATCGAAAATAAACTTTTTTGTGGTATTACTTAGGATTAGGCAAAAAGGGTCTAAGCACTATAAAAATAGGACTGATCTCTTCTTCGTGTAATTAAAAACAGTTGTGATGTTAATCAGCATACGAGTACAGGCATAAGGATTTTATTGTGCTACACTATGCTTTTTTATACGTTAATTTTCATTCTACAATCATAAATTAGAGAGATTTTACCATTGGTAGGATTTAAGCCATAGTCCACCACGCTGGCCTAGTGCGGGTTGGCGGACTACACACCTAAGAAATCGTGATTAATATCCATTAATAGTAATTCCTGAATTTTTGTTTTTTTATGTGCAGGTTTAAGCACTATGTTTTCCTTCACTGTTAAAGCAAGTCAGGCCATCAGTGCTTTGTTTCTCAATATTAGTTTAAAATTAACAGCTTAGATATATACCTATCTATTAGTGAAGATGCAAATGTTATATAACATTTGCGTCTTCATCATCTAATTGTCATGTCTATAAAAAAAACATACCTGAGTGAAAGCAAAGTTGGTGTGATGTCCCAACACATCGTCAGGATACATCGTTGACATGACGCTGGCTATAGCGCCACCCCAGTCTCCACCCTGGATGTAGAACTTCTTGTGGCCTAGCCTGTGCATCAAGGTCCTGAAGATGTCAGCTGTGTAGGCCATGTTCAGTCCTGGACGTACGGCTGCCTGGGGATAAAGGTTTGACGTAAATTTTGGACTAAGGTTAAAACGCTACAAGGGGAGTCTTCACTAACAAAACTAAATAAGAAATACGATCAATAATAATTAATAGAAGTGCAATTATTTCATTATTAGCTTATAGCCAGCAAAACATTTTCAATGATCTTTTCAATACTACACAACTTAATTTTATCTACTGCACACAATCCTCTTCCGCAATTTATATGATTAAAGCCTTAGTCAACCACGATGGTCTGGTAAGTTCTATAAGTAATCTTATATTTTACTTCACCATTCGCATGATAATTCATAAATACATTTACCTTAGGGATGTCAGACAGATATACCTGACATATACCTTTTTAGAGAATATAAGACTTATTACCTAATACTCAATCTCGTCAAAATCCTACGTTCACTCACATCAGAAAACCCATATCCTGGTAAGCTAGGCACCACCACTTCGAACGCGAAGTCGTATCCAGGGGTTTGACGGGTGAGCAGGGGGATTGCCTCGTAGAACTCCCGCACAGACCCTGGCCAGCCGTGCATCAGCAGCAGAGGAACTGTCTGGACTCCTGCAGGCACCTGGGAAGGTAATAATATTCTTAAGACATATTTGGAAGGTATGTATCGTTTGAAAACTTTGTTTTTTGGTCGCTTTGATTATTTTTTGTAGACAGATAAGCGAGACAATTATAATTCTGAATCACTTAAGACTTTGAGCGTGTAAGGCTGGATCAATTTTAATGAAATTTGGAATAGTAAGAGTCGCTACCTTGGATAATAAAATTTGTTGTAGGATTTTTTTTCCTTCGATTTGTTGATCGGGAAAAATATGAGAATAAAGTAGAAATACATTCATAATGTTAGGAATATCAATTATGTTTAAATTAAGACACTAGTTACCCTTAATAAGCCTTCTAGAAAGTTTAGAAGACTCAACCTTTTTAGTTTGATTGCCAAATTCGTGATTTCCTTACCTTAGGTTTAACTCTGATAAAGTGTATGTCCAATCCTTGGATGTTGGTCTTGAATTGCGGGAATTGGTTGAGGAATTTCTCTCTCTCTGCGAAGGGATACTCTTCTGCCCAATATTTGATCCAACTGTCCATCTGCTTGCTGTTGAATCCGTACTGGAAGCCAACACCTTCCAATGGCGGTGTGAATGTACGGTGGTTTTTGAGGCGTTGCTTTAGGTCTGCTATCATCTGTGGATGACGTAATCTCATATATGATTTTAGTTTTACAATTGATTAAAATCTAAATAGTATAATCTCAGTAATTCGGCAGTATAAAAAATCGGACGATGCCGGATTATTGGAATGTTTGGATTATAGTAAAAAAGCCATTGAAAATCGGAATTACTGACATAAAATAAAGCAACACAAAGAGCACAGGTGTAAAGAGGCGAGAGCAGAGGGCGCCGGATTATTAAAGTGCCGGACTAGTGAGATTATACTGTATATTCCCTTGAAATAAACTAATACATTTGGCAACCCGCAGTTGACTGGACACCAGCTTGCGAAACCAGAGACCGGGGGCTCGTTCCCGAACTATTTGTATCAGGAAATATTTGTATCAAGTCTGTATGTTTTTAAGACGAAAATGGTCACTCGTAATGGTCGTCGTCTTTAATATCCACAACTTGCATTCTAGCGTGGGGTCAAAAGTATGTATGTGACTGTTGGGTGCATTTATTTTATATTTATAACTAGCATTATAATGGTCGTATCTTACAATTCAACATTATTTGGACTTTACTACACTTATTTATCAGGTGCTTGAGCGATCATTACCAAATCTTTACAAAAACCAGTTTCGAACTTTGAGACTGCCACCGATGATTCATATGAAAGAAACCATTACAATGAATTTGCAAAATGGTTGCGTCAGAAACACATCTTATCTATAATTTTTTTATCTTCGTTACACTTCGTTGGACTCTACAAGTTATGATTTTATTTGGTTAGTAGCATGTATGTATACATCCGCCTTTAATCTCCATAAAGATCATTCGCATTACTCACATCTATTTATACAGGGTGTATTCAGACCATGATCGATAAAGGCAGGTAAGAACCAAAGTGATTACGAACCCCCTGGAGTTAACGAAAATCCCGACAAAACTATGGGTTTAAAATGAATGTGGTTGTTATGGAAACGTCAACATTTTTATTTCTTGTCGGGATTTTTTTAACGTCAATGGCTTCATAACTACCGTGGCCATGAACTGCCTTAGTTTTCGATCACGATCTGAATACACTCTGTATAGCACAGTAATACTTAATTACTCAAATAGTACTTACAGCTTCATCAAACTTCACTCTGAATGCCCTGATGCTGGTGTCCTGTTTGTTCTGCAGGTCTTTGGGCCCCCACCACTCCGTCTTCAGGGGGGGAGGGGTAGACGGGCCGCAGCAGGATGAGAACCATACTGTGGTTGCGACAGCCACCACCACTAACGCTAGGAGAATCACCTTCCCCATGATCTGTAAAGAAAATAGATATCATTATCACCTTATATACTTCCTACCAAAAGCAAAAGCAGGTCTAGTGCATGGCGTACTTTAAGAAAATCCTATGAACTTTAGGATGTGAAGGTTTCAAAACAAAGTTATTTTCATCGTAAGATGGGTGTGCCTACCATCAGCGACCGCTGAGATCTACTTCGAAATTTAACTGTAGAGGATATTTAAAATAGGTTCAGAAACGCTTCACTACTTATCCCTGCGGAGATACTAGCTTGAATATAACAAGTGCATCAAATCAGCTCTAATGAAGATGTAAAAATTTTGTAAAAAAATTATTTTCATTTACGTTTTTCTGTTTTCTCAAGACCACCAAGGCAAGAAACAGAGCTACATATCATCATCATCATCATCAGCCTTTATTCGTCCACTGTTGGACATAGGCCTCTCCTAAGGCACGCCACTGGGCTCGATCTTCGGCTCTCCTCATCCAACCGCTGCCAGCCACCTTGCGGATATCGCCACCCCACCTAGCCAGAGGGCGTCGTACACTACGTTTGCTGAGCCGTGGTCTCCACTCCAGAATACGTTTACCCCAACGGTTACATATGTGTGTACATAATATTACCTACGTAAGAAGAAACCAACTGCGTACTATTTGCATATTAAACAATGTTAGTACAATGCAGTATGTATGCATAGTAGCCACTCTAGTAAAACCCGTAGTAACATAGTGAAGACTTGTTACACTACGCAACTTGTCCTTGGCGTCAACAAACGTCTATTTTATACATATGTGAATGTCAGAAGAAAGATTACTAGTGTGGACCTGGCTTATTATAGAAAAAATGTTGCGTTAGGGCTTAGGCTGTAGTTAGCGCACAGCCAGACGGAAAAACCATTTTGTAGTCTTTCAGAAATTACCAAGTGATGGTATGTGGAGGATGATCTTAAATCCAAATAGATAGTAATGACTTACGATCATTAAAACATTCAGCTTTTGTTCTTGTACTTAAAATAAAATATAATCAATTGTTTATTTTTCTTTGAAAAATTTACAACACTTAAAGTACATGGGGCATTTGAATAAAAATCTCAGTCTAGTTTATTGTATCATTTAACATCAATGTGGGCAAGATAAAACTTATCTCTATCTCAAGTTGAGAGCTCTTAGAATATTTAGTACCTACAGCGCCTATACGATTACTTGCCTTGAATGAATTATCACTACATAGTATAAAACAAAGTCGCTTTCTCTGTCCCTATGTCCCTTTGTATGCTTAAATGTTTGAAACTACGCAACGGATTTTGATGCGGTTTTTTTTAATAAATAGAGTGACTGAAGAGGAAGGTTTATATGTATGATAACATCCATTAAATATCAGCATTGCACCCGTGCGAAGCCGGGGCGGGTCGCTAGTATTATTATAAACAGTTCTCCCTTGGTTTGCTAATGCTAGAATACGCAAACAAACCAAAAATTGTATTGTCATCACACGATTACCATATAGGTACACGCAACTGAAAAAGTTTTTTTTTAATGTATAAGAATCATATTGATCATCATTACTACGATCAATATCATGATGAAATCTTCACACCGGAAAGTTCTTAGGAATTTTTTAGGTGTATCTCCTACGCCGGACTAGGTCAGCATTGTGGACTAAGGACTAAATCGTTTCTGTTTAAGAGAAGGCCGTGGGGAATATATTTATATGGGCTTCTTCTTCTTCTTCTTCATTAACCCATATACGCCCACTGCTGAGCACGGTCTCCTCTACCATTGAGAGGGTTTAGGCCATAGTCCACCACGCTGGCCTAGTTGGCGGACTACACACCTAAGAAATTCCTAAGAACTTTTAGGTGTGCAGGTTTCATCACGATGTTTTCCTTCACCGTTAAAGCAAGTGATAATTCAATTTGAATACACACATAACTTCGTAAAGTCAGAGGTGTGTGCCTGGGGTTCGAACCCGCGACCGCTGAGATTCTCGACCGCGCGCCTAAACCTCGAGGCCATCACTGTATGTACATGGGCTTATGATGATGATAATTATAGAATTGGTTTCAAAGTATATTATCAAAGCATTATAGTGAGGATGCAATGTACAAATTAATTAAAAGTTAATAAATGTACTCGTAACATGTACGAAATAGGAAGCTAGCATACTCAATTGACTTTAAGCCTCTTAAATAATAATAACGAGAAAAAACTTATAAACATTATAGTCAAGGTCAAAATGGAATGTATGGAGGTAAAGGTGCACTTCTGCACCCACTTAAACTTTAGCATGTAAAAATATCACGATAAGACCGGCGTCCGTAAAGTCGACTTTGCTCTAGCTTTAGTAGGTATAAGGTAAAGTTTTTAAATCAAGGCGAAATAATTAAAATTAGCATCAGTCATTCCAAACCTTAATTTACCTCCCACCTTTTCCAATTAAGAGATATTTTACGATACTGCTATAAAGCCAAAACTTTCCATCTAAAGATACCTTTATAATAAAAATTTCGAATTATTTATAATAAAAATAGATGAGCACATAAAGAAAAATAAATATACAGGTACCTAGATAAATTAAAAAAAAACCAAACATGAAACTCCAAAGTTTATCTTCCAAAGTCCGCCTTTACAAAAACATTGTCTGTTCTACGCAGCGACTCCTATTAATTTCAATCACTCTAGCATGACGAATCAATTTACAAGTCAATGACCTCAAAATCTAAATAATATACACAAAACGTGCCTCAAAGTGTTACATAGCAAATATGTATAATAAAGACTTACCGAATATTATTGGAGAGAACTGACGTCCTCTCACGTTGAAGCAGTAACGGGCACTGAGAATAGGTTATGTTTGACCGGCCGGCTTTTATTTAGGTCATATCGTACGCCACGGACACGTAACGATTCCGCGACGGCAGCGGGGCTATATGATAGTATGCATATGACTGTGTTGTATGTGAAGTGTCCTTGGTTGGTTAAATTGTGATATGAGACATATTTATATCTGTCTTTATTATTTAACTGTTAGGATGTGCAGATTATATAACGTTTTTCTTCACCGTTAAAACAAGTGATAATTCATTGTGAATACAGACATAACTTCGAAAAGTCAGAGGTGTGTTGGCTTTGAACTTGCGACCGCCATGATTCTCGACCGTGTGCCTAAGCCTCGAGGCCATCACTGCTCTATAATCTTGTACAAAAAAATTAAAAAAATTACGTACTCTTAGTCATGTGGTAAGCAGTGATTGCTTCGAGGTTTAGGAGCACGGTCGAGAATCTCGGCGGTCGCGGATTGACCTCTGACTGTTCAAAGTTATGTGTGTATTCACAATGAATTATCACTTGCTTTAATGGTGAAGGAAAACATCGTGAGGAAACCTGCACACCTGAAATTTCCTAGAAATTTCTTCGGTGTGTAGTCCACCAACCCGCACTAGGCCAGCGTGGTGGACTAAGGCCTAAACCCTCTTATTGGGACGTTTATGGGCTGAAAACAACGCCGACGAGACATGTGGTGTGAACAGACCAACACAATTGTTGATATCACGTTCCACACCAACAAAGATTATATCATCCGTATCTGTTTATTTACTCGCGTAACATTTTGATAGTAATGTTCAAAATGACATTTTCAAGGTCTAATAATGGCACAGTGACATAACACTAAAATATATTCCTTGGATTTCATTTAAATTGTATTGAATCGATTGCATAATATTTGGGTACAAATAAACCGGTCAGACTGAGAAGTTACCAGTTTAAATATAGTGAGTTAGAAGATATTACATTATACGTGCATTTTGTTATGAAATACTTGTGTATTTTTCTCTAGAATAATGTTAAAATACACTAATTGTTATTTTATATTCCAAGTGTCCCTTAAGAATTAGTATAGACGAATAAGCAGATGTGTAATTAATTGCTCTTGACAATGTTGCAGGCGCTTCTAGTCTAAATGTATGCTCTGGTTTGAAAAAATGTAATAAGTTTTATTGAACAGCTAACTGGAGTAAGTTCAACATTAGCTCGCGAAACTAAATATCACGGGTTCGATTCCCGTATTGAGACAAATGTTTGAGCGGTTCAAAAATATTTGTTTTCGGTAAACGACGCAAGACTAGTAACTTAGTGTGGGACTAGAACTGTGTATTTGACTGATGGGTACACCCATCACAACGGAATACACAACACAACGGAATACATTCCGTTATTTATTAATTTAATGGGAATAAAAAATAAAACAATTCAAAATTTTCTTAAGCTTGGAAGATATATTAAGAAAGAAGAAGATGGAATTTCCATAGACGTCTACAATCTACATCGCATTTACCAGGTTACAATCGGTAAAAAGTCCGTAATATCAAGATTCCAAGTAGTTTTTAACTTTTATTAGCAATGCAGTTGACCTAATACTTTAATCTTAAACATTTATTAGGTATGTAACTGGCACCATAGTTTTCTAATCTCGCCTGATATTTTAGAATAGCTAAAGACTCGCAAAAAAAATCTCTCGACTTTTCGATTTTCCAGCTACCCTTGAATTTCACTATAAAATATCCTATCTTTCAATTTGGAAGTGCACAGGGTACAAAATTTGATAATAAAAATATGTCGTGTAACGAAAGCGTTATAAATCCTATAATAATGACGATTCAAAATCACTAAAAATCTAATTGAGTAAATGTGATTTTGATTTTGACTTTGTTAGTTTATCGGAGAATCAACAAGAATCAAAATCTTTACATATTATAAGTATGATTGCGAAAACATTTGATCCATAATGTTGTTCCCACAATGCGCTCCCTAATCCCTGTTTTGAGTGCGGACTCATCTCCGCCACGCGTCCAGTCATCCCTACTCATCTATCTATGAATGTTGATGCGGTGATAAAAATATTGTTTGCTTGCAGAGAATTAATGTGGTTTGAATAGGGATAGAAAAAAAAGATGATCAATGACTTTGATATCAAGAACAGTTTAGTTTTCCTTCCGCCCAAGACCAAAATAATGCTCGTTCAAACTTTGGTATTCCCCATGGTTGACTATGGTGATGTGTGCTACTTTGACCTGAATGCAGATCTACTCAATAAATTTGACCGGCTTCTCAATAACTGCATTCGATTTATTTATAATCTTCGCAAATATGATCACGTATCTTCGCATCGCTCTCAACTTAAATGGCTCCCCATTCGTCAACGCCGTAGCTTGCGTGCTCTCAATACTCTTTACTCTCTGTTGCACTCCCCAAATCCACCAGCTTATTTAACTTCTTCCTTTCAATACTTAGGGTCTGACCACAGCCGAAATCTTCGTTCATCTCATAATCTTCTTCTTCGCTGTCCTCCACATAGTTCTGACTTTTTACATTCTTCCTTCACTATCCAATCTATTCTTCTTTGGAATGCGCTCCCACTCAAAATAAGGGCGTCCGCTACACGTGATGCGTTTAAAACGAAAGTACGTGAACACTTTCTAAAGGAACTAGCAGAGTCATCTCGCTGAGTTTTATATATTTTTTTTATATGTATATATGTATGTATGTATATATTTATATATATGTGTATTATATATGTATATACATTGTATGTTTATTTATGTATTTCTATGTATAAATACAACGCACTCACTTATGTAAAACGACTGTAGTATACACCTACCAGTTTTCATCACTGCACCGTCCAAAGGTAGACTGGCAGAAAATGCCTACGGCATTAAGTCCGCCTTTATACATACTTGTATATAAAGTTTAAATAAAATAAATAAAAACAGTTTAATAAGACTAGAAAGGAAAGGTGCTGAACATGTTTGACACAGCCGCTATTGAGGAATTTTGTTTGCGTGTGTGACTTTTATAAATAAGTGACTGACAATAGCTGCTTTTCATTTAAGTTATAATTTTGTATCATTGGTCGTGTTAGCGTGTACAATGGATAGGTGACAGACAAGCGGCGGCACTCGTCCTGATACAAAATACTGTCTGTTTTCCTTATAATGTTATACAGCTTATCTGTAGTCGTCCTCCATCACATTGAACCAAAATATTGAAACATTGAAGCTGTTGAAAAGTGGAGGCACAACAAGAAATACTATGGCAGGCTTAGAAGACCAGTTTTGAATTATGGAATGCTATGAGTAGAAATAATAATAAAATTCATTTATTTCAAACTACCAAAATATATGAACAATATTCGTTTTAACAGTCTTTTTGGTAATCTAATTAAAATACATTTAAAAACAACAAGGTAAAATAATACAAACAAAATAACAGTTTAAACAGCAATGACTTAGAACAATTGCCACCAGTGTTTCTTGTCAGTGTGGTTGAGGAAGGCGTCTATCGCCTGCAGCACATCGTCGGCGAACACTGCAGGTCTCTCGAGCGCCAGGAAGTGGCCGCCTTCATCCAGCACCGTGTTGTGGAGCACATTCTCGAACTTGGTCTCCAACATCTTCACCGACATGTACGTCACCTCGTCGGGCGCTTGCAGGGCCCACAGCGGCACACCCGTCGAGTGACTGGAATCAAACCAAATATTTTGCCTGCGTTCTGATCATATTGAGAACAAGTGTCGGCTTAATTGAGTTAGGTCCCTACCCAAAGTCCTATGTCAGCATACCGACTAAACTTCTCGGTGACTATCACGCGTATTTAGGACGGTATTAGAAGCGCCCCAAATTGTCCACTGCCGTACAGTGCACCGTGCTATTGTGGACTCCTCTCAATTGGGAGGGCTTGAGATGCCCTCCACATATGCTATTTTGGACGTTCACCTTGTGAAAGTCAAGAGGCCAGGCCCTCTGCCGCAAATCTTGGGATTGTTATCATAGTGGCGCTCCCGCAGTACACCCAGCCTCCCTAGTGACCACTGTTAGACGCCTCTTACGACAGGAAGGGGATAGCATGGCGGAATTCTTACGCACCCAATCCACAAGATGGAATCTATTCAATCTTCATCAATCTCAATAGCAGGTAGTACTCACGACATGACAGCAAAGGATTTCGGGTTGTGGATGGTCTCGTAGTAGAGCCTGAAGGAGGTGGTGATCTTGTTGGGCGCCCAGTACAGCATCAAGTTGTCGAGCAGCTGGTCCCGGGTGTACTGGTTCAACAAGCCGCCGTCGGCCAAGTTCTTGTTGCTCTTGCGAGTGGCTGAAGAGAAGCACTGCAGGAAGTACGCGAGGAATCCCGCCGGGGTGTCCGACAACGCAAGGCCTGACAAACAAGAGCAAATTTAGTATTGGGTTTTTATTTTATTCCCACATGATAATGGATAATAAAATGCTCGTTTCGACGATTGATAACTATAAAGTAGACATATTTATTATGTTTTGGATAGAAATTAGTTCATAGATTTAATTCCGTCCATGTCTAGTTATTCATATAAATGAGTCGGTTAATGTCTCACCCATTGTGTCGGGCTTGGTAGCTTGGTAGTGGAAGAATCCGGTTTCCTCCAGCATGTTGATACCCTTGTTCAGTAGTGGATACATCCTTTCGGCAAGCACGTCGTCTACGAGTACCTTCGGCAAGGTTTGTCCTGCCACCAATAGAGCCAGAGATTCCTTTGTCAGAGCCAAGGGCAAGTTTGTGTGGAAACCAGCAACTTCCTGTGAATATAAAAAACAACTCAAAGTATTTATTGTACAAAATTATATTTGGAGGTAATTAAGGTGGCTGGCAGTGGTTGGATGAGGAGAGCCGAAGATCGAGCCCAGTGGGGTGCCATAGGAGAGGCCTATGTCCAGCAATGGACGAGTCGAGGGCTGTTGATGATGATGATGATATTTGGAATTAACTCAGAATTTTTTGTTTTTACATACGTATTGTACCCCACTGTCACTATTAATTTTTGAAAGGGCCTTCGCTTAACCGCCCATCCGTCATCTTTTATACACAGCTTTCCTACTCTTGTATTTTACCTTCCATATGAAATACTTCTATGATTTTTTTACAGAAGTTACTTTCAATCTATACTAATGCGCATTTGTATCAAAATTCCCATATCTAATGCTTGCAGTTTTCTTGCATCCGTCATCTTAACCCCGTAGTTCGATCCTTAGAGGATACATTTTTGATAAACCAAATTTCGTGGGAGATGTACTATAAACAAAAGTTAGATAATTTCAAAGTAGACTCGACAATTTACTGGTAGGTTCAACATCATGTCAAATATTCCGAACTTTGCAATATCGCTTTGCGTTAGTACATAAAATCGCTACCAAAAAAAAATTTAGACATTTAACTGATATTTTGTAGAAATATTCATTACCTTAGGGAACAAAGTAGCCATAACAGAACCAATGAGCGATCCCCAGTCTCCTCCTTGCACGCAGTACTTTTCGTGTCCAAGGATGTGCATGAAATTCCTCAACAAAATAGCTATTTCGATTCCTCCCAATCCTGGTCTGCTAGCAGCCTGTAAAAAATACTTGCAAATATACTATCGCAGGAGAAAAGAACTATATAAATATATTTTGGTATTTGAATAATGACTATCAGAGATTAATTCTCATAGCCTTCTTTTAATCAGCCTACTTACATCAGAGTATCCGAATCCCGGCAAGCTAGGCACGATCACTTCTACTGCGAAGTCTCTGTCGTCACTATCGGCAGTCAGCAGCGGGATGACGTCATGGAACTCCAACACTGACCCAGGCCAGCCGTGCAGCAACAGCAGAGGAACTGTTTTCTTAGCTGGATTTACCTGGAATATTTAAATATGTAGGAACATGCAATAAGAACATCATAGTTGATGACAGGACGTTTGAGGTTATAAATGTCGAAGGAACATTATTCAAGCTTATTTCCTGCAGTAGACATGATCTAGAAAATTCATCATCATCAGCCCATATACGTTCCACTGTCGAGCATGGGCCTCCTCTGCCATTGAGAGGGTTTTGGTACATTTAGCCAGCCCTGTGCGAGTTGTAGTAGATGTTATGGAAATAAAAACTAATATTACTTACAGGCTTAACCCATATGAAGTGCACGTCGAGTCCCTGCACCGTGACCTTGTACTGCGGGTATTTGTTCAGCTCCTTCTCCCTGGCCTTGAAGTCGTACTCATTGGCCCAGTACTGGAGCCAGCTGCCTATGCTGTTGGTGTTGAACCCGTAGGTGAAGTTCACGCCGTCGAACGTTGACGGGGATGGGCGGTAAGACGCCAGACGTGATCGCAAGTCATAGATCATCTAAAAAAATCAGTGGAATTAATAAACTTGATTTTATAGTCTCAAGTTTTGCTTAGGTTTATGTCTAATTGGAGATTCCAGGATTTCTTAAATGTAGACAAATTAAAAATAATTGGAATGGAACTATAGGTATCGCGGTCATATACCTACGCGATGTTGCGTAAGGAATTAAATAGAAATGACAATTACTAACTTGGTCATCAAAAGTGATTTGAAACGGCCTGATGCTGGTGTCGCTGGAGGCCTGGTCGGAGGGTCCCCACTGTGCGTTGTAGTCCAGTGTGGGCAGGTCATCGGCGAACACTGCCGCAGTACTTACCAACAGCAACACTAGCAGCTTCATGGTGGCGCTTGGTCGAGTGAGTGATGTTGTGAGAGCTCCACGCCTCTTATATACTGCTGAGAGTAGCTACGTCATGTCTCACAGGTGTTTTGTTTTGGCAGCTTTGGTTGTGACTTGTGACGTACCAATATCGTACCAAATGTTCGACGACATCTGAAGCGTTAGAAATCCACCTTGGACATTGTTTCCCGATTGTCCCGACTCAACCTCAGAAATTTTTGTTTGACATGTTTGTTCAAATATGTTTTATTTTTAAATTATTCTCGCTGATATATACTTGCGGTTAGTTGTAATTTTTTTATCATTCATCTATGTTTTATGATCAAAATATGTATGTATGTACTGCATCTTTTAAAGTTCACATTTGCCTTCGTAGCGCAATCGACTAGATACCAGCTTGTGTAATGTTCGATCTCTGCACCGACACAAATGTCTGTGTTTTCTACAACTATTTGTCTATGATCGAGAAATTCAAAGACAAAAAGTCTCTTTTAGCAACTGATATTCATCACAAGACTAATACTGTACTGAGAGGTCAGAAGAGATATATGATTATTCTTCGGAGACATTGCTTAATCTGCGTTTCTTTTTCTTCCTACAATCGTCGGCTTTATGACTTGGCCATTGAATGAAATTTCAGCAGGCTACTGGACTTTATAGTTCTTGATAATGACTTTGGACAAACTGCAGTTTTCTTTCTTTTTTATTTTATTTTATAACTTTTTATTTCGTCACTTTTTCGCATAAATCTTTTGTGAATAAAACAGGGAGTATTTAGACCGTGATCGAAACAAAGGCAGGTAATATTTAAGGGTATAGCAAACCCCCTGATATTAAAGAACATCCCGACATTTTTTCCAATATAATTTTCAAAAGACCTACATGCGTAAGTCTCAATTCAAATTCACGAAGCATCATTTACAACACCACACTTTTAAGTGCCTGATGTAAGTGGCTTTAGAATAAAAATAAACTAACAAAACGAAGTAGGGATCAAACAAACCTCAACATAGGACGTCATTAAATATAATCGGTACATTCATTGCGTGAATGCCACTTTTTGTGACAAGATGATAGACGTGACGTAAAGTTGTTTGTAAGTGCGGATTCAGAATGTGTGGAAATCATTGTTAAAATATAAATCACGCGATGACTCATCAAAATTTTAATACTTAACCTCTAAAGCTGTTTGGCAAGCGTGGTTCATAGGACTTATTTGATGTTGGTCATCATGGCTCCTATAAGTATTGAGTTTGCTACTAGAAAATAGACTTGTCATGATGATAAAAAGAAATGGGTTTCGATGATTGTGTGGTGCATTTTTACCCGCTGTTTGTTATTAAGTTTTAAGTTACATATGCATATAACTTAATTCTTTTCTGTACCCACATTTCGCCAGGTACGTATCAATCCCACGTAAATATGGGGCGCGCCGAAACTAAATTTCGTTAATTTCGTAATCTAAATGCCCAATAATACTTTACACTCGGAAATCGAATTCGGCAATTCTTGATGCGGATCATACTGATGTATGCCGCGAGTCCACGAGGTAGTCAAATTTTAAGTAAATAGTTTGTAAATGATTAGTAAACTGTAAATTATCAAACTAAATTACAAAAATTTTGCTGTTAACTATTTTGTAACGAGCAAAGTTACGAGTAAGACTTAAACCACAGTTGTAAGGAAGGGTCCGCCAACCCGCACTTGGTCACCATGATGGACTAAGGCCAACACCATTGCAGTTATAAAGGAGGCCTGTGCCTAACAGTGGGACGTATGCTAATGATGATGATGAGGTGGTTGTAAAGTGGAAGTAAGTAAAAGAAACAAGATAACTGATCTGATATGAATTTAGCGGGCATGATAAGAAGCCATGGTGGCTTCGAGGTTTAGGCACGCGGACGAGAATCACGACATTTCGAAGTTATGTGTGTATTTGTCATGAATTATCACTTGCTTTAACGGTGAAGGTAAAAAAATTGATAAAAAGTTTTTTTAAGAATTACTTAGGTGTGTAGTCCGCCAACACGCACTAAGCCAGCGCGATAGAGTAAGGACTAAACCCTCTCAATGGTAGAGGATGGTTAAGTCCAGCAGTGGGACGTATATGGGCTGAAAACGTAGCAGGAGATGGACCCTATTGCTGGTACTGAGAAATTCATATTGCAAATACTCAATAAAGTTTTTTCCGATCCGGGAATTGAAATCTGGTACCTTCAGACCGCGTAGCGCGAGACCTCAAGGCTGCTGTTAAGATTTCTTAGTGATATAATACAAAGATGAGGAAAATTAAACTAAATATATAATAATTAGCATATAATAATATACCTACTCAAATATTAGCGGTTCATTGTTCGTATGCAGATGACTCCCACAAATATGTTCCGATTCGTTCATTGGCTGAAACCAAGCGATTAATTTTCCTTGTTATTTCAGAGCGAAATTTTACAAACGTCAATTCAGTACAATATTGAAACAGTTGGTCAAATACTTACATTTTCCTTAACTTTAACTTAATCAATTTTTCCTTTTGTACTCCAGCAACGGAAAGTTAGCTATGAAGAGGGTTATGTTGGATTTTCTCGGAAGTCTAGGATCAGAAATTATGCCATTCGACAGAGAACCAAAGTTATCGACATTGCCCAAAAAATTCGTAAGCCAGAATGGCAGTGGACAGGTCACATCTGTCGTAAAACTGATTACCGCTGGGGGAAACGAGTTCTGGATCGGAGACCAAGGCCCGGCAAACGTAGTGTAGGACCCACTCTGACTAGGTGGGTGACGATATTCGCAAGGTGGCTAGCAGCGGTTGGATGATGAGAGCCGAAGATCGAGCCCGTTTCGTGCCATAGGAAAGGCCTATGTCCAGCAGTGGACGTAAAAGGCTGGTGATAATGATGATGATGAACAGAAAGTGATGTTATTGATACCTATAAGTACAGAGCAATTAGAATAGAGGGTCGATTGTCAGGAAATGAGTATTATTTGATCGCCCTGAAGATTGATTGGGAAGAATAATTTCCAACCGGGGACCCTTGCCTGTCATGAGAGGCGACCTACAGGCACGATAAAGTTTGTTATGCTTATAGGCTTAATGGCTGTCGATGTAGGATACTGCTTGAGGAAACTTCGTTACTGTGGCATTTGTGCGAATACATGGTTGAGATGATCTCATATATTAGATAAGTCCTAATTTTAGATTCCTGTGCTTTTATTTAATTTTATGTTATTTTGACATTATTTAATATTTTATTTGTATTTTTAAATTTCAATTTGTTAATTGGAAATTTGAATGTGAGCAACCAAAGAATATTTCACGATACCTAGTGTGAGATGTCTTAGAAAACTTGTATACTTAGTTATGTAATATGGTATACATTTTAAGAGTTACTTTTATTGTAACACAACAATTTTTTATTGGAATAAATAAATTATTGTTATTTTAGATTGGAACTAGAAGGGTTGAGATCACAACTTACTTGTTAAGGATTTTCCCTAAGAAATTAGGTAGGTAACTGAAAGCCTTTCTCTCTCGTTAAGAAAAACTATTCCGATCGTCTCTCAGGAGACAAATATGCCCAGCTGGCCCATATTCGGGATCGAATATACAGAATAATCCTTCTGTATGATTTTGTCTTTATGGGAGAGCTTAAAGTTAGACGAATATGAATAGTATAACATTAGCGCAATGGATCTACAATAAAGCAAGTTACCGGACAAAATGCAACAGGGATTGCTTATCGTCTATTTTATTTATTGTTCTATTTCGGGAAGTTAAGTCTTTGTAATAATATTGATTTCATTAATTTTATTTTGATTGTCTTGATTGGAAAATAGCTACACTAGAGTTTCTTGCCCGTTGGTCCCTAGTGATGACTGCCTTCCGAACATGGTGGTAAATTTTTGAAAGGGCTAAATCTTAGTGACGAATTTGACATTAGTGATCTATGTTTACAGAAATAAACACCTATCAATTTTTCACTATGATTGGTTTCTTGTATGTTCTATCACATGACTCGTACGTATAACCCTTTCAATAAGGATACCTGTCTTGTTATTTCCGTTCAAGAATTGTTTGAGACCGGATTACAATCGAGGATCACCCCAAGATATTTTTTAAGGCGGCCTTTTTGTTTTTTTTTTTTGAGGGGAAAGCCTCCTTATGGCTCTACCTCCCACCCCCCTCTGAAGAAAGAAGCAGGAAGCGTATGTCGGGGTCACCGGTCCAGCCCGGCGCGCGGTGAGGGCCGCGCAGATGTTATTGCCGAGCTGTGTCCCTAACCTTTCCCTAACCATCACCGGCATACTGACTAAAACCCCCCGGTGGCATCCTTTGCGCCAAGGAGGGTGACCACGGTCTGTGGGCGAGAAGTTTCCCATCATTAAACCGCAGCCACCCAGTGCGCTTCCGAGACGAAAAGCATCCCGGCCGTCTCGGTGCGATAGGAGGCGCAGTTGCACCCCCACAAGCTTTGTATGGGCGCCTTGACTATGACTGGGCGCCCGCTACAGACACAGGCCACCGTGCTGCCGCCCGTCTTAGGGTCACTTTCATTTAGCGACCCGAAGGGTAGGGACCCTTTTTGGAGCTTCTTAGACTATATTGTTAAGTCGTTTTAATTGTGGTATATTTCAAGACCATACTGCTCTTCATATAGTTTTGTAATGGCAGATATTGTTTTTGATTATATGATCTTTTAAAATTATGAACAATAAATTTGAAAAACAAAAATCATAAACACATAATATTCTTGCAATTACATTTATTAATAGCCAATTGAAACATTAATAACAAGAGCATACAGAAAATGATTACTTATGCAAACTACAGTATAACAGTGGAAATAATAGAAACTCAAAATTTAAAAAATTAACAAATTAAATTAAACAACATTTTCTATTACATGAATTAACAATCATTATTGGAACAACAAGTTAAAAAAATAAACAATTTAAATAAGAGAAAGTCTAAAACAATTGCCACCAGTGTTTCTTGTCGGTGTGGTTGAGGAAGCCGTCTATAGCCTGCAGCACATCGTCGGCGAACACTGCGGGTCTCTCGAGCGCCAGGAAGTGGCCGCCTTCGTCCAGCACCGTGTTGTGGAGCACATTCTCGAACTTGGTCTCCAACATCTTCACCGACATGTACGTCACCTCGTCGGGCGCCTGAAGGGCCCACAGCGGCACATCCGTCGAGTGGCTGGAATCAAAACAAGTTTTATTCTGTTGTAATTCAATTCTAAATGTAATGAAAGTTAATCAAGGATAAGCATTAAAATTATAAGCTGCCAAGTGTAAATCAAATGTGTAAAGATACTAACGACATGACAGCGAAGGCGTTCGGGTTGTGGATGGTCTCGTAGTAGAGCCTGAAGGAGGTGGTGATCTTGTTGGGCGCCCAGTACAGCATCAAGTTGTCGAGCAGCTGGTCGCGGGTGTACTGGTTCAACAAGCCGCCGTCGGCCAAGTTCTTGTTGCTCTTGCGAGTGGCTGAAGAGAAGCACTGCAGGAAGTACGCGAGGAATCCCGCCGGTGTGTCCGACAACGCAAGGCCTGCCAAACAAGGGCACATTGAACGTTATATAATGTTGTAGAGCATTGTTACCTGTAGATATAGAAAACCTAAAATTTGTAACGACATCATCACTTCAATTCTGTTCAGATCTAGTTATATGTTCATCAGTTGATTTAAATGATTAATAAAAATCAGTCGGTAAATGTCTCACCCATAGTGTCGGGTTTGGTAGCTTGGTAGTGGAAGAAGCCGGTTTCCTCGAGCATGTCGATGCCCTTGTCGAGTAGCGGGTACATCCTTTCAGTGAGAGTGTCGTCCACGAGCACCTTCGGCAAAGTTTGTCCCGCTAACAACAGAGCGAATGTCTCCTTCGTCAGCGCTAAGGGCAGGTTTGTGTGGAAGCCGGCGACAGCCTGCGATAAATTCAAATCTTTAAATTTTCAATGTTAAGATAACTTTGACCTCAGGTTGCCGGTCCTGGAATGTTGCAAAATTTCTTTGTGACACTTCTTAGTCCATCGCAAGTAAATTATTTATTTGTTTAACTATGAAACGGTTTGCGTAATATTTAGTTACCTTAGGGAACAAAGTAGCCATAATAGATCCAATGAGCGATCCCCAGTCTCCTCCTTGCACGCAGAACTTCTCGTGTCCCAAGATGTTCATGAACTTATTCAATAAAATAGCTATTTCGATTCCTCCCAATCCTGGTTTACTGGCAGCCTGTTAAGAAGAACATTTATGTAAATTATTAGACGCAATATAGAAAACTGTGCCTTGAAAATTCTAATCTAATGTAACAAATTAATATTTTTTGGCCTTATCAGCCTACTTACATCAGAGTATCCGAATCCAGGCAAGCTTGGCACGATCACTTCTACTGCGAAGTCTCTGTCGTCACTATCGGCAGTCAGCAGCGGGATGGCGTCATAGAACTCCAGCACCGAGCCAGGCCAGCCGTGCAGCAACAGGAGAGGAACTGTTTTCTTTGTTTGGTTTACCTGGAATGGAGGTTTTATTTCATTATACAAACTAAGCAACCTTCGACTATGTCTTGTTCTTTCTATCTACAGCGTTAAAAATGTCAAGTGGGATTTTTAGGCTCTTTACATATTGTGAGAATATTAAAAGACGATGATTGTATCAGATGCTTCTGAAATAATTTATCGCGCTGCAGTCTAGTTGTGAAGTAATAGTACGTACAGGTTTAACCCATATGAAGTGCACGTCGAGTCCCTGCACCGTGACCTTGTACTGCGGGTATTTGTTCAGCTCCTTCTCCCTGGCCTTGAAGTCGTACTCATTGGCCCAGTACTGGAGCCAGCTGCCTATGCTGTTGGTGTTGAACCCGTAGGTGAAGTTCACGCCGTCGAACGTTGACGGGGATTGGCGGTAAGACGCCAGACGTGATTTCAAATCTTGGATCATCTAGAAGTGGACGAATAATTAATATTTCATAAACATTCTATAATTTTGCTGACAGGTATCATTTAAATCTACAGGGTCTGATCTAAAGTGCGACATTAAGGCTTTATGAAAAACCTCAGTATCTTTGTCTACGTTGGTCTATTAGAAAAATAGGGTTGATAGATTTACCAATACAGAATGTTACTTACCTCTTCATCAAAAGTGATTTCGAACGGCCTGATGCTGGTGTCGCTGGAGGCCTGGTCGGAGGGTCCCCACTGTGCGTTGTAGTCCAGTGTGGGCAGGTCATCGGCGAACACTGCCGCAGTACTTACCAACAGCAACACTAGCAGCTTCATGGTGGAGCTTGGGCGAGTGAGTGATGTTGTGAGAGCTGCACACCTCTTATATACTGCTGAGAGTAGCTACGTCATGTCTCACAGGTGTTTTGTTTCGGCAGCTTTGGTCGTGAGTCGTGACGTACCAATATTGTAATTAGCCTTCCACAATATCTGCCGGTATTTCGACTAAAATTCCCCAGTGTCAAGGGTGTGAGAAGTAAAATTATTCCGCAGCCGCCCAGCGCGCCTCCGAGGCAAAATGCGTCTAAACCATCTCGGAGTTGAAGAAGATCTCTAGATTGAACGCTGATTCCTTACAAGCGTTTTCGGTACAATTATCAGCACTATCATTGTTATTAGACGGTTTAGGTCTAATTTTATATATTTTTGATTATATCTGTGGACGATTTAACGTTGGCGTTATCGTTCTTATGACTTGCCTTCTCCATGATCTTCTTTTTCAACGAGACAAGCTCGGGAAGAGAATCTCCTTATAACTTACATTTCAAATAATTTGATTCTAGGGCCTGTCATGGACGATAGCTGCGTCAGGATGTCACTGTTGCCTATATCGTGAGACCTTTCGATGTTAACTCCTACCCCTGCAGCACGCTCAGCCCAAAGAAAAGGAACGCTTTGGATACTCGTAATAGCTGGACCTGGAAGTCGAAGCTCTGTTTCGCCTGGACTGCATTTGTTTTTGCATTATTATTTGTGTTGGAAATTTTCAGGCCAGTTTCTATAATTACGTAGACGAGTTAAAAGTTGAGGAAAATGTTAGTATTTGAACAATTGTTTCAATGTTGTTCTGAATTTACGTTTGTGAATGTTTGCTCTGAAATAACAAGGAAAATTAATTGTTTCGCTTTAGCCAATGAACGAATCAGTACATAATTAGTGGGAGTCATCTACATAAGCATAATAAGGAGACAATATTTGTGTAGGTATTTTAAGAATATGCTAATTTTTTTATATTATGTATTTTAGTTTCATTTTCCTTATTTTTGTTTTTCTGCCTGCCTATGACTGCCTTTGGTCTTGCTAAACGAATTCGTGTGATCTTAACGTCTCTGATTCAATTCCCGAATTTTTGGTTCAATACGTTACAATGTTTAATATAAAGTTATAAACCTATACTAGTTTATTAGCAAAACATGTTTGTGCTTATGTATGTAATAAATAAACTTGTAGCGTTACGACAAATTTCTATGTTGACTTCCATTCCAAAAGAAGAAATAAAGACAGATTCACCAGAAAGTATTCGCAACATCCTATTTATTAATAATTATTATATGGGGTACAAATAAGATAGAACACTAACCATCTATACGAAATATTGTTGGGTAATAGAATTTGCAGATAAAAATATTTTTCTGTCTACCTACCTACTCGACTGGATTTTCCCGTAGTAAATTATTTGTAGCGATACGGAGTTTGGAAAAATATCTTATATTCGACAATGGGTCGTAAAACCATTATTGATAGGTGCTTAAACAAACCAGGCGAATTGTGTATTTAGGGATTATACTAGCAATTCCATAAAGATTTTTAGATTTGCTTCGAGGCCTTGATAACCAGATAAATGCGATCATCCATAATTTGACAGTCTTGTGGCGCAGTTAGCTAGACACCAACTTCTGAAACTAGACACCGCAGGCTTGATCCCCGCACCAAGACAATGAATGTTTGTGTGGTCCACAAATATTTGTTTCTGTTGACCGTAAAGTCTCTCGTAGTTACCCACAACAAGACTCTTATATAAATGTGGCCACTACTATCTATATAGATGACTGTTGGGTGAATTTATTTATTATGTTTGAACTATTTTATCGGTATAAAATAAATAAGTATTAAAAAGTCTCCTTATAGTCGAACTGGAGTGGAATAAAGTTTTATAAAACTTATTTCGCATACGATATTTATACTCAATTTTCCGCCATAAGCGTTAACTATTCCTATCTTGTACAAGCCGCATATACCGGCAATCTTTTTCACATGAAGATAATGGAAGCTTTAATTAGGTTTAGCTCGGGCCACATCAAGTGTTATATACATCCCACCATGGTATCCGCCGCCTGTCGTAAAAGTGATGCCCGTATTTTAAGGCCATTAGAATTGTAGTCCGGGACTCCATGCCATATACCATGTTATATGAAGAGTTTTGGTCAGTGTGGTGACGTAGAATTTTGGTTAGGGACTTTAATTTCGCACTCCTTGTTGGTAAACCACAAACCGTTTCTATTTTGGAGGTGTGCTAGAGACCAAGGGAATTATTGCAAGTGCTTGAGAAAATAGTTGTTAGGTCGCTCGACATCGAAAATGGGACTGAAATGAACACGCACATAAGTTGGTACTGACTAAACAGTAAACGGAATATCAAATATATGTAATACAACCAAATAAAATGTCTTTTTTTAGAAGATCTTAGTCGAAATTTAAATCTTCTTTCGTTAAACACTCCAACGGTTCACTTCTAAGAAAGAAGTCCCAAAAAGAAAAAGAATTTGATTATACAGGATGTATTCTGGCCGTGACCGGAAACTTTAGTTTAGCATCCTGCTTTAGCAGGTAATAGCCAAGGTCATTACAAACCCTCTGGCGTTAGAGAAATCCTGACAAAAATAAAAAAAAATAACGTTTTCCATACAACATAAAACAAAATTGGCGGGATTTTTTTTAACGCCAATGTATTTGTGATCACTTTAACTATTATCTGCCTTAGTTTTCGATCACGTTTAGCTCGGGTAAAGAATAGTTTTCCCTTCTCCGAATTCCCTACAAATCTTCGTCAGCATTTTACTAAAAATCTCAATACGGCCGTCATGCGAACAGGCCACGGGCGATAACTCACTGCAAAAGACGGTCTCAGTTGAGTCCGCAGTCCAACACGAATTTGTTATCCATAGGCTCATCAAATTTGGGCCTTATAATTCTCTTTGGGCGTTCAATCAGAACGAGTGTTCAAAACAGTCTCATGGTATTCTAGGCACCGTTTTCAGTATGAACGATGGCAACGATCTAAGCCTAGGGCCTAATATAGAAACTTGAAAAAGGGAAATTGGAGGGAAGATAGATTTAAACTACTCTTGATTAAGAGGACTAATACAAGACTAGAAAGATTACTGTCCTCTTCCAAGTTAAGGAAAATGTAAGTATTTGAACAATTGTTTCAGTTACAGTCGCGAATTGACGTTTAAAAATGTTTTCTTGGAAATAACGAGGAAAATTAACTGTTTCGATTCAGCCAATGAACGAATCGGAACATATTTGTGGGAGTCATCTACATGCGAACAATGAACCGCTAATATTTGAGTAGGTATGTTATTTTATGCTAATTGTTATATATTTAGTTTCATTTTCCTCATCTTTGTATTTTATTATTATGCAATTTGTGCCAATATAATGAAATCTAAAATAGTAATTTATGTTTATTATTTTGTTTAGATTTAGATTATATCCCTTTGGTCCAGGCCAGATGGCAGATGTATAGATAGAGATATATAGATGGCAGTGTGCGGTTTTGGGTTCGAATCCCATGCTATATAATTGTTACAGAGAGTCTCCATGTAGATGTTTGAGGTGTCAGCACGCAGTTATGGATTGCGTATGAGAAAATGCCGTAGCTTTACTCCCTATTAAATGTGTTAAAATACTGATTGAATATGAATGAAGAAATATACTTCAAGTCCACACTCGCCCTCTGCACTCGCATTTCACCTTGTGTGTATCAACTCCACGTAAGAAGGCACGATCCTACTGCTATTTTTCGTTCATATCTCCAGACTTTAGTGCTGCTACTGCGAACTTCCCAATGGAAAAATCCAATGACACACACGGGAAACGATCCTGGAACTTCTAGACCCTGAGAATTTCCTTTTTCTGGTTTTGGTAATCCAAAACCAAAAGAACGGCAAAAACAACGAATCATTTAAAGAAAAGGTAGGTAGTGTCTTAACGCTTTGCTTGGTTCGTCATTGCCAATTGGCATTCTTTGCTTAAGATATTTCATTTCATTTTCTATTTGGACAATTTCGGTAGCCTTCGAAGGCTCGATACGGTTATCAATGTAATTTTGAATACTTTTTATAAAATCGACTTATTATCTAACAGAAGTGAGATGAATCAACAAGAACAAATAAAATCTGCTTGCTATATTCTTAAGGTTTCCTAGAAGGTACCCAGTTGTAAGATTCGGGTCATTTCGGGAAACAAATACAGGCCAAAAATCATGAATTTCGTGTGACGTATTTTATGGATGGCTCTTTTGCACTCGCATTTCACTTTGTGTGTTTTAATCCCCACGTAATAGGGGAAGTTCCTATTGTCCTTTTTTGTTCATATTTTCAGTACATTCACTTTATCCCTCTAAGTCTTGATAACCAGTTCAAGATTTCCTAGAAGATACCAAGTTATTAATTGTTGTTACTGTCGATCCGGGGCATTTCTAGAAACAAATGCAAGTAACATTTCATATGTTTCAGAGATGTCGTAGAAGGCTTAAAACAATATCGGTGCGACACGACCAAAGCTGCCA
This sequence comes from Cephonodes hylas, assembly GCA_030295005.1. Lineage (NCBI taxonomy): Eukaryota > Metazoa > Arthropoda > Insecta > Lepidoptera > Sphingidae > Cephonodes > Cephonodes hylas. The sequence continues at coordinate 451,550 of AP025385.1, read as the reverse complement.
AAAAAAAAACACCTGTGAGACATGACGTAGCTACTCTCAGCAGTATATAAGAGGCGTGCAGCTCTCACAACATCACTCACTCGACCAAGCTCCACCATGAAGCTGCTAGTGTTGCTGTTGGTAAGTACTGCGGCAGTGTTCGCCGATGACCTGCCCACACTGGACTACAACGCACAGTGGGGACCCTCCGACCAGGCCTCCAGCGACACCAGCATCAGGCCGTTCGAAATCACTTTTGATGATGAGGTGAGTAATGATCTGTATTGGTAAATCCATCAACCCTATTTTTCTAATAGACCAACGTAGACAAAGATACTGAGGTTTTTCATAAAGCCTTAATGCCCCACTTTAGATCAGACCCTGTAGATTTAAATGATACCTGTCAGCAAAATTATAGAATGTTTATGAAATATTAATTATTCGTCCACTTCTAGATGATCCAAGATTTGAAATCACGTCTGGCGTCTTACCGCCAATCCCCGTCAACGTTCAACGGCGTGAACTTCACCTACGGGTTCAACACCAACAGCATAGGCAGCTGGCTCCAGTACTGGGCCAATGAGTACGACTTCAAGGCCAGGGAGCAGGAGCTGAACAAATACCCGCAGTACAAGGTCACGGTGCAGGGACTCGACGTGCACTTCATATGGGTTAAACCTGTAAGTACTATTACTTCATAACTAGACTGCAGCGCGATAAATTATTGCAAAAACATCTGATACAATCATCGTCTTTTGAAATTCACACAATATCCCAAGAACCCAAAATCCCTCCTAATATTTAGCATTCATAACTTTAAGAGCCATTTCAAGAATATCCTATTTAACGCTGTAGATAGAAATAAAAGAAAATAGTCACAGTTTTTTTTAAATGTACATTAAAATAAAACCTCCATTCCAGGTAAACCAAACAAAGAAAACAGTTCCTCTGCTGTTGCTGCACGGCTGGCCTGGCTCGGTGTTGGAGTTCCATGACGCCATCCCGCTGCTGACTGCCGATAGTGACGACAGAGACTTCGCAGTAGAAGTGATCGTGCCAAGCTTGCCTGGATTTGGATACTCTGATGTAAGTAGGCTGATAAGGCCAAAAAATATTAATTTGTTACATTAGATTAGAATTTTCAAGGCACAGTTTTCTATATTGCGTCCAAAAACTTACATAAATGTTCTTCTTTACAGGCTGCCAGTAAACCAGGATTGGGAGGAATCGAAATAGCAATTTTATTGAATAAGTTCATGAACATCTTGGGACACGAGAAGTTCTGCGTGCAAGGAGGAGACTGGGGATCCCTCATTGGATCAATTATGGCTACTTTGTTCCCTAAGGTAACTAAATATTACGTAATAAACCGTTTCATAGTTAAAGAAATAAATAATTTACTTGCGATGGACTAAGAAGTGTCTCAAAGAAATTTTGCAATACTCCAGGACCTGCACCCTGAGGTCAAAGTTATCTTAACATTGAAAATTTAAAGATTTGAATTTATCGCAGGCTGTCGCCGGCTTCCACACAAACCTGCCCTTAGCGCTGACGAAGAAGACATTCGCTCTGTTGTTAGCGGGACAAACTTTGCCGAAGGTGCTCGTGGACGACACTCTCACTGAAAGGATGTACCCGCTACTCGACAAGGGCATCGACATGCTCGAGGAAACCGGCTTCTTCCACTACCAAGCTACCAAACCCGACACTATGGGTGAGACATTAACTATCTGAATTTTATTAAGCAATTAAATGAACTGATGTATAACTAGATCTGAATAGAATTCAATGGATGATATCGTTACAAATTCAAGGTTTTCTATATCTGCAGGCAATAATGCTTGATATGAGCATATCTTACCCTCCTTGTGTGGTAAAGTAATATTCAATGCTAAATATGCTCTTGTATGTCAGGCCTTGCGTTGTCGGACACTCCGGCGGGATTCCTCGCGTACTTCCTGCAGTGCTTCTCTTCAGCCACTCGCAAGAGCAACAAGAACTTGGCCGACGGCGGCTTGTTGAACCAGTACACCCGGGACCAGCTGCTCGACAACTTGATGCTGTACTGGGCGCCCAACAAGATCACCACCTCCTTCAGGCTCTACTATGAGACCATCCACAACCCGAACGCCTTCGCTGTCATGTCGTCAGTATCTTTACGCATTTGATTAACACTTGCCAGTTTATAATTTTAATGTTTATCCTTGATTAAGTTACATTACATTTAGAATTGAATTACAACAGAATAAAACTTGTTTTGATTCCAGTCACTCGACGGATGTGCCGCTGTGGGCCCTGCAGGCGCCCGACGAGGTGACGTACATGTCGGTGAAGATGTTGGAGACCAAGTTCGAGAATGTGCTCCACAACACGGTGCTAGATGAAGGCGGCCACTTCTTGGCGCTCGAGAGACCCGCAGTGTTCGCCGACGATGTGCTGCAGGCGATAGACGCCTTCCTCAACCACACCGACAAGAAACACTGGTGGCAATTGTTTTAGAGTTTCTTTTGCTAAATTGTTTACTTTTGTAAATTCTTGTTTTTAGAATGATTGAAAATCCATGTTATAGCACACATTGTTTAATTTAATTTGTTAAATTTTTGATTTCGAGTTCCTATTATTTTCATTGTTATACTGGAGTTTGCATGAGAAATTATTTTCTCTATGTTCTTGTTGTTAATATATTAATTGGGTATTAATAAATGTAATTGCAATAATATTATGTGTTTATGATTTTTTTATTTTCACAAATTCATAATATTAAATGATAAAAGATATCTGCTATAAATACGAGTATGATAAGAATTATTTTTATTAATTTAAGCGGTAGGAACTTTATTCGAATCGATTGCTTATTTTGGAGCGATTCTTGATAGTCCTTTGGTCTCAAACTTGCTTGGTCTTGTTATCAGTATTGGAAGAAAAGTACTCGTAAGTGCTACAGGTTAGCACACACTAGGCCCCAATCACAAGCTATTCTTGTTTATTTTTGTAAACTTAGACCACTACAACACAAGCTTAGTTTAGTGCAAGTTTCTTGACTATTAGCTCTATCCCCCCACACACCCGCCACTGTAACTCCTGTGCTCCAGGATCAACATCACGCTCGGTATGGCCGCCGAGCAATGAAGCTCAGCGAATCTACAGGGCATTAATTCTTAATAATCCCGCAACGAAGTTAATCAGAAAGAAAATATAGGAAGGAATTTGAAAACAAAGTTGTCCACTTCCCTCCGTAGCTATGACAAAAAGATTTAATTATGAAGTTTCACTCTCGCATAAAATAAAGACAATTACAATAAGTTAAGTAAGGCACCACGGGAAATAACTATAACAAGATTTATTGAATAAATTACGAGCTGTTATTTAGATTTTCAGTAATAGGCATGGCAAAAACGCATAAAGGCGCAATTCTTCCTAGATTCAACGAGATCTGTATAATAAACAACACCAGGTGTATGTAACATGCATACCATTGAGATTGCACTCTCAAATATAATCATTATTATCAACCCATGTACGTCCCACTGCTGGGCACGAGTCTCCTCTACTATTGAGAGGGCTTAGGCCATAGTCCGCCACGCTGGCCTAGTGCGGGTTGGCGGACTACACAGAAAGAAATTCATAAGAACTATTAGGTGTGCAGGTTTCCTCACGACATTATCCTTTATCGTTAAACCAAGTGATAACTCAATGTGAATACACACATTACTTAGAAAAGACGGAGGTGTGTGCCTGGGGTTCGAACCCCGGACCGCCGGGATTCACAACCGCGCGCTTTCACCTCGAGGCCATCACTGTTTCTTAAGTATAAAATATAATATCCCAAATGTATATAATAACTAGCTGTCCCGGCAAACTTCGTATCGCCCTACCAGTCAATGAATGTCTAGTTACATATTAACAGAATTTAATTTTAATTACTTAGGTATATCATCATCCCCCTGCCCTGGTCCCAATTATTTACTTGGGGTCGGCGCAGTATCTCTTCTTCTTCCACACATCCCTGTCAGCCATCATGTCTTCATTCACCCCTTTCTTTTTCATATCTTCAGTCACGCACTCCATCCATCTTTTTTTGGCCGTCCTCGACTCGTCCATCCATCCACATTCATATTCATCACCTTTTTCCTACATATGATTCATCCCTTTCATAATGTGCCAATACCACGACAGACGGTTTCTTTTCATCTTTTCTATCACAGGAGCTACTTTCAGACTTACCCTAACGTATTCATTTCTCACTCTGTCACTCCGTGTTACACCATACATCCACCGCAACATTCGCATCTTTGCTGCATGCAGTCGTCTTACGTAAGTCTTCTTCGTTGGCCATTTTTTTCTTTTTCAGCACAGCTGCTAGCTCCCTTGACCTACCATTCATGGTACCTACATTCCAACTTGCATACCTCAATCTTACTTCCCGGGCTAGTGTCTTACGTTGCCCCCGCCCGGGCTGGTGTAACAACGCTTGCCCATTTCTCACAGGAGCCGGCTGCTGCCCCTGCGCGTCGCCTACGGGGGACGCCCTAGGCCGATCAGCTTTCTTATTGTAGATACTGCATAAATGTTTTGGCAAATGTTTTACGGCCGGCCGCCTGCCTGACTGCCTGCCTGATAGCGTGTGTTGGGGTACAGGATATTGCAGGTGAGGATGGCCTGATGGTAAGGATGCTACGGTCCCGGATAAGGAAGTAGTATGAGACTCGAACAGCTCGAGGGGCCGAGGTCGCGTACTCATAGCCCTAGCATATTTATTAAGATTTGTTGAAGGAGATTTAGAGTATTTTAGATATTCAAGCATAATAAAATTTAAAAATTAGGCACAACCAAGGAGATTAATTACACAAAATAAATTTCTGAACGCACGCCTTAATAATTGACAGCTAAAAAATGTCAGTCCATTATCATGACAATTCTGGATTTTTTTAATCTCAAATACGCAATTATTCGAATGTTATGGATACATATTGTCGATTCAAAATGCTTATTTTAATACGTCTTTTTATTTGAGAGGGCCTCTAACTGCATCGACGGGATAAACATTACATTTTTGACAGCAAATTTGGTATGGTGTTAAAGTTCAAAATGACTTACGTATTATTACGAATCTTTTGCATGGGAATATAGAAAGGTGTTGTTTTTACACCTTTTCAAGGAATTTTTAAAATTTGTCTCTTCGTAAGAACCATCCTCGTACTTCAAGAAATATTATAAAAAAAAGAATTAGCGAAATCGGTTCAGCTGTTCTCGAGATTTGCTCTTAGGAACACATCGAGCGATTCATTTTGATATTAAACTTTATTCTATGGTATTAAAGTAAAAATTGACTTAAGTATTATTACGAAAGTTTTGTATGGAAATATAGAAAATATCAAAAGTCCCAGGGGAACGCTGTTGAATGGGATAAAAAGTATCCTATGTTTTATTCCATGTTCTAAGCTACCTCGCCACCAACTTTCAGCCAAATCACTTAAGCGAGTAACTAACACGACTTGATTAAATTACTAAAATGGCTATTAAAAAATAAGGGTTGATCGTAGAAGGGTGAAAATTAAGGATTGTATGTATTTTTGTATGTTGTATCATAAAAAAACAGAACTAAAAATTTTGTCTAAAAAATAAAAAATATTAGTTTAGGGGTGGACTACCCCTAACATTTAGGGGGATGAAAAATAGATGTTGGCCGATTCTCAAACCTACTCAATACGCTCACAAAATTTCATGAGAATCGGTCAAGCCGTTTCGGAGGAGTATGGGAACGAAAACTGTGACACGAGAATTTTATAAATAAGATACTCTTCTACACTATGATCTCAAAAACCTGTGGAATAGACCGGATTAATCGGAGTGACGCCACTCTTTGCAGAAAATCGAAGTTAAACAACTCCTTTTTCATTTTGTCTGGTACGAGTAACTTACATTGCAGGATATCCATTGTTAGTGTTATAATACCCGACCAGAAAGGTACTGCTTTGTAGAACCTTCCATAAAAACATAACTAGCTGAAAGGATAAATCTGAGTCGATTTGAGATCGAATATGTTGGCGTATTTTTTCGACTACTTTTTATCAGAAAAAGCGCTTTCAGAGAGAAGATATCTAAAATGAGTGTGTGGTATTGGTAATTGGTATCCGATGTACTACCACTGTATAGGTACTGAAATAGTTGTTGTGACGCTGGTTGCATTACTTTTATCCTGATCTTGATGCCAATAAACTCATTAGCACTTACAACGACCTCTATCAGTCTATAGATCGTCAAGTTTATGTTTCATGACAGGCAAAGAATCCGAATTCTATCCAATCTTCGGGTCGGTCCAGTAACACTCATTTCCTGACAACGGAGCCTCTATTTAGATTGCTCTATATTATAGGTGTCAATAAAACCAGCTCCCGTTGCTACAGGTCAAAAGAAAGATTGTATCCAGTGTTCTGTAACTTTTAAAGATCGTGGGACATCGATAGCTGCAGGCGGCTTCCAACCGTTTCCGGTGGAGGTCACTAGGGGAGGCCTATGTCCAGCAGTGGACGTAAATTAGCTAATGGATGCATGTATTGATGATTCAGTAACTGCACCCTAAACCTACGAGTTAAAAGTTAAGGAAAATGTAAGTATTTGAACAATTGTTCCAATATTGTGCTGAACTAATGTTTGTAAATTTTTGCTCTGAAATAACAAGGAAAATTTATCATTACGCTTCAGCTAATGAACGAATCAGAACATATTTTTGGGAGTCATCTGCATACGAACAATGAACCGCCAATATTTGAGTAGGTATATTATTTTATGGTAATTATTAATATATATTTAATTTCATTTTCCTCATCTTTGTATTTTATTATTATGAAATTTGTACTAATATCATGAAATCTAAATTAGTAATTTTTGTTATTTTTTTCTTTGGTTTAGATGAAGATTCTACCCCTTTGGTTTCGGCTGTCTGTACCTAAGTGAGAGGTTTCAGGTTCCAAACCCCTGTTATAGCATTTCTCCGTCTAGACATTCAGGCTCCCGTGTGGAGTTACTGGTCTCCCATCGGGCGCGTCCCCCGGGTGGCGGATAGGGGAAGCCTCCCAATATGGGAGGTCTCGGAAACGACGTGGACCAAAACCAGTGAGATGAAGTTTTCTACGTGTCCTCTGAATAGCAGAGAGCATTGTGGATGACTATTATTGACGGGCTCGGCATGACATACATTTCCGTCGGGCAGATTGAGGTAAATCTCAACCACCGTCGATCTCGTAATTCTGGATAAGGCGTCGTGGTCATGTCTCGCGGCCTTGTCCAGGACCGAGGGTCTTGCCTTAATTGGCCGGGCTACGAGGAAGAAAACCTCTATAAAAAATTACCCCAAATCCTAAGCGGCGGCGCACCGCGAGAGGATGCATGGCCGATGGGTGGTTCGGTTGTTAGTGCGACCCCCGCCAGAGTACCGGCCGAAACTCTAGGCGGGTTACGCTAGGCTTACCCAGGTACAAGGGGCTCTGCCTGGGTGGACCTTTTATTTCCCCTACACTCGTGGGAACAAGATGAATAGCCATAAAAATACAAATAAAAATAATATTGTGTCAGTACCTGCAGTAGTGACACGAGCAAGTGGAAGCTTTTTGCGTCCAAACACGCCTGTTAATGTAAACATTGTGGAAAGTGATGACGGTGAGTCTGATGCATCATACGTCTCGCTAGCCTCAACTGCTTCTGGGGCGGCGAGTAAGCGTAAACGAGGAAGGCCAAGGACTAATACTCCTACTGAACCAGTGCCAAAACGCACTATTATCTCGGCCGGAAAATCAGGTGAAGATGACCTTACAACAGAAGTAGAAACCGAAGGAGAAAATACTCCTTCGAGAACTAAGAAGAAGAAGCTTCCGTGTCCGGATAAATTGAGTCATATTGTACAATCTAAACCTCAAGAAGAGCTAGGGGATTATATAGTACAACATCTGGAGACTATAGAGAGAGTTACGGAAAAGTCCCGTAATCTCAAAAGCGAGTACGCTCATGAACTTAAGGTGGCCGTACGATGTATAAAAGCCACCGTAGATGAATTGTCACGCAGGTCAAGCACTAGTTTAGACACTGCGAGGCTTGAAAATGAAATCGTTGAGTTACGTTCTCAGCTCTCTAATGTCACCGCTGAGTTAGTGAAGCTCCGAAGCCAAAACCTTGGTTTCTCAACGAGCCAGACGACTTCACAAATTTCTACGGTTGATCAGTCTCCTAGCCAAGGAAATGTAAACTCTAGTACTCTGAATTGGAGCAATGTAGAAAAAAGACTGATGGAAGAAATGCGATTTCTTGTAAAGAGCCAATTTGAAGCCTTCAAGAATGATATGGAAGCTACAAATTCCTCTTTGACAAAGGGATCAAGCTATTTAAAGCATCAACAGCAACAACCGGAGCAAAGGTTGGATGCTAGTTCGGGACGGACGAAAAGATCTAAAAAAAATCGAATGTTGCATCCGCCAGTCATCGAGCTACCTCCAGTTACAAATCCGGAGGTACATACCGTGAAGACACTTAATGAAGCTTGGAATGTCGTTACTGCGAGAGGGACTAAACCTACAATCTCAAACGATCGTCCGAGCCCTAAGAAAAAATCCAAAAAAAAGAAAAAAACGAGGAAAGTAGGTAATGTTTCTTCTGCTGCAGCTATTTCAGTCACTGTGCTTGACAACTCCGTCACGTACAGTGAAATAACTCAAGAGGTGAAGTCGAAGATCCAAATATCTGACTTAGGAGTGGAGAGTGTTCGATTTAAAAGGGCTATCACTGGAGGTCTTCTTTTAATGATCGATGGTCCCGAAAGTGAATTAAAATCGGAACAATTGGCGGCACGAATGCGTGAGGTCCTAGTCGACCAAAATGTTCGTATTAGAAGACCAATTAAAAGTGGCGAAATAAGAATTAGGGATCTAGATGATGCCGTCACTTCTCAAGAAGTAGCAACGGCACTCGCTGAAGTAGGTGAGTGTTCAACGGATGACATAAAAGTAGGTGAAATCCGTCGATCACCAAACACTATGGGGACTTGCTGGGCCAGATGCCCGCTTGTAGCTATTCAAAAGGTTACCGCTGCTAAACGCATTCGCATAGGCTGGAGCGTAGTAAGGGTGGAACCACTGGAGACTAGACCACTTCACTGCTACCGTTGCCTGGAGAGAGGTCACGTGGGTAGTAAGTGTTCGAATAAGATCGACAGAAGCAACAGATGCTACGCATGTGGCGAAGTCGGTCATAGAGCAAGCCAATGTACCAGTCTGGTACTCAAATGTCCACTCTGTGGTGACTTAGGGCGCCCATCAGACCATAGACTTGGAAAGAAATGTGGTCCACCTACGAAGACAAATAGCCGAAGTAAGCAGGTTCCTTCAGCTAATAGTGATACATTCGCGGAGAAAACAAAAGATCGGATTAACGATCCCCTGGAGGCAATGGATACAGCACATTCGCAGCCCTAAATGTACTCCAAGGAAATTTGAATCATTGCCGCAATGCACAGAACCTGCTAATGCAAACCATTGCGGAACGGTCCATTGATTTAACAGTAGTAGCGGAGCCTTATGCTATTCCAGATCATCCTCGATGGTTTGTGGATGCACAGGGTTCTGTTGCTATCTATTGGAGCTACAACCACAATGCCCCACCATGTACATTTTTAGAGCGAGGTCAAGGTTTTATTGCTGTAAAGTGGGGCTGTATAGCCGTTGTGGGCTGTTATATTTCACCAAACAAACCAATATCCGACTTCGAAAACTACCTGATCGAAGTAGGTAACTGCGTTCGTAGAAATTCTCCTCTACCCTCGATTGTTTTGGGTGACTTTAACGCTCATTCGAAGGTTTGGGGAAATCGCAGGGATGACCGCAGGGGAGAGATAATCCAAGATTGGGCGGCTGAACTTGATCTTCGCCTAATGAATCGAGGGTCGGTTAGCACTTGCGTCCGATGGCAGGGGGAATCAGTCGTAGATTTAACGTGGGCAACACCCGCTGCAACTAGGTTGATATCGGAATGGAGAGTTGCAGAAGAAATGGTCACATTGTCCGATCATCGACATATAATTTTTAGCGTTACACTGAGTCGACCTAACGTCATGTCAGCACAGAGAGCTACAGGATCATCGCGACGTTGGTCCATTAAAATGTTAAATCGCGATATGCTTGTAGCTGCTGCCGATATTGCGGCCTGGTCATCTAGTGCCGAAATAATCTCTCTTGATGCAGATGCTGAGGCAACGTGGTTTCAAAGGACAATGACGAGTGTGTGTGATGTAGCCATGCCCCGGTCCAAGACTACCAATCAAAGATCGGTATACTGGTGGTCGGCAGAAATCGCACAACTACGCAAAATCTGCTTACGTTATCGTCGCCTATACACCAGATCTCGTAGAAGAAGGCGAGCCACAACTGAGGAGATAAATAAAGCCTACAGAGATTATCGATCAGCCACTGTGGCCCTCCAAATCGCCATTAAGACTGCGAAATCGAGATGTTGGAATGAACTCTTAGAGGGGCTTGATAGAGATCCGTGGGGCCGGCCATATAAGTTGGTGTTGGGTAAGCTTCGTCCATGGATGCCTCCTCTTACGGAAACGCTTGATTCCAACCTCCTGGAGAGTGTCATAACCACTCTATTCCCAGTAGGGCCCGAATTTTCTTCTGTCGCTCAGGTACAACCTTCAGATTGGTCTGACGAACTTGGAGTAACTGAGCCAGAACTTAAAAAAGCTCTAGGCCGTTTAAGTTCCCGAAACACAGCTCCAGGCCCCGACGGAATACCCGGTCGTGCATTGGTGCTGGCTTTGACTGCGCTGGGGGACCGACTGAGGCGATTGTTTGACATCTGCTTTCGGACTGCAACTTTTCCCAAAGCATGGAAGGAGGCCAAGTTGGTTCTTATAAAAAAAGATGGCAGGGCTGCAGATTCTCCTTCTGCTTATCGACCCATATGTCTGTTGAATGAGGCTGGCAAATTATTTGAGAGAATAATTGCCGCCCGCCTTAATGAACATTTGTCGCAAGCTGGCCCAGATTTAGCTGATAGCCAATATGGGTTCCGACAAGGGCGTTCAACAATTGACGCAATCCTTCGCGTCCGCTCTTTATCTGAACAGGCAGTGTCCAGTGGCAGAGTAGCGCTAGCAATAAGCTTGGATATTGTGAATGCCTTTAACTCGCTGCCATGGGACTGCATTAAGAGGGCATTGGCGTATCACTCAGTACCACTCTATCTCCAAGCTACAATCGGGGCGTACTTACAAGATAGGTGTATACAATACGTGGACGTTAATAAATGTTTAATCCGAAGGGAGATGAACTGCGGAGTTCCACAAGGATCTGTACTGGGGCCACTTTTGTGGAACATTGCATATGACGCCGTGCTGCGTGTTAATCTGCCAGATTGCGTAAATATCATATGCTATGCAGATGATACATTAATTCTAACCAACGGGGAGACCTTTGAAAAAACTAAAGAACTAGCAGAGCGCGCGGTGTTAATCGTTGTCACCAAGATTAATGAGTTGGGCCTTAAAATAGCGCCCCATAAGTCTGAAGCGCTATGGTTCCACAAAAGAGGCAAGATTCCACCTAACCTACCGATTCGGGTGGGCGAGACAGAAGTAAAAGCGCATCAGTTCCTAAGGTATTTGGGACTTGTTCTTGATAGTCGTTGGGGCTTTGAAGAACATTTCAAATGCCTAGCTCCCCGTATTGAGAGGGTAGCAGGTGCAATGCATCGAATATTGCCAAATCTCGGAGGCCCGAGGGAGGAAGTCCGCCGCCTTTATGCAAATGTAGTACGCTCGATGGCTCTTTACGGTGCTCCTGTCTGGGCAAAAAGACTTAGTGTACGTCGATGTAGGACCAGACTATACAGAGTCCAACGGAAGATAGCCATCAGGATTGTTCGCGGATACCGCACGATATCATTTGAGGCCGCGACAATCCTAGCCAGATTTCCACCTTTAGACATTTTGGCTGAGAGAGACGCAACAGTTTACGAAAGAATTCATACTATTCGTCGCGAGAGCGGGAGTCGGCCGATAATGGCTGTTGAGGTAGCGATAAGACGACAAGAAGAACGTAATGCTTTCGAGACATGGCGTTTGAGGCTAAGTCAAGAGCCTTACGTTCACAAACGAGTCGTTGAAGCAATCCTACCGGTATTTGAAGCCTGGATGCAGCATAAAAATGGGCGTCTCACTTACCGACTTACACAGGTAATCACCGGGCACGGGTGTTTCGGTGATTACCTGAATAAGATCGGTCGTGAAACAACGGCGAATTGCTACCATTGCGAAGGTGCAGGAGATTCCGCCACACACACACTTATGCAGTGTTCTGCGTGGGAATCGGAGCGGCAAGTCCTTATTGATCGGATCGGGTCTGATCTCTCTCTACCGGCTGTCGTGACGGCGATGCTGGTGGGAGAATCAAACTGGAATGCCGTAGTCACTTTTTGTGAAACCGTCATGGTGAAGAAAGAGACTGCAGAGCGTATCAGGCAGAGGGCCAACTCCGCTCAGAGAAGAAGACGCAGCGACACTGTTGGCAATCGTGGGCCATACGAGTGATAATATAATATGCCCAAGTACATAGCTTGCTTGGGCCGATGTGTGCTTCATAAGCGACGCACTGGAGGTACTTCGGCGCGTTCATTTCTGAGTTCCCGAAGACCTCCAAAGTGCAGAGGGAGTACATGGGGTTTTTAGCCGGTAAAAGTCCGGCATACCCTGTTTGCTCCCTGCGAACGGGGATCCAAGAGGATTTTCCCCATGTAAAAAAAAAAAAAAAAAAAAAAAAAAGACATTCAGGCTAAGAGCACACAGTTCTAAAATGGCATAAGAAAATGTAACAGTTTCACTTCTATTAACTGGGTCTTAAATTACTGAATGAAATGGATGAAGAAATATACTTCTGACTACGACTTTAAGTACAAACATAGCCCGACGTCCGTAGTCCCATGATGTGATGATGTATTTCTGGAATCACACTTCACCTTGTGTGTAATAGGGGTCAGTCCTTTTGCGACTCTTCGTTCATATTTCTACTACTGAGAAACTTTTTGCAAGACCCAGGAGTCGATCCTAAGATATATCCTGAGAATTTTGTAGGTAATCTAAAACCAATGTACCTTAGGGAAGAAGCAATCAATTATTTCAAGGAGTGTAGGTAGTATACAGGGTGTATTTAGACCGTGATCGAAAACTGAGGCAAGTAATAGCGAGGGTGATCACAAACCCAGTGGCAATATTAAAAATCCAGACAAAAACTAAAAATTTTGACGTTTTCCATACAACCATCAGTTTTAAAAGTATGAGGTTTGTATGAAAAACCTCAAAAAAATTATTTTTTGCCGGGATTTTCTTTAATGCCAAGGGGTTTGTAATCTCTATCGCTATTACCTGCCTCAGTTTCCGATCACGGTCTAAATACACCCTGTATAGTAAGTGTTTTAACGCTTTGCTAAGCTCGTCTTCGTTTATAGGCATTCTTTGATTAGGATGTTTGACTGACCAGTCAAAAGACCTTTTTACTAGAATATTCTTTATATCTCTCGAAATTTTGATAAACAGTTCAAAGCATTCATCCAGAATTTTCTAGCAGAAAAGGGATGAATATACAAAAACAAATAAGATTTACTTGCTATATCCTTAAGGTTTTCTAGAAGATTCCAAGTTATAAATTGTTATATTGTCGATTCGGGTCATTTCTGACAACACATGCAAGTAACATTTCAGATGCTTCGGAGGTACCGTCGAAGGCTTGAAGCAATATTGGTGCGACACCAAAACTGCCAAAACAAAACACCTGTGAGACATGACGTAGCTACTCTCAGCTGTATATAAGAGGTGTGCAGCTCTCATAACATCACTCACTCGCCCAAGCGCCACCATGAAGCTGCTAGTGTTACTGTTGGTAAGTACTGCGGCAGTGTTCGCCGATGACCTGCCCACACTGGACTACAACGCACAGTGGGGACCCTCCGACCAGGCCTCCAGCGACACCAGCATCAGGCCGTTCGAAATCACTTTTGATGAAGAGGTAAGTAACATTCTGTATTGGTAAATCTATCAACCCTATTTTTCTAATAGACCAACGTAGGCAAAGATACTGAGGTTTTTCATAAAGCCTTAATGTCGCACTTTCGATCAGACCCTGTAGATTTAAATGATACCTGTCAGCAAAATTATAGAATGTTTATGAAATATTAATTATTCGTCCACTTCTAGATTATCCAAGATTTGAAATCACGTCTGGCGTCTTACCGCCAATCCCCGTCAACGTTCAACGGCGTGAACTTCACCTACGGGTTCAACACCAACAGCATAGGCAGCTGGCTCCAGTACTGGGCCAATGAGTACGACTTCAAGGCCAGGGAGAAGGAGCTGAACAAATACCCGCAGTACAAGGTCACGGTGCAGGGACTCGACGTGCACTTCATATGGGTTAAACCTGTACGTACTATTACTTCACAACTAGACTGCAGCGCGATAAATTATTTCAGAAGCATCTGATACAATCATCGTCTTTTAATATTCTCACAATATGTAAAGATCCTAAAAATCCCATTTGACATTTTTAACGCTGTAGATAGAAAGAACAAGACATAGTCGAAGGTTGTTTAGTTTGTATAATGAAATAAAACCTCCATTCCAGGTAAACCAAACAAAGAAAACAGTTCCTCTCCTGTTGCTGCACGGCTGGCCTGGCTCGGTGTTGGAGTTCCATGACGCCATCCCGCTGCTGACTGCCGATAGTGACGACAGAGACTTCGCAGTAGAAGTGATCGTGCCAAGCTTGCCTGGATTCGGATACTCTGATGTAAGTAGGCTGATAAGGCCAAAAAATATTAATTTGTTACATTAGATTAGAATTTTCAAGGCACAGTTTTCTATATTGCGTCTAATAATTTACATAAATGTTCTTCTTTACAGGCTGCCAGTAAACCAGGATTGGGAGGAATCGAAATAGCTATTTTATTGAATAAGTTCATGAACATTTTGGGACACGAGAAGTTCTGCGTGCAAGGAGGAGACTGGGGATCGCTCATTGGATCTATTATGGCTACTTTGTTCCCTAAGGTAACTAAATATTACGCAAACCGTTTCATAGTTAAACAAATAAATAATTTACTTGCGATGGACTAAGAAGTGTCACAAAGAAATTTTGCAACACTTCAGGACCTGCAACCTGAGGTCAAAGTTATCTTAACATTGAAAATTTAAAGATTTGAATTTATCGCAGGCTGTCGCCGGCTTCCACACAAACCTGCCCTTAGCGCTGACGAAGGAGACATTCGCTTTGTTGTTAGCGGGACAAACTTTGCCGAAGGTGCTCGTGGACGACACTCTCACTGAAAGGATGTACCCGCTACTCGACAAGGGCATCGACATGCTCGAGGAAACCGGCTTCTTCCACTACCAAGCTACCAAACCCGACACTATGGGTGAGACATTAACTATCTGAATTTTATTAAGCAATTAAATGAACTAATGTATAACTAGATCTGAACAGAATTCAATGGATGATATCGATACAAATTCAAGGTTTTCTATATCTGCAGGCAATAATGCTCGATATGAGCATATCTTATCCTCCTCGTGTGGTAAAGTAATATTTAATGCTAAATGTGGTCTTGTTTGTCAGGCCTTGCGTTGTCGGACACTCCGGCGGGATTCCTCGCGTACTTCCTGCAGTGCTTCTCTTCAGCCACTCGCAAGAGCAACAAGAACTTGGCCGACGGCGGCTTGTTGAACCAGTACACCCGGGACCAGCTGCTCGACAACTTGATGCTGTACTGGGCGCCCAACAAGATCACCACCTCCTTCAGGCTCTACTACGAGACCATCCACAACCCGAACGCCTTCGCTGTCATGTCGTCAGTATCTTTACAAATTTGATTAACACTTGCCAGTTTATAATTTTAATGCTATCCTTGATTAAGTTACATTACATTTAGAATTGAATTACAACAGAATAAAACTTGTTTTGATTCCAGTCACTCGACGGATGTGCCGCTGTGGGCCCTGCAGGCGCCCGACGAGGTTACGTACATGTCGGTGAAGATGTTGGAGACCAAGTTCGAGAATGTGCTCCACAACACGGTGCTGGATGAAGGCGGCCACTTCCTGGCGCTCGAGAGACCCGCGGTGTTCGCCGATGATGTGCTGCAGGCTATAGACGGCTTCCTCAACCATACCGACAAGAAACACTGGTGGCAATTGTTCTAGACTTTCTCTTGTTTGAATTGCTACTTTGTTTGTTTTCTTGGTATCGTTAGAACAGAAAATATTTTTAATCAATTTGTTATTTTCAACGTTAAAGTTCCTATTATTTGTTGTAATAACTTGTTTATCTTTTTCATGTCACATGTGTTTTGTTTTGTTTTTATAATATCGTAGATTGCAGCTTTTATGGTCAAAAAAATTTTATGTTGAAATAAATGTTATCTTCATTATTTACGATTTTATTATTTTCATCTACATAAATTGCGTTTTTTTTCTCGTTTAATTTCATTACTTAAAGTTTGAAATGTATTCAGACCGTGATCGGAAACTAAGGCAGGTAATAGCTAAGGTGATTACCAGTGGCGTGCCTAGGGTCTCAAGCTAGGGCAAGCCCATTTTTTTATTATTGTAATTTTACCTACTGCTGGTCTGCTGGTTACAATTACATTCACGATATGAGCAACCGTAATTTAGTTATCGTATTGGTGGTACCTCGATGTTTTTTTTTTCAAAACTCGTTGATAGTATTATAGGAAATATTTGTGGCTTTGAGAAAAGCCGTTTTTTATGGTTTCTTGAGCGAATGAACTGAAGGAACACTGTTTCTTGAGCTGGTTTTGTGCGTACATCCTAAATAAAAGTTGAACATAATATGATAAACTAATTTCTATTTTAAAATAAAAATAATGTTTGGTCGTAGCTTTGTGCTACTATTTTTGCGATACAGTCATGTTTTTATAAAAAATCTAAAATAATTTTACTCAATGTCTCTGATGTACGACTTTCAGAGACATTACTATTCCTAGGAAAAATCCTAGAAACAATCTCGAATATTATTGCCAAAATAATATCTTAATATTATGCACAACGGTTCTATACTTATTACTAATATCGGGAGTTTCATCAATAATAATTATTGATATAAATTGTGTCGTGTTAATTTCAAATTCTATACGCGATCTTAAAACATCAGCCACGGAATAAATTATATCATTTTGTATTTTATTGGACAAATAACTCGGCCCTCCTTTGACGCCATGCTGTTGTTGCATATGTTTTTCTAATACGCTATCGTATTTAGAAAGTAAAGACACGAGTTCTAGGAAATTTCCTTTATTTAATGACAATTTAGATTCATTATGTCCTCTGAAAGGCAGTTCTTGTTGAGCTAAATGACAAATAATATCTAGTAATCTTTGAAAAACATTACGATTATGATCAACGCGAGTGTTATGTTTTGTAATTTCGTAAGATAATTGACAAGAAATCGATGTTTCAATGCACTGTTTACCAAAATTATGAAAAGAAATTAACGCGTTCAAGTGCTTTTGTGAATTTGAATGCCTTTTACAAGCATCATAAATATTATATAAATCGTTGTATCCGCTAGAATTCCGAACATTTTTATCATTAAAAAAATATATACAACACCAGCAATATAGCCTATTTGTATGGGAACATCCGACAATCCAATTAGTTTGATACACGGATCTATTAAAGGTTCTTTTATGACTTTTATTAATTTGCAAAATACTCAAGTCCGGTGTAGGTTTTGAGCTACTTACAAGCTGTTTTTTCTCGGTATAATTTAATGAATTTACCTTATCCTCGGAGAGTAAAACTTGCACACACTTTAAACCATCGCAAGGAACAACATCACTCATTACGCTCATTTATAATTAAAGTATTCAAAATGTAAACAACAAAACCAATATAATTCAAAGTTGTTGTCATTCGCTCAATGACAATTGACAAATTGTGAAGTTACTTATTACCGACGTTTAATATTGCCAACGTAAAAATATTGTACAAGTTCACCATAATATCATCTAAAATAAATTAATTATCACACGCAATATTATAAAATAATAAACATATAAAATAAAATGTATTATTCTAAATAAATTTTATTATTATAATACATTACTTTTTACTAAGCGTGCAACACCGCGCTCCCAATGGGACGATGTTCAGAGGCAAAGCAGGATTTTTGTCTCCATACTAATTGCTAAAATAACGGTATCTTGTTTACGTCGAGTTTTCAAAATCCAATAGAAATTTTGACATTGTGCGAGCGAGAGGGAACACATGCGGTAAAGCCCGGTCTATCTCTCTCTAATGATTATTATGGTGAGTAGGTATTGATGTTTACTCTAAACTATTGACGTTTGTGCGCCCGCGTTGTGTTTGTTTGAAATTATATGGGCCGGGATTTGGCGCGCGGCGGCATGGCGGCGCGGGAAAAATTACGTAAAATATTAAATTTACGTAAAGTTGTGTTTTTGGATGATGATGATAATTTTTTTTGTTTGTATTTTATTAATGTTTAATCTAGTTTACATTTTTAAATTCGGAATCATGTAAGGCAAGCCAGGCTTTTGGGCTTCTATGGAAGTACCGCCACTGGTGATTACAAACCCCAGAGGGTTTAAAGAAAATCCCGACTAAAAATATACACTAGGCACAAAAATTAAGGGATATAAAAAACAATCCAAATTTTTGGGTGATTTTCAACGAGCTGTAACTCCGTGGCAAATGGTCGTACAGAAAAAATAAAAAAAGAAAATTGTAGCTCTAAGTGTCTAGTTTTTAGATATGACTATGAAATTTTTTTGTCATGTCCAGGTCTGGAGAAATCCTAAGAAAGCTACGAAAAAAAAAGTTTCCAAAATTTTTCTCGTCTAAAAATAAGTCCACGGGCTTCAAAAATTTTTTTTTATTCTTTCGTTCTAAAACACTTTTAGAGAATTTAATATTCTTTAATTTGACGTATTCAAAAAGCCTGTACGACGATTTGCCGCGGAGTTATCGTTAATCAAAGCAAAAAAGTTCTTTTTAACTTTGATAATCAATAACTCCGGAAATAATGATCGTATGGGAAATTGAAGAACGATTTAAAAACTGCACAATATTTTTTATAAGAAAATGTAAACATCTTTTGAAACAAAAATTTTTTTTGAATTTAAAACTCGGACTGAAAAAAGACAAAAATTCGCATAATTAAGGATATTTGGATAACTTGGTATAACTTTGGATAAAATGGATGAACGAAGGATATCGTCGGTAATTTTTTAACCTCAAAGTATCCCCTAAAATCCTTCAAAAATTCAAAGCGCTGCGATTTTGTTTTCTTTGTGCCCCGAAGCTTCAAATTCGTTGTTTTTGCAAAAATCACCATTATGAGCAATTTTGTGATTGATGACTTTGATGATGATCTTATGATCCACCTTTGAAAGCTGTAACTGGTCTCGTAAACCCATCCCGATCTCGTTCCCCACGACGGCGCCAAACGAGAGATCGTCTATCGCTGCCATGAAGACAAAATCGAGATTCGTCAGTCCATAAAACTTTAAGTCGCGTTAAATCGGGCATAGGCACGACTAACAAAATTGCTCATAATGGTGATTTTTGCAAAAACAAAGAATTTGAAGCTTCGGGGCACAAAGAAAACAAAATCGCAGCGCTTTGAATTTTTGAGGGATTTTAGGGGATACTTTGAGGTTAAAAAATTACCGACGATATCCTTCGTTCATCCATTTTATCCAAAGTTATACCAAGTTATCTAAATATCCTTAATTATGCGAATTTTTGTCTTTTTTTCAGTCCGAGTTTTAAATTCAAAAAAAATTTTTATTTCAAAAGATGTTTACATTTTCTTATAGAAAATATTGTGCAGTTTTTAAAACCGTTCTTCAATTTCCTATACGATCATTATTTCCGGAGTTATTGATTATCAAAGTTAAAAAGAACTTTTTTGCTTTGATTAACGATAACTCCGCGGCAAATCGTCGTACAGGCTTTTTGAATACGTCAAATTAAAGAATATTAAATTCTCTAAAAGTGTTTTAGAACGAAAGAATCAAAAAAAATTTTTTGAAGCCCGTGGACTTATTTTTAGACGAAAAAAATTTTGGAAATTTTTTTTTTCGTAGCTTTCTTAGGATTTCTCCAGACCTGGACATGACAAAAAAATTTTATAGTCATATCTAAAAACTAGACACTTAGAGCTACAATTTTCTTTTTTTATTTTTTCTGTACGACCATTTGCCACGGAGTTACAGCTCGTTGAAAATCACCCAAAAATTTTGAATTTTTTTTATATCCCTTAATTTTTGTGACTAGTGTAAATGTTGACGTTTTCCATATGACCATCGGTATTAAGTGTATGTGGTTTGTATGTAATATGTCAAAATTTTTGTTTTTGTCGGGATTTTCCTTAACGCTAGGGGGTTTATACCTTAACTATTACCTGCCCTCACAGTCACCTACCTAGATACCTAGAAGATACCTAACTTTTAACTAACTTTTAGGTGTGTAGGTTTCCTCGCAATATTTTCCTTTACCTTTAAGGTACGTGATAATTCTTTGATAATAATAATAAAAAAAAGATCTGTACGATAAGCAAAATGTGCCTGACATTGGAACCCGTAATCGCCAAGATTCTTGACCTCGTGTCTAAGCCTCGAAGGTATCAAGACTTCCAACGATTGTCAATTGGATACGATTTGATTTTAATCTGAATCCTTTAAATAAGATTAATAAAATTAATGGCGTATAGTTTATAACTTCACTCGATAGATGGCATTGTGCATTTATTTCATTTTTTTTTTAACTGTAGTACATGTAGTATAGTTTTGTAGCAACACCGCTTTTGTGACCTGACTCGTATCTGATCGGTTTTACAGCATAGTCACGCAATTTTATGAATCAAAATAGAGAAAGAATTTACTTTTAGAAAAACAGCTCGAAGCTCAATAAAAAACTGTAACAACACGTTTTAAATCACAATTTATGAAAATAACGCAGAAATGTGAAGTTTTATAAGTTCTATTAGAAAATCTCATTATAAGTGCAGGGTATGAAAATTTGCTCTAAAACGACAATGGCTCCTATCCATTTTTAAGAGCATATATTAAGCGATTAATAAAATTGGACTGCAGAATTGTACGTCTGTCTACGGCTGTTGGGGTATAGACGTAAGTGTGTACTGATGTTATCATCAGCCCATATTCGTCTCAATGCTGGCTTTGAGCCTATTCTACAACTAAGATGGTTCAAGCCTTAGTCCACCACGCATATTGTATAGATTTATGTAGAGACTATCATCATCCTCCGCCTACAAACGCTGGGCATGTGGCACCTCTACAGCTGAGAAGGTTTAAAGCGTAAGTCCACCATATTGGCTTAGTGTAGAGAATATCGCCAGAACAAAGAAAGAAGAGTACACACTTATATATGTAGATAGTAGACACACAAGATAGAACACACATCTATAGGTTTCTGAATACACTTTAAATATACCTTAAGTGGCCAAAAAACGCAGGAAAGAACGCAGACGTATGAACAGAAAACATTTTATTGAAATCAAAATTCAAGTGTATTATGCCGCGCTGCTGGTCTCATTATACAGAACGAATTGCTGTACCGCTTTCAGCACGTCGCTGGAGAAAGCGTCAGGTCGCTCCAGCGCGAGGAAGTGGCCGCCTACGTCCAGCACGGTCGCGTTCAGCAGGTTCGTGAACTTGGTCTTCAACATCGCTGGGGTCATGTAGACTATCTCGTCAGGAGCTTGGAGCGCCCAGAATGGCACGTCTGTTGGGTATCTGAAACGAGGTTTTTGGAATTTAGTCATTATCAGCCCCTATACGTCCCGCTGGGCACGAGATCCCTCTATCATTATGAGGGTTTACTACTCACCTAAGAAATTCTTAAGAAGTTTTAGGTGAGTATGTTTCTTATGATGTTTTTCTTCAGCGTTAAAGCGAGTGATAATTCATTGTGAATACACAGATAACTTCGAAAACTCAGAGGTGTATGCCTGGGGTTGGAGATTCTCGACCGTGCGCCTAAAGCTCACTTAGTCGCTACACCTTAATTTTGAAGGGAAAGCTGATTATGGATTTACTACTGCCAGCTCTAGGGGCGGGGGGACGGAAACATTTGTTTCACTGGCCTTCCAGCTCAGCGCGCAGGAACGTCATGTCCGCGCAGATGTTAATCCAAAGCCAGGTCCTAACGACAGTCCCTATGCATACCGATCAAAACCCCTCGGTGGCCATTTCTTGCCAGTGGGGGCGACCACGGTGCATGGACAAAAAACACCCACCATTATTCCCCAACCGTCCTTCGTGCCTCCTGGAGGAAAATGTCTCGACAGTCTTAAAGTTGAAGGGACCGCATTTCAACCCTCAGTAGCTTGGTTCCAGTGCCCAAGTGGTTGCGAGGAGTAATACATGCCATAGTACTAATAATATGGTAGGGTAAAGTGAAGTACAGTCAGGTTTGGTAGACAACAATACGGACTAATATTACCAGCGTATTTTAATCAGGAGAGCAGCAGAGTCCTAGATTTTTATTCTATGTAGAACTACCAAAAAACCATTTCAGAAAAGAAGAAGAAACTCACGACAAAACATCGATGGCATATTCACTGTGCATGGTTTCGTAATAAAGCCTAGCAGAAGTGGTGATCTTGTTGGGCGCCCAGTACATCATCAAGTTGTCGATCAGCTCATCTCGGGTGTAGTACTCTAACAAGCCTCCGTCCTCTACATAAGGGTTGAGGGCTCGAGTACCAGTGGACATACTTTGGAGGAAGAAAGCGAGTAGACCCGAAGGAGAGTCTGTCATTGCAACGCCTGAAAACAGAGGAAAGATATTATACAGTTGATTGACTGCTACATTGGTTCCGCTGCATAAAACGCTGATAAATACATCCAACAGTCACACACATAGTCCTGGGTGCCAGAAACTACGGGAAACTAATATTTGTGGATCACACATTTGTTTTGGGGCGGGGATCGAACCCGTTGCGATTCGTTTCGCAAGCTGGTGAATGACTAAATGCGCAATGGGGCTTTCATGAAGCGTGCTACTTGAAGAATATAGTATAGATGTACTATTCTGTTTTAAACCTTTAGTAAAGTCTAGTGATCAACGAGACACTTTTGATTTTACAAGCAATTGGATGTGCTACAAGGGTCAGAGCTCAAAAGAGATCATGAGTTAGAAGCCAAAGCAAATGGACTTTTAATTCATGAATGAGAAGACAATAATTCTGCTTGACTGCCCGTAAGTGTTAACTTATTTCTTTCACCTCAAATTTTGCTCATTTCGTCTTAATCATCTCGAAGTGTGCTAAAATTCATAAGATGCAACAATTGAAACTACTTTCAAAAGCAATAGATTTTTGGTAAACGAGTAACTGAAGTAGACTACTACAGGTGTGTAGAACCCGCCTCTTGCGTTTTAAGACTATGATCGTAAAATCCTCTCAATATTTTTATTTTGTTTTCCCTAAAAACCAGTATTAAATGTAAAATTATTTTCTATTTTTTTGGTGGGATCGTTTTAATCTAGAAAGAAAGGATTTCTAATGCCTTACCAAGTGTATCAGGCTTCGTAGCTTGGAAGTGGAAGTAGCCGGTCTCTTCCAATAGCCCCACACCCCTGGTCTTCAGGGGGTAGATCCTGCTGGCCAGGGAAGAGTCCACGACCAAGTTGGGGAAGTACTGGCCTATCGCCATCAGCATGAATGCCTTGGACGTCATAGCCATCGGGAGGTTTGTGTGGAAGCCGCCAACTCTCTGTAAAACGTGAATGCAATCACGGCCAAGTCTAATAAGAATTTGGTTGATGTGTATTTTTTCTTTCACGAAGTGTATTTATGGAGATTTTTGAGTACTTTGAGCTAATGCTGGGATTTTTTTGAAAGGTCCGTGGAGCATCTGGCTAGACTCTAGCTTGTGAAATGGGTGGCCATGGGTTCGATCCCACAACCGAGAATTTGAATGATATCGTACAGCCCAAGATACTCAAGACGGCCTTCAAGAGGATTTAGTCGGTATGCCGGGTTAGGATTTGGTTAGGGTCCCAACTCAGCTAAGCGAACAATAGTTCCACACGTTGAGTTGGAAGGCCGGTGACCTCGACATACCCTTTTCGGCCTCCCCCGAGGTACCAATCAGGGAGCTTAAGGCGCTTTCTTCTCGTAAAAAAACAAATACCAACTAACTTTAGGGAATAGAGTAGCCAAAACAGTTCCGATCAACGCTCCCCAGTCTCCTCCCTGCACGCAGTACCAGTCGTAGTCCAGTATGCTCATGAAATTGTTTAAGAGTATTGCTATCTCGACTCCTCCCATTCCCGGTATAACTGCAGCCTGTAAGTAGAAAACGTCAAATCATATATTAAAAGTTTAAAAACCTTCCGACACAAAAACCTATAAATAGCAAAAATAATATAAAAAAACGCAACCTTAAAGTACCTAAGGAAGCATTCAATCATCATCAGCCCATATACCTCCCACTGCTGGGCACAGGCCTCCTTTACCATTGGGAGGGTTAAGGCTTTAGTCCACCACGCTGGCCTAGTGCGGGTTGGCAGACTACACACAGTGTACAGGTTTCCTCACGATGTTTTCCTTCACCATTAAAACAAGTGATAATTCATTGTGAATACACACATAAATACGAAAAGTCAGAGGTGTGTGCCTGGGGTTTGAACCCGCGACAGCCGAGATCCTCGATCTCGAGGCCATCACTTATGTATAAATAAATCTAAAAAATACGATGCGTTGGATTCCTGCAATGTTCCTCCTTATGTATATGAAGATATATACGAAGAATCAGACTACTTACATCAGAGAATCCGAATCCCGGCAAGCTGGGCGCGATGACTTCTATTCCGAAGTCCCTGTCGTCGCTGTCGGCCGTGAGCAGCGGGATGGCGTCGTAGAACTCGCGCACCGAGCCGGGCCAGCCGTGCAGCAGGAGGAGGGGGACTCTTCTCTTCGTCTCATTCACCTGGAATCGAACGGCATATTTTACAGAACACCACGCCATAAAACGTTTAAAGAAACTATTCGATATTGAATTTTAGCATACGTACATTAGGGTGTCCCAAAAAAATCAAAGTCTTTTTTTGTCAACGCATACCCTCTAATTATTTTCGAATGGTGTTAAAACACTTATAAATAAAATTTCATGAACTTAGGACCACTGCAACCCGTGCCGACTTGCATTCATGTATTTCAGTACTTACATACTTTGTATGAACTTCGGCGCGTCGCAATATTCGCATGGAAGTTTCGTGGTTGCTTGTTTATTGTATTGGTAAACGCCTCTTTTTGTTTAATCAATATGTCAGATTAAGATTTCAAAGGCAAATTTTAATAGGGGGGTGCAAAACATTAAAATAACGGCTTAAAACTTCTCGGTAAAGAACAAATATTGGCAGTTCTGTTTAATAAAATTTGTAAAGTAAAATTGAATTTTGTAAACCGCAAATCTAACTATTCGAGATTAATTATTTTTTGTTAAAGGGCTTATATGCCTATTTAAGCTTTAATAAACTAATTTTAAGAAATAAGTTGCCTTATACCGACTCTGAAGAGATCAACAAATAATGCGGAAAAATCGCAAGATGTGTTCGTACAATGTCGTCAAGAGTTTGTTACAAGCTTTGACTACTTTTTGTATATTGCACACGCCAGTGCCCTTTAATTGATAAAAATAAACTAGATAATAGATATAGTTATACAAATAGATATACATTGTTTTACCGGACAGAATTATGAAGGAAATTTAAGGGTTGGCTATCAAGAATTAACAGTTATAGCTATAATCATATTCTTTAGTGGTGATACAGAAAGAAAATTGACTATTCGATCTCTAAGTTCTATGTACCAGACACCATGATGGCCGAAGCAATTAATTGATTAAAAATGTCGTAACTTATTTTTTTATTGTAAATTACTAATAAAAAGTCGCACTATTAGACATCTAGATTTGCATCGCTATATACCATGTTAAGGCTTGGATGCATTGTATATCATCAGTGACGGCACCTTACCACGACTTATGTTTGCTTAATACTTTGAAACCCTGGGAAACTGTCAATAAAATTAGCTCAGAAATGACTATACAGAATATTTTTCAGCATTTTTGGTATTTGGTTCATGAAGTAGCTGTCTTGTCTCTATATCACTATGATGGAGACCAGGAACCAAAAATTATAATATTTTAAAGCTTAACTAAAGAGGATCCATCAATTCATATCCCTTGGAAAGATATCTGCGTGATTTACTTTTTTAGAAAGATATAAACGACTTAATTTCGATCAAAAACTAGTCTTGCTTTTCTTCAATCGTTTTAAAAATTTTGACTTTTTTCTCAATGAGTTGCTTACTTCACAGACTAGTTACTTCTTTTCAAGTAGTTAAGAAATAAATAATGACACTAAAAGTCGCTAGTGATACTGCAAATTGCAGTTATACTGATACAAAATTTTCGTGAAAAAGTCACCTTTAAAGGGAAACTAAAGCAATTTTTCCTGTGATTTATCCTAACAGTAAAAAGAAAACTTGGAGATTAAAATATCACAAATATTCCTGTTTTAATGATAAATATATAATACCGGTGAAATAGGATATAATTTTGAAAATAAAAATTAAGTTTTTAAATGTGCTCTACAATTACCATACAATTTTTTTCTTAAAACTTTGCCATCAAGTCGGCACGGGTTACCGCTATCCAATTTCGATAATATTTCGTATTTGAGTTATTAGGGTCAATTAGAAAAAATATAGAGGGTATGCGTATCTAATTTCGAGAAAAAAAAATCGCCCTACTAGGCTGGGACACCCTAACGTACATATAACAAGGAAAGTACTGAAGATATACGGAGTGTATTCAGAGCGTGATCGGAAACTAATGCGAGTAATAGCCACGGTGATTACGAACCCATTATCGTTAAAGAAAATCCCGACAAAAAATAAAAAAATTGACATACATATTATTTCTCGACTATAGATTTCCTGATTATAAATTGGTTCTCATTGAAGTGAATGTTGTGTGAGTTTTATGACGCTGGTTCGATCCCCGCACTGAGACAAATGTTTGTGTAATCCACAAATATTTGTTTCAGGTCTGGGTGTTTGTGAGACCGAAAAAGTCTCTCCTATTCTCTGATACCCACGACACAGAACTTGTTTTCTAGTGTGAGGTCACCACTATGTACGTGACTGTTGGGTGTATTTATACTTACAGGTTTAACCCTTATGAAGTGAATGTCCAACTCCTGCACTCGAACCTTGTACTGCGGGTATTTGTTCAGCTCCTGCTCCCTGGCCTTGAAGTCGTACTCATTGGCCCAGTACTGGAGCCAGCTGCCTATGCTGTTGGTGTTGAACCCGTAGGTGAAGTTCACGCCGTTGAACGTTGGCGCAGGGGCGCGGTAGTATCCCAGACGCATTTTCAAATCGGCGATCATCTGAAATTTTGGTATTAAAATTAAATTTAAGGAGGATACATTATTCTTAGGGGCCGACCGATATTTTTTCAGCCGAATTTTCGGCATCGCTGTCTGTTTCGGCCAAATCGGAATCGATTTTTTTGGAAATTACTTAAAATTCGAATTATTTACTGAATGAACTACTTTCTTTAGCTAGTTAAAAAAAAAACTTTAATTACGCTCGTAACAAATAAATTTTTCATCCTAAAGATTATCACATCATCTTGCCCCGTTCCAAATTTTCTTATTTGTTGTCGAAGCAGTATTTTTTCTCCTTACACATATCCCTATCAACCGTCATGTCTGCAATCACCTCATTCTCTTTCATATCTTCAGTCTCGCACTCCATCCATCTTTTATTCGTATTCGCAAGACAACCATGATATTTTTAACACATGGATTTTTTGTGTTTTTTCTTTAAATTTTCACGACAACGTCCGCATCAAATTGCACAGTTGTACAAATACATAAGGCGGTACATATCTATATGTAAAAAGCTGTATAATTAATTTCATTTATGCGTCATCGAAGCCAAGGTTAAATTGCTTTGGCATCTTCAATTTGAAAAAAAAATAACTTAATACAGGCGGTATTCCCTAAAAAGGTAGGCAGAGGTGGATTTCGCCAGGTATGTTTTAGTCCCACATAATATAGGGCATCCTATGTCCCTTTTTCTTGCACTTTTCCAGACCCTATGTACTGACAGAATTTCACAATGGGATAACCCAATAATTCCTAGCATGACCCGGGTATCAAAGCCAGGATCTCAAGATCGCACGGCATAGACTTAAGCCGCGAGACCACAAGGCAGTCATTTGTCATATGCTAGGTATATCAGCAAGAGTGACAAGAGATTGTCTCTCGACACTTGTCGCTCTGTTTGGTCAACATCATGCGACACTATCAGGCACTGTGCTGACCTTTTATCATGCTAGGAAAAAATATTTCTGGATATAACCACAATATGTAGTATAATGGCTGAATCTGATAATAATTAACGTATATCTAGAAAGCAATACGGCGGTATTCATAATGAATTATCAAGTACTTAGATACTTAGCTAGATGGATGGATAATCTACTAAACGTGGCTGGCAGATCTACAATGCAACTGGCCCAGGATAGAGAGGAATGGCATGCCAGAAAAGAGGCCTGTGCCCAGCAGTGGGATGAGAAAGGACTGTAGATGATGATGATGATGATGATGATGATGATGATGATGATGACCA
This sequence comes from Cephonodes hylas, assembly GCA_030295005.1. NCBI lineage: Eukaryota > Metazoa > Arthropoda > Insecta > Lepidoptera > Sphingidae > Cephonodes > Cephonodes hylas. The sequence goes on along the minus strand of AP025385.1, from coordinate 422,814 downwards.
AGTATTTTAACGGTATAGGAAAACACCGTCATGGAACCTGCACACGTAAAAATTCTTAAGAGTTTTAAGGTGTGTAGTTCTTCTTTCTTCTTCTTTATCAACCCATATACGCCCACTGCTGAGCACGGGTCTCCTCTACCATTGAGAGGGTTTAGGCCATAGTCCACCACGCTGGCCTAGTGCGGGTTGGCGGACTACAAATCTAAGAAATTCCTAAGAACTCTTAGGTGTGCAGGTTCTATCACGATGTTTTTCTTCACCGTTACTGCAAGTGATAATAATTCATTGCGAATACACACGTAACTTCGAAAAATCAGAGGTTTGTGCCTAGAATTTCAACCTGTTACAGCCGAGTTTCTAACAATCAATCACACAAATATAAATGACAAAATTCTTACCTCATCATCAAAATCGATTTCAAATGACCTGATGCTGTAGTCAGCAGTCTCATTTGCGAGTCCCCATGTAGTGTTGTAGTCTAATGTAGGCAGGTCGGCGACACAGGCCGCCAAAATATTGGCGAGAATTAAGAGCAACAGTTTCATGGTCAAGCTTGTACGGCGAGTGAGCTTATTGCGATCTCGAGCCTTTTATATCATACTACATATGTGGCTACGTCACAATTATAACAACTGGTTTCGCCGTTTGGTAGTATTGAGTCAATATGAGGCATATGTCTTAGCCATGTGACAGATATATGTCTGTCATGGTTAATAATTTATTCTAATAAACGGCTTTGTTAGTGATAGCCTCCAGGTTTGGGCGCACGGTCGAGACTCACAGCGATCGCGAGTTCAAACCCCAGGCAGATTATGTGTGTATTCATAATGAATTATCTCTAGCTTTAACGGTGAAGGAAAATATCGTGAGTGAACATGAACACCAAAAAGTTAGGAATTTCTTCGGTGAGTAGTCCGCCAACCCACACTAGGCCAGCGAGGTGGACTAAGGCTTAAACCCTCTCAATAGTAGAGGAGGCCCATGCTTAGCAGTGGGGCGTACATGCTGATGACCGAAATTCATAGTCTAAACTTCTGACTAAATGAATTAAATTCGTGACCAATTACTTTGAATAAGCTTGGACGATTTTTTTAATCTAATTCTAATAGATGCCAATGACCGCTTGCTGCTTAAAAAAAAGCGATAAGCTTATAACTGTACCCCTTGTAAGGAAGAAAGACGTGGGTGACTATTTTGTTTGTCTAATAGTTATTGAGATAATTAACTTTACAATATTACCTTATGCAATCAGGTATGGAATTTATTAGCTGTTTCTACAACCCACGTAACAAAAACTCACATCTTTATTCCCCGGAGAAGTGGGCAGAGGTGCATTTCTGCACCCACTTTTCGTCAATTATAAATAAATACAAACACCCAACAGCCACATACATAGTTCTGACTCCACACTATGTTGCAAATGCTGTGTCGTGGGTATCAGAAACTGCGCGACTGTTTGATTTTACAAAGACCCACACTCGAACCAATGTTTGTGGATGACATAAACATTTGTCTCGGTGAATGAGCTGATGATGATGATGATGAAGGCCTATTTTCGTTGATGATACCGATTTCCTTTTCCCCGGAATTGAAGCTGTTTTAAGCTGAACCTATTGATGAAACGTTAAACTGACATAATCAAAAACGTATAATGCGTTAAATATAAAAAATACAAAGAAACATCTGTTCGCTACGCTTTTCATTTCAGTAATTAACCAAACAGCAACTGTTTGCTTTTATTGTATATTGCTGTAGCCCGCTACTCCGTACGGCAAACTTAAAATTCAAAATGAATATTTTATCCCTTTTCATTGATACTCCGTTTCTGTTAGTCATTTTGTTATATCAGGTGTAAAAAGACCAAAAAATAAGACGGGCTGTCGTTACGGTGATTACAAACTGACGCTAAAAGTTTTTGAGTTGGTACGACCAATTTTCGACTGGAGGCGCCAATGTCATGCAAACTCCTCTCAAACTGTTGGTCCGATTGGGAAGAATTTTTCTATTAATATTTCAAATCAAATCAAAATCGTTTATTTGCGGATATTGGTTATAATAATTCTTATATATAAAACAATAAGGTGCATTAACCATATCCTAACTATGGGTGTGGGTATTTCTTATCAAATTTCGAAATTGCAGGTATTATTAATTTTTTTTTTTTGTTTGATATAAAATATTTTTTTTTGCAGAAATCTAAAATGTAGCTATAAGAGTTTTATTTATGAGCAGTAGTCTTCCATATTTTTGTCCACAGTCTATATAATAGGAGTTTCAAAAATAAATTAAATGAGGAAATGATTAAGGGAGTGAGGGAATGATTTTTAAATATTTATAATATTGAAACAAATAATTATATATGAAATTATGTAACTTTTATTATACTGAACATTAAAGTATCATATTCTAAACAAATGTAACTCAAAACTTTGTACTTATAGTCAAGAAAAAAAAAACAAAATTAAATTCTTTTAAAGAAAATAGAACAGTAGATAACAAATGATCAAACTACTAAACTTTTTAAACTTTGTACTTAACATTTCTCTTAAAAATATCTTCTCTAGACTAATTTTTAAGCTTTACTTATTATTAATATTGATTAGTCTTTATGAATCACATGTATTTTTTGGTATTTTAAATAAGAGATTATTCAGTCTTAACATCATTATTAATTGCAATGTCATGTAACTCTGTAATGACGTAATTTCCCCCCTTAATTAACTTTGGCGTCTTTATTTTCTGTATAACGTTGTCCTAGCTATATAACTGTTCGTCTTTAATCGTAGGCCATCTCCAAAACTTCAGTCCTCGCTTCATGCACCTTACCATTAAACCATCTTCAAAAACAGAAAGAACCTCTCCAGGATAACTTGCCTTGCCCCATTTAACCAGGACATGATCTCCAATAGCAACAATCAGATGGCTGTCAGAAGGATCAGTAGGTTTTTGAATGCGCGAAGAAGACGGTAGAGATACTTGGTGATTCTCATTATCTATCAAGCTGTTTCAGTCTCAAATATCTTTTTTTGTATTTTTCGCTTAACTTAACTGTATTCTTCACTCTTTTTTCCAAATTAACAACCCTTGCATACAAAATAGCTCGTCGTCTTCGCATCTGACGTCTATTACGAGCAGCTATATCTTCTCTACTTTGCTGCAAAACAGATGGACTTTGTGGAGGTGTATTATCAAGTACTCTTTGTAAATCTTTGCGTGCTATATCTTTTTTATCCCTATACACTTTACTATTTTTTTTCCATTGTTTTCGCTTGTGTCTAAGTTCTCTAGCATTCATAGCAACGACTGATTTTACCTGACCCTTCTCTTTTTTCTTTATATATTTTAACCTTTCCTTTTCCCGCAGTTTTTCCAAAGATTCCGTATTATTTTTGATTTTTTCTCGCCTTTTTCTGTCATACTCTTTCTTTTTCAATTTCTTTTCTACATCACTCAACTTCTTTTGTCGTGCCATTTTTCTTTCATATACAATACCTGTTTAAAATGAAATGCCGTGAAGCACAAGTCGAAAGAAAAAAATAAAATAATCTTAAAGAATACTGTATAAGCATTCCCTCCTACGACCGTCATTTTCTCACTCCTGAATGTAGTGAGGGAATGACCGTGAGGGAATGACGAATTTTAACTAAAGCTACAAAAACACCGGTACATAACCTCAATTTGCTTTTAACGTTTTGAGATATTATTTTACTCCCAAAAACGCATAAAAATCACAAAACATAAACACATATGCTAAAATACCTTTTACATAAATGTAACGTGAGGTAATGACCGCCATAAATGTAATGCTTAACTATTTTGAACGTAATATTTTTTTTGCACAAACTCACCTATTGATGAAAAGAAATCGCCATATTGAAACGTTTGGGAGTGTTGCCAGTTTAAAAAAACTTAAGGTTGCGTTCATAAATCTCTTTCGATACGATCAGAAATCGAGAATCCGTAATACGGTGAGGGAATGATTTTATTGGGTCGGCAACTAAGTAATTGCGGATTTTACTCATAGATGGCTTCAGTTGAATTTTTAGGTTTGCTGGCGTAGTCCAAGTGTAAAACACATTTTGTTGTTTGATAGTTGGCAATTCAGCTATCAATCAGTAAAAAAGTTTTTTGATCGGTTGCGTAGTTTTCGTTTGGCGTTCGTTGAAAAACTGAAAATTAAAAGGAACAATATGGTCATTTTTTACTTTTTTTTTTCGCAAAGGAAAAACGCATCGCAAGCTCACCAACAGTTGTTTGCTGTTTATGGCGACGAACCTGGGTTGGCAATTAAGTAATCGCGGATTTTCAAGTTTTTGAACATAGCCAAGTTGTTTTAAGTGGTTTTCAATGCATGTATGTGATACACGAAGTTTTTCTGCAATATCACGAGTTATACTGAGACGATCCGAATCGATTATTGCTTTGATAAAGTCGTCATTAACTTCAACTGGGCGACCAGAGCGTTTTTCGTCTCTGAGTGAAAATCACCAGAACGAAATTTGTCCAACCAATTTTGACACTGCCGTTCTTTTAAGGCTTCGTCACCATAAATAGCACATAACTTTTTGTGAGCTTGCGATGCGTTTTCCCTTTACGAAATTAAAAAGCAAAATATGGCAATAATTTTCCTTTTGATTTTCCATTTTTCAACGAACACCAAACGAAAACTACGCAACCGATCAAAAAACTTTTTTTACTGATTGATAGCTGAATTACCAGCTATCAAATACAAAATGTGTTTCACATTTGGACTACGCCAGCAAACCTAAAACTTCAACTGAAACCGTCTATGAGTGAAATCCGCACTTACTTAGTTGCCGACCTAATATTTTGCGGGACATAATTTAAAATAGTATTTTTTTTTACGTATTCGTCGTAGTGCAATGAAAGTTTGTATAAACAATAACACTATCTTCCTAATATGTTCACAATATTTAATTTATAAAAATATTGTTTTATTTGAGATGAGCAGGCTTTATAGTAAACGTTATTGGACTAAGGGACAAGTGAGGGAATGACTTTCAGGGCAACAAACTGCCCATATTTTTCTTTTTCATTAGTGGTATCACGTTTTCTTTTTTAATAATAGTAGTATAGACAGCTTGCATTGAAATAAAAAAGTTACATCCATAATTAATTCATGTGACTCAGCAGCAATGACTCAGGAATCAAATTTCGAAATTTGATAAGAAATACCCGTGTAACAATGGGTGCCTGGATGATTTAAAAACACAATTGGATGCAGTGTAGGTGGCGCTGCTGTCGGCATATCGACGAATGTTTTACTGGGCAGGAAGACGTTTGCTGGGACAGCTAGTGATATATATTTTGAAGGTAGCATATTTATGAGATAGTCTATATCGGATTTTGATGTTTATTTAAGTTTTATAGTCTTCCAAAAAAAAAAAAAAAAAATATATATATATATATATATATATATATATATATATATATATATATATATATATATATATATATAGGTAAAACATTGTATTTTGGAATATTTTTTTTGATACAACTTTAGTCATACAGACATATTTTTTTAGATATGTATCTATGTAAAAAAACAATTTTAATACATATAATCGGGCCTTGATAGGAATTAGATGCACTACCTGTGAAACCACATCAGGGTTCAAAACCTTAGGTTAATATTTCCATCATTTTAGTAGCTTAAAGACATAAATAGTGAGTATTAAATTTCGCGACTCCGTAGTACAATTTTCCTGAAGGAGAAATCAAATAAAACTACAAAATTTTAAAGATTTATTAAATTAAAGCTTTTTTATTGATAGATACAGACTATAATATACAGAACCCTAATAAAACTAGTGCATTAAAATAAGAAATGGTTAATGTAAAAACCCAATAAGACTTTATTCATTACTTTTATTTCATATACTTTCTCTTTTTTATACATTCTGCTCTACCAATGAAATAGCATTTGAATGTCCATATAAGGTTGCCTTGAAAAGAAAGCTGTATACGATTAGGCCGCTCTTAGTGCTCTTATACAGGGTGTATTTAGACCGTGATCGAAAACTGAGGCAGGTAATAGCGATAGTGATTACAAACCCCCTGGCATTAAAGAAAATCCCGACAAACAATAAATTTTTTGAGGTTTTCCATACAAACCACATACTTTTAGCACCGATGGTTGTATGGAAAAGGTCAAAATTTTTATTTTTTGTCGCGATTTTTAATATCGCCACTGGGTTTGTGATCACCCTCGCTATTACCTGCCTCAGTTTTCGATCACGGTCTAAATACACCCTGTATATAAAAAATAGAAACAATAATGATGGTATACCTCATTCACGATAAGTTGATTCTTTTGGCAGATGTCAATTTTTCTGAGACATGACTTTGAAAAATAAAACGTATTATTTTATTATTTTAATGATTTGATAAATATAAAAAAATACATACAACACAAAAGTCCCTAAAGATATAAAAGTTATCCGAAAATTTTGAGACTTTATTGCTTCAAAGTAAAATTAAAATAGGAATACTGAAACTAATTGACGTTTGTATAATGTTACATCGGTCGGACGGAAAGGAACGTAACATCGTTCATATCGATTTCCACGTCGATAATTTTATTGAACACTATGATGATCATGGCTGTGCTCCAGTTTCTTAATAAAAACTGTTTTAAAGATAAAACTATTTAATTTTTCAACTTTAATTTTTACATACTGCGTTATTTTTGGACCTTCTGTCAACTTAAAATAGGTTGTTTAGACCATGAAACTAAACAACTTTTCTAAAGAAACATGGGTCGAAACGTGATAAATAATTCGACCCTCCCATAGAAAACTGCTCACGTGGTCGATTTCGTGTAGAAGGTCTGAATTTTTTTTCACTTTTCGACCCGTGTTTCTTTGGAGAAGTTGTTTACTTTCGTGGTCTAAAACACCTATTTAAATTTGGCGGGAGGTCTAAAAATAACCCTGTTATAATTAATAGGTACTTATTATGAATTTTGACCCACCATCGCTTATCTGCATAATGTTTTACATGTCGAAAGTAATAAAGAATTTCACACATAATGCAGTTTTTTAAAACGCAATATTTTTGAACTACTCGATATTTTCTGTTTCCCATCATTAGTCGATATGCCAAAAGAATCAACTTATCGTGAATGAGATATAGTTGATGTGATGAACTTTTAAAAAGAACTATCACGGGCTTAGCGTGTAAAAGTCTCTTACACGGAAATCTTCGTACAAAAATGCACAATAAAGAGTAATGAAGTAAAACAATATAATTTAAATCATAATAATAATGTATTGGACACTTTACTCATCCATACTACATACTAATATCATAAATGCGAAAGTAACTCTGTCTGTCTGTTACACTTTCACGTAAAAACTACTGAATGGATTTTAATGAAACTTTACAATAATATAGCTTATACATCAGGATAGAACATAGGATACTTTTTATCCTGGAAAATGTAATATTCCCTTGGGAATGGATATTTCGTGAACTACCCTAGCGATTTGAATGAAATTTGGTATAGAGAGAGGTAGAGCTCACAGAATTAACATGGAATAGTTTTTATCCCGGAGAATGAAGTATTCCCGTGGGAATGGGTATTTCTGCATCTACTGAGACAATTTAAATGACTTTTGGTATGTGCATAAATAGGACTCTGAGATGTAAAATAGACTATAACTTATTTTCTATCTGAACTCAACCCTGTAGTCTATGCGGATGAAGTCGCGGGCAACAGCTAGTTTTATATACTCTAAAGAGAATAAGGACACCATTTAGTTTCAATTTAAATCTTCTAGAGGGGGTAAATAAAATTAGTGGCTTAAAAAGTTAACAACAAAACCCGATAGATGGCGTTGTTCATTTCTTTTAAGCTAAATCTGTTACTAAATAGTTCTGCACTCAGTATAGGTCTAAGGCGTAGTATGGGCGTCCAATACCTATGAGCCGAGTCCTAGAACAGATCGCGGAATCGTGATTTAAGTAATCCCACCCGCCAACGACGACAAAGAAGAAGACTCCGATTGAACGCAGACAGTTTAATCCAGCGTCTTGCCCCGTTAAAAGAGACGGTGAAATTGCATCGCGGTATCCTCTACCTATTGTAAAAAAGCTCTTTGGGTCGCTGGAAGCGTTGCGTGAACTCAGAAGGTGATCTCGGGAAGGTCGTGGCACGGCGACCATTTAGTAAGTATGCTGGCGCAAGGATTTCATTAGGAATCCAGTCGTGAACTAGCATTTGGCAGCCCGAAGACATACGCTTCCCACCCCCCCAGGGCTTGCAAGTATCATAAACAGCTTTTAAGGAATATTAACAAAACTTTAATATAAATAAAAACATCTACTTATACACTACTGGTCTCATTATACAGAACAAATTGTTTCATCGCTTGCAGTACGTCGCTGGAGAAGGCATCGGGTCGCTCCAGCGCGAGGAAGTGGCCCCCTTCGTCCAGCACGGTCGCGTTCAGCAGGTTCGTGAACTTGGTCTCCAACATCACTGGACTCATGTACAATATCTCGTCAGGCGCTTGGAGAGCCCAGAACGGCACGTTTGTTGGGGTTCTGAAACAAAAGGTATTTTGCATCACGTAAACTAGACATGGACTGCCATAGCTAAGAATTCTTCTTGGCGATCAAAATCTCGAACTAATTCTCCTCCTAAAACAATCGACTTAAATTCTTTAAACGATCATTTTTCTTCATCATTACCCTTTGATAAAACAACAAAAGAAAATACTTTGAAATCTCTCTCTTCCTTGAAAACTCCCAGTTGCTCGAATCTAGTTTTTAAACAATTTGCTGCTTGTGATGTTAAGAGAACCATTAAGCTCATCACATCGAATGCCATGGGTAGTGATTGCATAAGCCGTGGTATGATTCTTCCTATCCTCGATGAACTCCTTCCCTACATCTGTCACATCCTTAACTACTCCATCGCCTCGGGAACTTTTCCAACTCGTTGGAAGGAAGCCCAAATTACCCCAATCCCTAAGAAATGCAACGCCGCCACCCTTTCCGATTTTCGTCCTATTTCCATTTTGCCGTTTCTTTCCAAGGTCCTAGAACGTCTTATCCACTCCCAGCTCAGTGACTTCCTTTCCAAAAATAACCTCTTAAATCCCTTCCAGTCTGGTTTTCGTCCCGGACATAGCACCACTACCACGCTTATTCACATCACAGATGGCATTAGAGCTGGCATGGAGGAGGGCAAGTTGACGGTGTTGGCCTTACTAGATTTTAGTAATGCCTTCAACACCGTTGATTTTGATATCCTCCTTGCTATTCTCCGTTCTCTTAACATATCTCCAACAGCGATTGCTTGGTTTCATAGTTACCTGTTTGGACGCCGGCAACGTATCTGCGCTGAGGATAGCAAATCCTCCTGGTGCAATCTTGTCGCCGGCGTTCCTCAGGGCGGCGTGCTGTCTCCATTACTTTTTGCAATATTTATAAATTCTATCTCTAATCATCTTCGCTCTTCCTACCACCTGTATGCAGATGATCTCCAGATCTACACGCAAGCACATATAGTTAATTTAAACAATGCTATTGCCACAATTAATCATGACATCGAGCACATCTGTGACTGGAGCAAAGCCAACGGACTCAGCATTAATCCCTCTAAAACCCAAGTCATTGTTGTCGGTAGCCCGAGGATGATCTCTAAGTTAAACTGGTCCGAATTGCCGTGTGTGTCCTGCGATGGTGTCAACTTAACTTACAGTGATACTGTCAAAAATCTGGGACTACACATAGACAGATCATTGACTTGGGGTCCGCAACTTCGCGAGGTAAGTCGCAAGTTGTACGCCTCGGCAAGGTCCTTGCTAAGACTTCGTAATCTACTTCCCATCTCCACGAAAATTTCATTAGCGCAAACCCTGCTCCTTCCCATCCTTGATTATGCTGATGTCAGCTATCTAGATCTCACCGAAGACCAACTTAATAAGCTTGAGCGCCTCCAAAATTTTTGTATAAGGTTTATATTTGGACTTCGCAAATATGACCATGTTTCTGAATATCGTGCTATGCTCAAGTGGTTACCTATGCGACTTCGCCGGAATTCTCATGTCCTCTCTCTACTCTACAATGTCTTATTTAATCCCCTCACTCCTACGTATCTCAAAACCCGATTTGAGTATCTCCATGAGACACATTCGAGAACCTTGAGGTCATCAGAAAACCTAAAACTGAAAATGCCCGTGCATACCACTGCTTTCCTTGACAACTCTTTCACAATTAAAGCAGTACGTTTGTGGAATGCCCTTCCTGTTGAGGTACGCCGGGCCAAGAATCTTATTCAATTCAAAAGACTCGTCAAAAATCACTATCTGTCCTGTAATTAATATTTTATATATATATATATATATATATATATATATATATATATATATATATATATATATATATATATATATATATATATATATATATATATGTCGGAGAAGGATGATTTTCACTATCATCTTCATTAATGATTGCGTGTTTCGTGGGCGTCATGAGGGTAAAATGCGAGCACAAAACACAATGTTCATAGTTATTCACAATTTTATTACGTAATTACAAAATAATTGAACAGCAAGACCGAGCAGCGGGTTCAGGGCACCGATCTTGCATTTATTCTCCACAATCCAACTCAATTGATAAACATCACTCCAAAACAATGTGCAACACATCTGCCAGCCAGTCAAGATATGGCGGCCCCGACCACCGCTTCTAGAACGTGCTTCTACGCGTCCTCTGCTCTGATTGGTCATTCAAGCTTTTCAAATTTAGAATACAAAACTAAATTTAAGAAACATAATGAAAGTGACATCTAAGGAGGTTTGTACATTCTTCTTGCAATCAACTATGAACTCGACTCATGGCGTCCTCCGACACGGCCTTCCTGACCTATTACACGCCCTCGTGTAATGTTGAAGAGTGCGGATCATTGTCACCTGCGGAAATAAAACAAAAGATATAGTTCGGCCACTCCTGACCAAAAGAAAGTGTTCTTCTTTCTTTACAACGCAACAACTTCATTTAAGGCACTTTCATAAAATTGCCATCATAATAATAAGATTTTCGATATCGAATCTGAATCCATATAAATTCCTGGTAATGTACTAGATTAAATCAGCAGTATCAAAATAGCCATCTCATCGTCAATCAATGTCAATGGGCTCCTCGCCCGTCAATCTCAATGGGCTCCTCACCCAATACATCTCAACGGGCTCCTCACCCAATACATCTCAACGGGCTCCTCACCCAAAACATCTCAACGGGCTCCTCACCCAAAACATCTCAACGGGCTCCTCACCCAAAACATCTCAACGGGCTCCTCACCCAAAATAAAATAAAATAAATAAAGTAAATAAATAAATAAAACATCTCAACGGCCTCATCGCCAAACAATCTCAAGGGCCTTCTTGCCCGTCAATGTCAATGGCCAACTCGCCCGTCAATGTCAATGGCCATCTCACAACTCAACTTTAGCAGTCAACGATGTGCTAGGATATCTCTCAAAGAAACTCCACACACACATTCCGAAATTCTATGCAACGAATAATCAATCGAAGATCTTACTATTATTTTCGTCCGACAGACATGGATTCAACTCAATTGGAACATACGATTGAAGAAGTGAACGTAAGCGGTCTCTCACGATTGTAATTCAATCCCTTGATATGACTATACTTATCCCCATCTAGTACTTCAATAACCTTATAAGGTCCTTTATGTTAACGGTTCAATATTGCATAATTCTAATCTTCAATGATGATTCTAATTTTCAATTAAAACATACTCCTACAGTAAAAGAAATAACATTTGCTTTCCTTTTATCAACTTCATCAGCCCATATAAGTCCCACTGCTGAGCACAGACTTCCTTTACCATTGAAAGGGTTTTAGGCCTTAGTCCACTACACTAGTCTACTGTAGGTTGGTGAACTACATCATCACCAATCAAGTGACGTCCACTGATGGACTACACACCTAAGAAATTCACAGGAACTTCTAGGTATGCAGGTTTCATCACGATGTTTTCCTTCACCGTTAAAGCAAGTAATAATTCATTGTGAATACACACATAACTTCGATAAGTCAGAGGTGTGTGCCTGAGGTTCGAACCCGCAACCGTGCGCCTAAACCTCGAGGCCATCACCGCTGGTTTTCTTTAACTTTTGTTAAATCGTGTTCAACTAAGAAATGCGCCATTTTCTATTAATTGTTCTCTAATATGTATCTCCCACATCTACATCCACCTTGTAACCATCAATGGTTAACAAACTTATAGGCTAGGCCTACTATAACAAACTGCTCTATCTATTAACAAAATCTATGAATTATGCTATTAATCAAGGTATGATGTTCAACCTTTATTGCATTTTGCCATCATATAATCAAATGATGTAACTTACTTGAACTTGTTTCTACAATGGTTAGCATATTTTTAGAGTGTTCTCATTACATACTCCACTTGCTATTATCACGACAAGTGATGGTTGTTATTAAATGTAGCTGAATATTGTGTTTGACACAAAAATGATTAAAGTCTTTATTCCCAAAACAACTATACCAATCTTTGATAACACGTACAAGAGTTCCGAAAAGAGATAAAAACGCTTTAAGGAAACTAATCGGACTATCAATATTAATTCTAGGAGAATGCCTGAATAACTAATATTTGATAAAAGCATCTACAACAATAACAAAAACGAATTCTTTTTATCAGTTTTGCCACTTAGCTTCCCGAGGTGTCGGTATGGATAATATGCAAAGAAATATTAGCTTAGGTATAAGGTGTAGCTCTACATGTGGTTTAATACTTCATGACTTAGCCATCCTACATGTTATTCAATATTATCTGACATATCGGAAAAGTCAGTAGGTAATGTTGAAATGTCTTCTCTAAAGTTATGATCCCATCTCAAATAAAAAATAGACTTATGAATATGATTTATACTTAACCAACGAAAAGCTGTTCTATCTACAGCTTGTTAATCAAATATTACGTTTATTTCTTTGATTTTTTTTCTGTAAAGCACCTTAGACGGTAACTGGATAGATTTTACAATTCTCCAAGACTAGTTAATCGCTTTCAAGTTTACTAATAATTGTATTCGGGGTCTATTTAATTCGAAGATAACTTTGCTGCATTGACTCATTTCAACCCTACATAATTTTCTATACCTTTACTCTGGGAAATCGCTAACGACAGTGCTATATGTCTCAGATAAATGATTTATTTGTTTAAAATCTTAGTGCATTAATTATAATCGAAAGCTTGGAGTAAACCTTGCTACCTATATCCTCTAGGGGTTAAGTTTACCTTAATAAAATTAAAATTGAAGCTTTTGAATTATTTCAGTCAGTGATGACTATGAAAGTTCTACTATATAAATAATAGCGCAAAAGCTTAACCGAGTTATAACTGTGAGTGTCTCTACTTCATAAGAGTGGTATTGAGACTCCACACGCGTAATGCGTTTACTAAAGTACTACAGACCATACTGGACGTAACCTTCTATAAGCTCTTCGGGGGAGAATCGTCCGCTACTAGCGTCTGTCTCTATAAATAATGATTAGTTAAAAAACATCAAACTGGAAACGGAATCAACAATTATATTACGTCTTGTTTAATTGTCTCCTACTCCTAGTTCAAATTATGATAGAGTTATTGTTAGCTAATAAATTGTAGACCGTTGTCATTTGAAGCGATAAGTTATGAACAATCTGCCTAAAGTAGAACGTTAAGCTTAATAATTGTCTGAGTTTTCACTTTGTTATTTCATACCTCAAAAACCGAACTAGCTTCATACCACATTTTTTTTTTTCAAATTGAATACAAAATCCAGTTGTTAGTACTATGCGTAACCGTAACAACCTTCGCTCTGTATAAATTGCAGGTTTAACTAAATCGTCTATGTTGACAATCAGCATAAAAGTGTGCTGATGTCTGTCATAATGTCATAGGTGACTATGGCCTTGTTACTAGCTCTCGGATGCACAAAAGGAACATTTTGTAGGCCAAACGACGTGGCAGTAAACTTATAGTTCGAATCTAAATTTACAAGACACTTTCTGAAGTCTATGGCTATCAAGACACGTATTAATCTGCGTGCTTGATGATCTTTGAACATGATCACGTGATAAAAGTTAGGGATATCGGCTGCTAACTGTTAGAAATTAGAATTTAACTTTCGGTAATCTATTCACATTCGGTCGGTGCTATCGCGCTTCTTAACTAAGATTATTGAACAGAAACGTTCGATTTGCTTGGTCTAATAACTCCAACCAACAAAAGTTTACTGTACTTATTATGTACCATCACGCGCTACTCAGGGTTCAAGAGATAAGGCCTCCGTTTGCATTATTTTGTCAAAATCTAATAACTTAATTTCCATCAACTTTACTTGGCCGTGTTACTTATGTTGCAAATATTAACTAAAGACTGCGTATCATGTTTTTCAGGCAAGTTTCTCACTCGACATGTGCACTGACATCTAAAGCCAGCAAAACGCGCCTAATCAAAATATTATTTAAATAACCATCAGGTATTCATAATTAAGGGTGACTCTATTCTCCTACTACAGTTAAAATAACAATTGCGCGATGCAATGTACCAAGCAAGCTTACGATCAATCTGGCCGGAACCAAATAAAATGGAAACTGCTCACCGGATTGCATAATTGTCCCGGAGATGCGTTCCATACCATACACATTCTCTCGCTTCACGCGCACGCTGGATACGGCGGTAGACTGCGCGCTGCTATTGTAACCGGTCATGTTCTAGAGCACCGATGCCGCATGACGCTCAGCACCGCACTCGAACTAGTCACAGCGGCACGCGTGGCAACAGCCGTGTTGTGGCGCGCAGAAGTCGGATTTATTTGCTACTTGTCATGTGGTCGGCTGAAACATTCATAAAATTTATGGCTAAGCTTTCCATAAGCGTTGCATTTAAGCGAAACAAGCAAGAAAAATCTCTTTAAATTCTATTAGTTTCATATAGGAAAAAGCTATCTGATAAAACCATACTGCGGTTAAGCCTTTCATAACCATACCAAATATAAGAATGTACTTCCCTGTATGCTGCGATTCGATACGCAGATGTCTACTGTTGCTAACCAGGCCCAAACGTCAGTATCTGCATCCTCCGATTTAAATTTATGTAGCGTAATGCTCTTCTCCTCGTCAATCGTTTGGATGGTTAGCGCCTCCACGAGTAATCACATGCTAGTTTCTTGCGCTTTGAATATCGCACGTCATCCATAATTTGCCGTCGTCTCTTCACGCAAGTTTTGTGCCTGCACCGATCCCACTTCTGATGTCGGAGAAGGATGATTTTCACTATCATCTTCATTAATGATTGCGTGTTTCGTGGGCGTCATGAGGGTAAAATGCGAGCACAAAACACAATGTTCATAGTTATTCACAATTTTATTACGTAATTACAAAATAATTGAACAGCAAGACCGAGCAGCGGGTTCAGGGCACCGATCTTGCATTTATTCTCCACAATCCAACTCAATTGATAAACATCACTCCAAAACAATGTGCAACACATCTGCCAGCCAGTCAAGATATGGCGGCCCCGACCACCGCTTCTAGAACGTGCTTCTACGCGTCCTCTGCTCTGATTGGTCATTCAAGCTTTTCAAATTTAGAATACAAAACTAAATTTAAGAAACATAATGAAAGTGACATCTAAGGAGGTTTGTACATTCTTCTTGCAATCAACTATGAACTCGACTCATGGCGTCCTCCGACATATATATATATATATTGTATACAAGTATTTATTTATTTTTGTATGTATATTGTATATATGTATGTGTATATGTGTATGTGTATTTATGTATATTTATATATATATATATATTATATCATATTTTTACTTTTTTTTTGTATTTGTATTTTTTTTTTTCTCATTCGTGTTATATTTTTTTTTTCTGTTGTACACACTGCCCTCCTTTTAAATTCTTTCAATATATCCATCTTATGGTTGTCTTGAAAAGATCACCTTGAGTGATAAGGCCGCCAGTTGTACCTTTCCTCTTCTTTTTTTTTTTTTTTGTGTATGTTCTGTCTGTTAAAAATTGTGTACAATAAAGAGTTTAAATAAATAAATAAATAAATAAACTGGCTAAGCGACTAGCTTTAGAGCATTTATGAATCTTCTTCTTCTTCTTATTATTCGTCTATTCGTCTCCTCTACCATTGAGAGGGTTTTAGCCCATAGTTCACCACGCTGGCCTAGTGCGGGTTGGCGGACTACACACCTAACAAATTCTTAAGAACTTTTTAAGTGTGCAGGTTTTATCACGATGTTTTCCTTCACCGTTAAAGCAAGTGATAATTCAATGTGAATACACACATAACTTCGAAAAGTCATAGGTGTGCCTGGGCTTCGAACCCGCGACCGCCGAGATTCTCGACCACGCGCCTAAACCTCGAGGCCATTACTAGCATTTATGAATAATAAAGCAGATTTTCATCGACGATCCAGCTTAAAACAGACTGAGATATAAAGATAATAAACAGACTTTATTTTAGGAGATCAGGCAATCCTCGTATTCTGGGAGTGGTATCTGAGCATGTTGACTTAGTCAGTAAGCTGCACGATTATTCTAAGCTAACTTACAAATAATGAATACATTTTATGCAAACTACTCACGACAAAACATCGATGGCGACTTCGCTGTGCATGGTCTCGTAATAGAGCCTGGAAGAAGTGGTGATCTTGTTGGGCGCCCAGTACAGCATCAAGTTATCAATCAGTTGGTCCCGAGTATAGTACTTCAGCAAGCCACCGTCTTCTACATCAATGTTTTTGGCTCGAGTGGCCGAAGACATGGTCTGCAGGAAGTAAGCGAGGAGACCCGAAGGAGAGTCTGTCATACTCACGCCTGAAAACACGAGCAAAATGAATCTATGTCGTGTCATTTGCATGCTCACACTTCTTTAACAAACAGTAGGTTCCCCACGACATTTTCTCTCACTATCCAATGCTCTATTATGAAAATTCAGAAGTATGAACCCGCGACCGCGCGACTTAAGTTAAAAAGAAATAAATTGACTAGGACCTCTTAATAAACGCACTAGTTTTTGCAGCACAAGCGACCTTATCATCATCATCACCAGCCCATATACTTCTCCCATGTTGGGCACGGGTCTCCTCTTCAAGTAAGAAGGTTTAGGATTTAGTCCACCCCGCTAGTGTAGCGGGATGATGGATTAAACATCTCAAAAATTCCTAAGAACCTTTAGGTATGCACTTGTCATGACGATGTTTTCCTTCACCATTAAAGTTACGGATTCATAATGAATACACACATTGCTTCAAGTTATTAGTGCCTGGGTTTAAACCTCGCGACCACCAAGATTCTCGACCGCGCGCCTAAACCTCGAGGCCATCACTACCTGACACACTACTTCTCCATTGCCATGGCAGTAAAAAGCAACTCTCATATGTCTTACCAAGTGTATCAGGCTTCGTAGCTTGGAAGTGGAAGTAGCCAGTCTCTCTCAAAAGACCAAGGCCCTTTCTCTGCAAAGGATAGATCCTGCTGGCTAAAGATGAGTCCACGACTAAGTTTGGGAAGTACTGGCCTATTGCAATCAGCATGAATGATTTGGACGTCAGAGCCATTGGAAGGTTTGTGTGGAAGCCGCCGATTCTCTGTAAATAGAAGTAAATACAATCACGGCTAAGTCTTAAGGAAGATTGAGGTGTTCTACAATCTTTCTTTAGCTGTCTTTGTTGCACTTTTAACGGAAAGTCACAGTACCATTTTGACTCACTTTGGAAGTCGAATCTATGTCGTGTCATTTGCATGCTCACACTTCTTTAACAAACAGTAGGTTCCCCACGATATTTTCTCCAACTATCCAATGCGCTATTATGAAAATTCAGAAGTATGAACTCGCGACCGCGCGACTTAAGTTAAAAAGAAATAAAATGATAAGACAAATTACTAACCTTAGGGAATAGAGTGGCCATAGCTGTTCCGATCAATGCTCCCCAGTCTCCTCCCTGCACGCAGTACCAGTCATAGCCCAGGATGCTCATGAAATTGTTTAACAAAATCGCTATTTCGACTCCTCCCATTCCCGGTTTAATCGCAGCCTGTAAAATATCACCAAAAATTGTCAAATACATTGACAGTAAATGAAAATATCGTCATGAAACCTCATCATCATCATCATCAACAGCCTTTAATTCGTCCACTGCTGGACATAGGCCTCTCCTATGGCACGCCACTGGGCTCGATCTTCGGCTCTCCTCATCCAACCACTGCCAGCCACCTTGCGGATATCGTCACCCCACCTAGCCAGAGGGCGTCCTACACTACGTTTGCCGAGGCGTGGTCTCCACTCCAGAACACGTTTACCCCAACGGTTATCGGTTCTGCGACAGATGTGACCCGCCCACTGCCACTTCAGTTTGCTGATCCTTTGGGCTATGTCGGTAGCTTTAGTTCTCTGTCGGATAAGATCATTTCTGATCCTATCCTTCAGAGAAACTCCTAACATAGCCCTCTCCATTGCTCGCTGAGCGACTTTGAGTTGGTGGACTAGTCGCACCGTCAGTGTCCACGTCTCGGCTCCGTATGTCATGACAGGTAGGACGCACTCATTGAAGACTTTTGTCTTTAGGCTTTGTGGTATGGGTGACGAAAAGACTCGACGAAGTTTTTTAAACGCTGCCCAACCCAGCTGTATTCTTCTTTGGGTCTCCTTCTCGAAGTTGCTCCTACCTACTTGTACTATTGTGCCGAGGTAGATGTACTCATGAACAACTTCGAGAGTTACTCCATCTATCGCGATCGGTTCCGGAATAACCTGCCGATTAAACATGACCTTGGTTTTATCCAAGTTCATCCGGAGACCGATGCGTGCTGAAGAATAAGCCAGATCGGACAGCATTTGTTGTAAATCTTTGACGGTTTCAGCCACGATGACGATGTCGTCTGCAAATCTCAGGTGTGAGATGTACTCGCCGTTTATATTTATGCCGCGTCCTTTCCAGTTCAGTGTCTTAAACATATCTTCCAATGCATTTGTGAACAGTTTCGGGGAAATAACGTCCCCTTGTCTCACTCCTCGATGCATTGGAATTGGTTTAGACTGCTGGTTCTGTACTCGGACGGTCATCGTGGCAGCGTCATACAGACATCTCAGCACCTGGATGTATCGCCAATCGACTTGGCACCGTTGCAAAGATTCCAGAACAGACCAGGTTTCGATAGAGTCAAAGGCCTTCTCATAGTCCACAAAGGCGAGACACAGGGGCTGATTATATTCTTCAGTTTTCTGTATAATCTGCCGCACTGTGTGGATGTGGTCTATGGTGCTATATCCTCTTCGAAACCCGGCCTGTTCGGGAGGTTGGAATTCGTCGAGTCTGCGCGCGAGACGGTTCGTGATCACTCTTGAAAACAGCTTATAGACATGGCTGAGCAGGGAGATGGGCCGATAGTTCTTCAATAAAGTTTTGTCGCCTTTTTTGAAGAACAAGACGACCATACTCCCGCTCCACGCCTTAGGAGTTCTCCCCGAAAAGAGGACGGAATTAAATATGCGCTGGAGTTGTTTCAGCACAGGAACTCCGCCAGCCTTTATGAGCTCCGTTGTAATTCCATCCTCTCCGGGGGCTTTTCCGTTCTTAAGCTGCCCAAGAGCGATCTCGATCTCGTCTAGGCTGACTTCTGGCAGCTCTTCGGAAAAGTGGCGGGTTAAGGTGGCTCTCGGGTCTTCACTCTCGGGTGAGGGACGGGACGCATGTGATGTGTATAAATCACCGTAAAAGTCCTGTATCTCCGCGAGAATCTCCGGCTTAGCAACGACGATTTCTCCACTAGATTTTCGCAACTTCGTCAGATGGCTTCGATTTAGTGCTTGAACAAAAACTTTGGACCCCCGATTTTGCTCAATAGCTTCCTTAATGGAGCGTGTATTATAGCTTCGGAGGTCACGTCTTACTAGCTTTGAAATGCTTTTGTTCAAAGCACGCCGATCTGACGGAGCGATAGTGGGGTCTTCGCGTCGCTGCTGCATTAGCTGCAGAGATTCTGCAGAGAGTTTGGACCTCTTACAGGTATGTGGCGTCTCACAAAACTTCGTCCCCTCTTCCCGGAGGATACCCACCACTTGGGCGAGCTCCTGGTCAATGTCATTTGTGGTTTCCAGGGCAGCGAAACGGTTCTCCAATTTTATCTGGAAGGCTTCAGATCCTACCACGGACTTGAGTAGGTTTGGTCGGAGCGTTGACTTCATCAGACGGGCTCGTTCACGCTTGTAATTTATATTTAGAGTGCCTCGGACGAGTCGGTGATCGCTTCCGGTGTTAAACCTAGCGATCACTGAGACATCTCTAAATATACGCTTTTTATCGGTCATGATGAAGTCAATCTCATTTTTGGTCATAGCGTCAGGACTTTGCCACGTCCACTTCCGCTGGGGCTGCTTCTTAAAGAATGAGTTCATTAAGAAGAGCCCCTCTTGCTCCAGGAAGTTGACGAGCATTTGTCCCCTATGATTTCTGCTGCCAAATCCGTGTGGTCCTACTACCGTTTCGCCGCTAGATTGTACTCCCACTTTAGCATTTAGATCCCCCATGACAACGTTGAAGTGGGCCTTATAGGTGGTATGTAAGGCTTTTGAGATGTCTTCATACATTATCTCCACTTCATCGTCCGAGTGAGTCGAGGTCGGTGCGTACACTTGGATGACTTTGAGGCTGTACCTCTCCGTTAATTTGATCACAAGGTACGCTACCCTCGTCGACACACTGGAGATTTCGATAACATTGTCACGGAGGGTCTTGTGAATCAGGAACCCGACGCCGCCTTGGGATGGTTGGTCTCCCTCCCTGAAATACATGAGATGGCCCGACTCTAGGGTTATGGTATCCTCCCCCTCTCTTCGGACTTCACTCAGCCCCAGAATATGCCATCTCATGCATTTCAGCTCCTCCTCTAGTTGTGCCAGGTGCTCGTCGAGCCGTAGCGTGCGTCCATTATACGTTGCCAAGGTCAGTCGGTTATAGCGGCCTACCGTAACCCGGGGATTCTTTGCACCCCCTGCCCCGCCGGAACCATGGCCGCCGCCATTGCCAGGAATAGCGGGGCTACCGGGAACTGGGGGCCGTTGTGTGCGCTTTACCATAAAAGGGTTTTGCCCATAATCGCCACGCTGGGCAGGCGGGTTGGCGATCGCAGTGATTCTCGCACCGGTGACGCTGCTGCCCGTCACCGGTCTGTGGAGTTTCGGAACAGATATACCGCCGTTCGTCGGTCGCCAGAGCCTCGTTTGCTGGTCGGCAGGATGTACCACGTGCAGGAGAGGTTGGCTTGGCGCACTAAGTTGTTAGTCGTACTCCCTTACATCCCTATGCTATGCCCTATGCCTCCCTTATATCCCCATGAAACCTGCACACCTAAAAGTACTTTGG
This sequence comes from Cephonodes hylas, assembly GCA_030295005.1. NCBI lineage: Eukaryota > Metazoa > Arthropoda > Insecta > Lepidoptera > Sphingidae > Cephonodes > Cephonodes hylas. Next base: position 401,367 of record AP025385.1, on the reverse strand, counting down.
GACTTGTTAGGTGTATAGTCCGCCAACTTGCCCTAGGCCAGCGTGGTGGACTTAGGGAGGACTAGAGAAGGCCCGTGCCCAGCAGTGGGACGATTATCTGCTTATGATGTTGGAATATTCGTAAATATCATCTTTAAATTAAACAGTTTTTGTTTAATTTTCAAGTCTTTTGTAGTTTGTGATACTAACCTCGCAATTTTATTATCAGGTTAATTAATTAATTAATTGACAGTTTATTCTTACAAATGAATATTTTTTAATATCGGCAAACCTTGGTACGTAAATACGACACAAATTATATTTCCCCTTTCCTCGATGCAAGGTTGAAACACAGACCGTGAAATGTATTTTTATGTGACACCGATATGTTGACCATGCTATATATCGAATTTTGAACAAATCCGTCCTTATCATTTCGAATTTTTTTTTTTTTTTTATGAAAATAGAAGGCAAACGAGTAAGTAAGTGTCACCTGATTTTAAGTGGCCAGTACCACCCATGAACACCCACATTACCAGAGGAATCATCGGCGTTTTGCCAGTCTATATTTAGAGGAAAATATAGGCTCCCTTCTTCTAATGACTACATTGGACTAAACTTGATATTACTACCAAATTTCTATGAATGTATTTTTGTGTTTTAAACAAAGGTTTCATCATCAGCATTTCTTACTTCCACTGGTGGAAATAGGTTTCTCCTACGGCACGCTACTGGGCTCGATCTTCGGCCCTCATCCAACCGTTGCCATCTTGCGAATATCGTCACCCCATCTAGCCAGAGGGCGTCCTACACTACGTCAAAGGTTTATCACGATTTATCACAGTAAATTTCCAAATACGAATTTTGAATTTTGACTGCCTCGTGGAAAAAATGTACTTCTGCCTACGGCCTACCCCATCAAGGAGTACAGGCGTGAGAGTATGGATGGATAGATTTGTAAATACTTCTTACATCAGAGAATCCGAATCCCGGCAAGCTGGGCGCGATGACTTCTATCCCGAAGTCCCTGTCGTCGCTGTCGGCCGTGAGCAGCGGGATGGCGTCGTAGAACTCGCGCACCGAGCCGGGCCAGCCGTGCAGCAGGAGGAGGGGGACTCTTCTCTTCGTTTCATTCACCTGGAATTTATAATTACCTCATATTTTATTTATAACTAGCTTTTGCCCGCGACTCCGTCTGCGTAGACTTTAGGGCTGAGTGCAGAAAGATAATACGTGAATCTTTATTTCTTCTCATAAGTGTCCAAAAAAAGTTTTACTTTGAAAAAGCTATTTCCGCATTTATAATATAACGTGTTTATTTCACGGGAACATTTAATTGTTACTTCACAGGGTCCTATTTATGTTCATACCTAAAATTATATAACTTAGTCGAATGGTTTAGGCGTGAAAACGTAACAGACTTACAGAGTTACTCTTGCAATTATAACATGTACCCATACTCACGGGAACATATTTTCCAGGACAAAAGTATATCATGTTAATTCGGTGGGTCCTACCTATCTCTATACCAAAACTCATTTAGATTGATTCAGTAGATCTTGAATATAGCTATTCCCACGGAAATACTACATTTTCCGGGATAAAATGTATCCTATGTTACTTCGGTGGCCCTACCTATCTCCATACCAAAAATCATTCAAATCGGTTCAGTAGGTCCAAAAATACCCGTTCCCACGGGAATACTACATTTTCCGGGACAAAATGCATCCTATGTTACTTCGGTGTACCCTAGCTATCTCCATACCAAAAATCATTCAAATCGGTTCATTAGATCCAGAAATACCAGTTTCCACGGGAATACTACATTTTCCGGGATAAAATGCATCCTATGTTACTTCGGTGAGCCCTACCTATCTCCATACCAAAAATCATTCAAATCGGTTCAGTAGATCCAGAAATACCCGTTCCCACGGGAATACTACATTTTCCGGGACAAAATGTATCCTATGTTACATTAGTTGGCCCTACCTATCTCCATACCAAAAATCATTCAAATCGGTTCATTAGATCCAGAAATACCAGTTTCCACGGGAATACTACATTTTCCGGGATAAAATGCATCCTATGTTACTTCGGTGAGCCCTACCTATCTCCATACCAAAAATCATTCAAATCGGTTCAGTAGATCCAGAAATACCCGTTCCCACGGGAATACTACATTTTCCGGGACAAAATGTATCCTATGTTACTTTAGTTGGCCCTACCTATCTCCATACCAAAAATCATTCAAATCGGTTCAGTAGATCCAGAAATACCCGTTCCCACGGTAATACTACATTTTCCGGGATAAAAGTATCCTATGTTACTTTGGTGGGTCCTACCTATCTCCATACCAAAAATCATTCAAATCGGTTTAGTAGATCCAGAAATACCCGTTCCCACGGGAATACTACATTTTCCGGGATAAAAGTATCCTATGTTACTTTGGTGGGTCCTACCTATCTCCATACCAAAAATCATTCAAATCGGTTCAGTAGATCCAGAACTACCCATTCCCACGGGAATACTACATTTTCCGGGATAAAATGTATCCTATGTTACCTCGGTGACTCCTACCTATCTCCATATCAAAAATCATTTAAATCGGTTCAGTAGATCCAGAACTACCCATTCCCACAGGAATACCACATTTTCCGGGATAAAAGATGTTCTATGTTACTTCGGTGGGTCCTACCTATCTCCATACCAAAAATCATTCAAATCGGTTCAGTAGATCCAGAACTACCCATTCCCACAGGAATACTACATTTTCCGGGATAAAAGATGTTCTATGTTACTTCGGTGGGTCCTACCTATCTCCATACCAAACATCATCTAAATCGGTTTAGTAGATCCAGAAATACCCATTCCCACGGGAATACTTCATTTTCCGGGATAAAAAGTGTTCTATTTTACTTCGGTGGCTCCTACCTATCTCCATACCAAAAATCATTCAAATCGATTCAGTAGATCAAGAAATACTGATTCCCACGGGAAAACTACATTTTCCGGGATGAAATGTATCTTATGTTACTTCGCTGGGTCCTACGTATCTTCATACCAAAAATCATTCAAATCGGTCAAATGGTTTAGGCGTGAAAGCATAACTCAGGTAGTGTTACTTTCGTGTTACAGTATATGCTCATCCCACAGGAACCCTACATATTCCCGGGATAAAATGTTTTTCATGTTACTTCATAGGATTTTATTTATGATCATACCAAGAATCATAAAAGTCGGTCAAATGGTTTGAGCGTGAAAGAGTAAGAAAAATTTAGGGTTTTATACCCAATCCCACGGGAATACTACATTTTCCGGGATAAAAAGTATCCTATGTTACTTCGGTGGGTCCCATCTATCTCCATACCAAAAATCATCCAAATCGGTTCAGTACTTTTTGAGTTTATTCGTAACAAACATCCAAAAATCCAAAAATACAAATCTTTCCTCTTTATTATAATAGTATAGATGAATAGTCGTGAACATCGTCCACCAAAAACATACAGACCGCTAGTGCATCGTGCACACCTAAAAAGTCGGTAGGAATTTCTTAGATGTGAAGTCCGCCAACGCGCACTAGGCCAGCGTGGTGGACTTAGGCCTAAGCCCTCTCAATGGTAGAGGAGGCAGGTGCCCAGCTGTGGGACGTATGTGGGCTGATAATATTTTTTTTTATTTATTTTATAATAAAACAAACCATTTCACAACAACTTAAACTAAACAATCTTTAGCGGTAGTACTAGGTTCTAAACCCGTGTTACTACTGCTAAATCCCTATTTAATTTAACTTAAAAACAAGTCACTAGTTATATAAAGCAAAGACGACACACAAATCTTTAGAAACAGATGACTTTAATTTGTGAGTAACCAGGGTTAACGAAACGTCAATTTTGTAGGTAGCGAAAAATCTATGTGTGGTCCAAGTGCATAAACTATAGCGTGGTAAAAAAATTAAATTTAAATGTAAAAAAAAAAATGTTATGTTGAGATTTCTATTATCTTCTTTTTTACATAAAGTAACAAAAGCAAAAATAAATATTAATATGTAAGTACAAGCAAAAAAAGAATATTATTAATATTAATGTGATTTTAAATAAAAATTGTATTATGGGAACTTGACAGTATGTGTGTGGGTGTGTGTGTTTGTGTAAATGAATGAGATATATGAGATAAGAGTGCATCGTCATGACTTTCATCCCCTTTTGGAGATACATATGTACAACAGTGGACGTGCGTTAGCTGATGATGATGATGATGATAAAGTCGTGATAATAGAATGCCTCCCTTAACAAAATATGCTTAAAAAAATAAGACGTGCCTTACCAAGTCGGGGCCAGCCAGGTGAAATGAAAATTTAAATTGGTGCAACACAGAAGGATTTGGATGAAATAATTTCCCCAATTTTAATTATGTCCAATAATTTTCTTGATTATTTTATAGAGATAATTAAAGGCATTTTTATTTTAAATGCACCCAACAGTCAAATGCATAGTTCTGGCCCCACACTAAGATACAAGTCATGCGTCATATGATATAGAAACTACAAGTTTTGCAAACTACAGACCCAAAACAAATACTAGGATGATGTACCAAAAATTGTTTCGGTGCGGAGATCGAACCCGTGGCCTTTGTATTCACGAGCTGGTGACTAGGGCCACGCAAATGTCAGATATCAATATGAGTTCTACCAAAGTATTATAAAAATAAAATAGAAGAATGGCACTTACAGGTTTAACTCGAATAAAATGAATGTCCAACTCCTGCACTCGAACCTTATACTGCGGGTATTTGTTCAGCTCCTGCTCCCTGGCCTTGAAGTCGTACTCATTGGCCCAGTACTGGAGCCAGCTGCCTATGCTGTTGGTGTTGAACCCGTAGGTGAAGTTCACGCCGTCGAACGTTGGTGCGGGGGCGCGGTAGCACCCTAGACGCATTTTCAAATCGGCAATCATCTGAAATTCGATGTCAATAATTAAGATTCATAATAATAAAGCCTTTATTACTGAACTATTTTATTAAACAAATTACATGCTAAATGCGCCCCTAGTAAAATAAAGTTTAAGATTAACATGGTAACATCGGAAAACTGTCGTTAGTTCAGTCCAGCTTGTCCTCCAACAAAGGTCTCCTAAGGATTTCCATTCTGTTCTATCCTTTGCTTTAAGAGATGTAAATTTCGCATTCTGTTCAGGTGCTTTGGGTTTAAACCCACGACCGACGAGATTTTGATATGAAAGTGCGCCTTAACTTAAAGGGCATATAACATAGGAAACAAAATATCTCAATCTCTTACCTCATCATCAAAATTTATTTCAAATGATCTGACACTGTAGTCAGTAGTCTCATTCGTGGCTCCCCATGTAGTGTTGTAGTCTAATGTGGGCAGGTCGCCGACACAGGCCGCCAAAATATTGGCGAGAATTAAGAGCAAAAGTTTCATGATGAAGCTTGGACCGCGAATGATCTTGTGACGGTCGCGATCCCTTTATATCATTCTAAGTGGAGCTACGTCACAATTGTAACAACTGGTTTCCCGGTTTGTTAGTATCGTGTCAATATACTAAGGCATATAATATCTGTCATGGTTAATAATTAATGCTAATAAACGACATTATATTATGATGGTTAATAATTTATGTATGGATCTCAACTCTAATAAACGGTTTTGTAAAGAGCAGAACTAGAGTTGATTGCCTGTTCTATTCTAGGGAAATCTGTTTTACGAACGTGGCGATAAATACATAAATAAGATTTGAAATACAATAATTTTAAACATATTTATCATCCATCATCAGCCCATAAACTTCCCACTGGTAGGCCCGTGCCTACTATACCATTGTGAGGGTTTAGGCCATAGTCCACCACGCTGGCCTAGTGCGGGTTGGCGGACTACACACCTAAGAAATTTCTAAGAACTCTTAGGTGTGCAGGTTTCATCACGATGTTTTCCTTCACCGTTAAAGTAAGTGATAATTCAATGTGAATACACACATAACTTCGAAAAGTCAGAGGTGTGTGCCTGGGGTTCGAACCCGCGACCGCCGAGATGCTCGACCGCGCGCCCAAACCTCGAGGCCATCACTGCTTTATTATTATAAGTTAAATTTAAAAAATGCAGTAGTTTTAACGCGAAAAGTGACAACAAACGTACAAATTTTCGCAATTTGTCTGTAGATAAATAAAAAAAATTACATGTATTTCATGCCGTTCAATTAAATGCCTTAATTATGTAATAAATACACAAAAGGGAAACAGCTGTTGAAACTAATATTTTCCTTATTTTGTAACATTCCCTAATTATCTTCGCAAATATACATATTTTGGCACAATTCAATTGGTTATGTATTTACTTATGTATGTAAATTTAATTTTAATTTATTCGCAACATTGAAAATTCGGTGCACTTCTTGGACACGACCTCAACGGTCGTGGGTTCAAATCCCAGGTTAACACCTCCAGTTTTTCGGACACATACACATAAAGCCCGTTTTATCATAAAAAGTTTTCTTCGCCTAAATTTCCCCATTATGAATGTATCAATTCTTCGTAATAGTGGGCTAGGCCAGGGCTTCCCAAACTGTGCGTCGCGACGCCCTGGGGCGTCGCGGCAACATCCGAGGGGCGTCGCGAGGCGATCGGCAAACCTTCGCTGTCCGTCTTTTTCTGATAACTTCATATTACGCTAACTACTGCTGTTTTTATTTCCAGTAAAGTAGGTAGTTTTGATGAAGGGGGGGTGCGTCGCAAGAAAAATAATAATTCTATAGGGCGTCATAGTGTAAATAAGTTTGGGAACCCCTGGGCTAGGCTATTGCCGTTTTTGGGCACATTTTCAGAATCTGTACTGTTATTAAGAGTTTCTTAATGGAATCGAATACGATCCTTTTAGAACACACGGCGCGTACTTATACTGTGCAATCATAAGCCCGTCAGATAATTTAGGTTTTCAATATTCAAATGAAAGAAATGTCAAGAGTAGTACTGTTTGGTTTAACCTAAGGAACTTGTTAGTCACTGGAACTTAACCAACTTATTGCTAGCAATTTGGACTAAGACCCAACTCCTCAAATAAAAGAGGTGACCCTTGCCCATAAGTGGGACGTATCTATATTATAGCTTTTGCCCGCAACTCCGTCTGTGTGGACTACAGGGTTGGGTTCAGAAAGAACATAAGTTGTAGTATTTTACTCCGCAGAGCCCCATTTACTTAAATATACAAAAATCATACAAATGAGTCAAATTGTTTCAACGTGAAACCGTAACGCGCCGGTCGACGCCTTGAGTATCATTATTGCGCGCTTGATCATTATTTTGAAACTGCGATATCTTCTAAGATACTGATTGAAATCAAATAATGTAAAGGACAAATTTATTTTGTATTAAATACTTGTAATGAATAACGTATTTATTTGGATAAGGATTAATATCATGTTTGTAAAAACACCTTCACAAATAATGCTTTATTTAAAATAAATTTGGTTAGAATAAAAAACGTTATAGTGAGCCAACCTTAAAAGATAGACATATGCTGTCGCGGACTTTTTTTTAGAATTTTTAAAGGGGAACAATTCTGTCATACATTATTTTAGCGAAACTTTAATCATTTCTGCAATTTTGAAACATTCTTTATTGCTGCTCCGTTCCTATTGGTCGTTGCGTGATGATATATAGCCTATAACCTTCCTCGATAAATGTGCTATCTAACAGTGAAAGAATTTTTCAAATCAGACCAGTAGTTCCGGAGATCCTAGCGTTCAAACAAACAAACAAACAAACTCTTCAGCTTTATAATATTAATTAGTATAGATAAATAAGAAATTGGTATACGGTTGATGGCGTCGAGGTTTAGGTACGCGGTCAAGAATCTCGGTGGTCGCGGGTTCAAACCCCAGGCACGCTTCTCTGTCTTTTCAAAGTTGTATTCACAATGAATGCTTTAACAGTGAAGGGAAACATCGTAATAAAACCTGTACACTTAAAAGTTCTTAGGAATTTCTGAGACATGTAGTCCGCGAACCCGCACTAGGCGAGCGCGGTGGACTAATGTAGGGTACATTCAGTAGAGAGGTTACTCAGTTGTAGAGGAGGCCCATATCCAGCAGAAGGCCTTAAGTGATAATGATGATGCAAGCTCTATAAAACAAGGTTCTAAATACAATATATACATATATTAACATATGTACATTGAACATATTTCAATTACTTGAATTTATCCCGTGTTTGTCTTGAATGAAGCGAATTATATTAAAACACGGAAATTTTTCGCCGATATTCTGCATCTGTGTACATATTATATACTATGTTTAGGAATATTTAGGTCCTTTATAGATCGTTGTTGTCGAGTCGAAGAGACGGGACTTGAGCAAAGCGAAAGGGTAAAAACTATGGGCATATAACTACTTATGGCTCTATTTCTGAAAGAATATAAATCTGGACTTTCTGCGCCTATTGAATTCTACATATTTTTTTATTATAATCATAATCATTATCACCATCATCGTCGTCATCACCTTTTAAATGGATCTACTGGTTTAATTGTTTTCGCATGATAATTAAAATGCGCCAGGTACGTGTCAGACCATACATAAAATAGGGTTCCGTGGTCAACCATAATAATACTCATATGTATCTACTCGTATAAGCGCATAATGTCCTATTAATATACTATTTATTTTAGCGCTTTGTCAGTGTACTAAATAAATGCACCGATATAAAGTTTCATCTTTCTAGCACTGTCGGTTTACGAAATAAGCCTAGGACAGACGAACGGACTGCTATAATGAAACTATTAGGGTCCAGTCTCTCGAGGAGCGAAGCGCACTCCGTGCAGCCGTCGGAGCGGACCTCTCGCTCTCGGCCGTGATTCCTTCCATGGTTGAGAGTCAGAGGTCATGGCAGGCGATGCTCTCCTTTTGTGAGACTGTAATGTCTCAAAAGGAGAGCGCGGGGCGGGTTCGTGAGCAGAACGATCCTACCCGCCGCCGCCAGCAAAGAAGGAGACGCCGGGTGACCGAGTTCGGCTGATCTGGCGTCCCCGCCCTGTGGATTGGGGGTGTAAGAATTCCGCCACGGTATCCCCTACCTGTCGTAAGAGGCGACTAACAGGGGAAACTGGGGTGGCTGGGCGTACTGCGGGGGCGGTACCCTATCATAGCAACCCCGAGATTGGCGGCAGAGGACGTGACCTCTTAACTGTCGCGGACGTTCACGAAAGGCGAACGTCCGAATAGATTAAGTGGAGGGCATACCAAGCCTTCCCAATTTGGAGGGGTCCATAATTGGACGGTGCGCTGGGCGGCAGCGGACCATTTAGGGCACTTCTGGCCCTGAGATGCCGCAAAACCGCCCTAAATGCGCGTGATGGTCACCGAGAGGTTTTAGTCGGTATGCTGGCGTAGCCAGTGACCCCGACATACCCCTTACGGCCTCCCCCGAGGTACCGAACAGGGGAGCTTAAGGCGCTTTCCTCTCGTGATAAAAAAAAAAAAAAAAAAAAAAGGGTCCAGTCTCCAGAGAAGTGAAAGCCTTATAAAACTGATCACGTTTTGTCGAAACCAAATGGATATAAATATTAAATGCTTTATACAGAAGAATTATAGTCAAAGTCAAATCATCTTTATTCAAATGGACCTTCAAAACTACGTTTGAATCGTCACTCTTAAACTATTTTTTAAAACTCACAGAGTCAAAATTATTTGTCTTTTACATAACATTTAGCTTTAACGACAAGAAATATAGTCTCAACCTTACTATTTATGGAATAAATTGTAATTTTCAGCTAAAAAGAAACTTCAAAAGAATTCGACCGTGACAGGACTCGAACCTGCAATCTTCGGATCCGAAGTCCGACGCCTTATCCATTAGGCCACACGGTCATATATCTGCTTGTCATAGAATGCTATTGGTTGGGATACCTCTGGAAATAGACATATATGATTCTAGTATGATTAATTCTGATACCATCTTTGGCCATATCCAATATCCAACAGTCACACATAAGTTCTGACCCTTCACTAGGATACAGGTCTTGTGACGTGGGTATCAGAAACTACGAGAGACTTATCGGTCTCACAAACACCCAGACCCGAAACAAATATTTGCAGATCACACAATGAAACAAGAAACCTAGTATGATTTTAGCCAGATATAATCCTCATCTATCATGGTCATCGTAATCGGACACGTCCCACTGCTGGGCTCGATCGTCCTCTACAACTGAGAGGGTTTAGCCCTGACTTGATGTTAAAATAATACATAGGGGAGACAGTATAGTTATTGGCCCCTGTACAGTTATTAGCCATTTCAACTTTGCTACCAAAAAAACTAGCAATATTCTATACTAATAGTAGATTTAAAAATTATATAATGGCGACACTTTTATTCTCTGTCATTAAGTCTCATCGAAATTCCGCTAGGTATGTGGTTTGTTTGTTTTCCGATGTGTAATGTTTTGCCGGAGGGAGAAATTCAGTTAAGCGATTAAAAATAATGTTAAGACTGCATATTTTTTTGGCGCTATATTTTGAAATGAATATGTAGTTTGTCAATGATTTATACTTCACAATAGAGATGGTTTTTTTATGCGTTATAACCATATTAAAGGCGCAATATAACTTACTTTCTTTATAACTACTATGTTATGGCCAATTACTGTGATTTTGAGTTTAATATTTTTGAGTTCACACTATTCTTAACATGTATAGTGAAAGTTTATATAAAGTACCTTCTTTTGTAGTACATTAACAAAGCAACATAATGTCGTGAGTTTTAATTATTTTCAGTAAGGATATAATTTTTTATGTGTTTTTGTTTACCAACTGGTCACTTAACTGGCCAATAACTATACTGTTTCCCCTATCAGGAGATTTTTAAACATAATTTTACGTATAAATTTAAAAGGTTAAAGGTATAATATTATATAGGTACAATTTCTATACATTTTTGGACATCACTTATTTTGTCTTGACGCCTTATTTAAAAAAGCAATACGTCATATAAATAACAAAGTCATGAGCCCACAATAAATTATAAACTAGACATGACACAATTAACGTGTAACGATTTAAGGCTTCTATGGAAGTACCGACACGGGTCCAATGCATACGTACCTGGTGAAATGAGTTCTGCTTCTCCACCTACCTCTTCGGCAAATATAGGTGAGAGTCACACACCATACAGACACATACTTTATCCTCTAAGGAGGTGCAATTATGTCCACATTTCACTAGGTGTGTTAAAAGCCTTATGCAATGGGGGGCGCCGGGCGCGCCAATCGCCGTTTTTTAGAAATATAATGCAAAGGAATAAATCCAGGAACCATATAAGATGCAAGTAAGCAGTGATGGCCTCGAGGTTTGGGCACGCGGTCGAGAATCTCGCCGGTCGCGGGTTCGAACCCCAGGCACATACCTCTGACTTTTCGAAGTTATGTGTGTATTCACATTGAATTATCACTTGCTTTAACGGTGAAGGAAAACATCGTGATGAAACCTGCACACCTAAGAATTCTTAGGAATTTCTTAGGTGCGTAGTCCGCCAACCCGCACTAGGCCAGCGTGGTTGACTATGGCCTAAACCCTCTCAATGGTAGAGGAGACCCGTGCTCAGCAGTGGGCGTATATGGGTTGATGAAGAAGAAGAAGAAGAATCATATAAGAGCGTTGGTGGTGTAATGGTGAGCATAGTTGCCTTCCAAGCAATTGATCCGGGTTCGATTCCCGGCCAACGCACACTTTTTATATCTTCAAAATGAGTATTTAATTATGCAGATAAATGTGACTTTTTATGGGCATAAACTGTCTGCACCATTTTAGGTGGAAATAACTATTATTTTTATTATCTGCCCATGTACGTCCACTGTTGGGCACGGGATTCCTCTACAATGCCGAGGAAAGCCTTAAGCCTTAGTCCTCCACGCTGACCTAGCCTAAATTCTAAAAACTTTATAGGTGTGTAGGTTTGCACACGATCGTTTCTTTCATTCTTAAAGTAGGTGATAATTAATTGTGAACACACATAAATTCGAAAACTCAGAGGTGTGTGATTGGGGTTTGAACCCGCAACCATTAAGGTTATCTCTTGCCTTTGCCTATAAGTTATCACGTCTTTATACAAGAATCACATTTTTAACATAGATCATTAAACTTCGTTTTGTAAATCTTTGCAATTTTTATCAACCAAAACTTTTTATCCCACGTTTCTCGGTGCTTTGTAAAAATTAAAAAGTCTTCTACTTAACCTAGAATTAATACTTTTATCGCCAATTCGACAATTTGTAAAGATAAACTTTTCTTAAGGCATTTAATACTTGTTTGTAACTCTAAACCCTTCTCAATAGTTTATTATGAATATTTTTAAGCAATTCAAAGTATAAACGGAGATTTTCGTCGGAAATTCTAAGTAATTATACGAACTTTAAACTCATTTTAAAATTAAAATTTAAGGCACCTACGCGAATATATATAATGTGTGATCCAAATACAAAACAAATATTTGTTCCGGGATTTGATATTTTTCGAAATCATCAGCCCATATACGTCCCACTGCTGGGCAAGGGCTTCCTCTACCACTGAGAGGGTTTAGGCCACGATGCTGCCTTGTGCCAATTTGCGGACTGCACTACACTAAAATATGTCCTGTCCCCGTAATTTCATCCAGCGAAAGAAAACTACCATTTTATAATGTCTACGTATGTGAAATATTTTTACATCCTGAGCCCCATTTAAACATGTTATGTGACCCGTCAGTAATGCGCATCACCCCACAATTATAAAGTTAAAGCCACGCGCCCTTTTTTACCGATGGGAATACATTTAGAGTTACTCTGCCTGCAATAGTTCCCCTCCCTAACCCTCGACCAAATGTGTGGAATAATTGAAAATTTAACTTGTTGTCGCAACAACACCTTTATTTATTAAGCTATTGCAAAGTCGAGCAGATTCCCCTCTTATTGTGAAACAGATGAAATTTATGATACATTTAATACCTAAAAATGATGTTCTTTTTTTTATAAATAAATAAAAAATATGTGTGATATACATGCATTGTTTAGCTATATTTAATTTCACGGGATAAAAATAAATAAACCCAACAGTTACATATAGTTCTGATTCCACACAAAGATACAAATTTTGTGAGGTGTATCAGAAACCACGAGACTTTTCGGTCTGACAAACACCTAGAACCAAAACCAATGTTTGCTTCAACACAGTCATTTATTTCGGGGCGGATCGAACCCGCACCCTCTAGCTTCGCCAGTCACTTACTACTTGCGCTAATTGTGTGTTTTTTTCTACTTCAGACATATTTAATCCTACTACTATTATAAAGGCGAAAGTTTGTAAGTATGGATGTATGGATGTTTGTTACTCTTTCACGTAAAAACTACTGAATGGATTTTAATGAAACTTTACAATAATATAGCTTATACATCAGGATAAAACATAGGATACTTTTTATCCCGGAAAATGTAGTATTCCCGTGGGAATGAGTATTTCTGGATCTACCAAAGCGATTTGAATGAAATTTGGTATAGAGAGAGGTAGAGCTCACATAATTCACATGGAATAGTTTTTATCCCGGAAAATGAAGTATTCCCGTGGGAATGGGTATTTCTGCATCTACCAAACCGATTTAAATGATTTTTGGTATGTGCATAAATAGGACTCTGAGATGTAAAATAGACTATAAACTATTTTCTATCTAAACTCAACCCTGTAGTCTACGCGGATGAAGTCGCGGGCAACAGCTAGTAAACTATAAAACAACGTTCCGTTCTACATAGAAGAAAGTCATAGGCACAGGTAGAAACTCATCAGCCCATATATGTACCCACTGCTGGGCTCGGGTCTCCTCAACCATTGGGAGGGAATAGGCCTTAGTCCACCACCCTGGCCTAGTGAGGGTTGGCGGACTACACAACAAAGAAATAACAGGTAGAAACGACAGTTGAATATCATTGGCTTAGCAATTTCATAACAAATACATATATAATCCAAAATAACTGTTTATATTTAATCACCTCTACAAAAGAGCGAAAGGAACATTCAAATTATACATCTTTTCAAAATCATTTACTGTTTTTCTTTTCGTTGTATTCCAAGATCTTCGAGAGTCCATCGAGGAATAATTTGGCGAAGAGCTCTGGCTGTTCTAAGGCTAGGAAGTGACCGTAGTCGTCGAGAACGACCACGTCAAGTAGAGTGTTGTATTTGTCGTTCAGAACAGAAGGGGGGAAATAGTATAACTCGTTCGCAGCCTGAACTACTACGGTCGGCACGTCCGTTGCCTCGCTGAAAAAGAAATAGATGTGAATAGAAAAAACATCGTCATCATCAACAGCCCCTGAATCGTCCAATGCTGGTAATACTCAGCCTATCTCCGTCCACTGCTGAACGTAGGCCTCCCCAAAAAAGCGCCAACCATCCTGGTCTTCTGCAGCCCTCAACCATCCGCTGGTTATAGGCCTCTCTTTTAAAAAATCCATACTACACTAAAATGCAGAGATGATCTTGAGGTTTAGGCGTACGGTTGAGAATCCCGGCGGTCATGGGTTCAAACCTCAGCACCTTTGACTTTTCGAAGTTACGTGTGTATTCACAATGCATCATCACTTGCTCTAACGATTAAGAAAAATTTCGTGAGTTTAGGTGCATAGTCCACCAACTAGGCCAGCGTGGTGGACTATAGCCAAAATGCTCTCAATGGCCGAGGAGGCTCGAACTTAACAGTGGGACGCGTATGGGCTGATGATGAAGACATTTACACTTCCATACCGAAAATTTTGCAGAGGTTGAAAAAAAAGAATCTTCAAAATCGGTTCCCCCAGTAAAAGTAACATAAAAAAATACTGTTGAATTAATTACTTCCTCCGTTTTCTAAAGTAGTTTAAAAATAGGAAAACGACCTAAAACTACATTTCTGATATCTGAGATACCATTCCTATATTTTCACGCAAAGACTGTCAATTTAGTATCAATAACTTACTTGATGTAGCCCATGTGGTAATTCCTTAGGTTAGCTGATTCAGCATAGACCCTGATGGCAGTGGCAGCCTTACTGGTGGCCCAGTAGGTCATGGCATTGTCGAGGAGTTCCACTGGGGAGTATAAGTCCAGACCACCCCGCATGTCGTTGATGTTGGCCCTGCGACTGGCCATCGAGATCAACTGGAAAATCCAGGCCAAAAGACCAGATGGAGAGTCGGTCAGACAGATTCCTGGAACAAATTAATAAATAATAAATACACCTAATAGTCACATATAGTGAGGTCAGGACTACCCCACATTAAGATAGGAGACTTGTGTCGTACGTATCAGATTACGAGAGACTTTTTGACAACAACCAGACCCGAAACAAATATTTGTGGATCACACAAACATTTATCTCAGTGCGGGGATCGAACTCGCGGCCGCTCGTTTCGCAAGCTGGTGTCTAGCCAACTGCCCCACGGGGCTATCAATGTATGAATATTAAAGTGACTGTAACTGTGAAAATGGATGGAGTGCGTGACAGAAGATGAAAGAGAAAGGGGTAAATGAAGACGTGACGACTGATAGGGACGTGTGGATCAAACATACTGCGCCGACACCAAATAAAATTTGCAACAGGGCAAGATGACGACGTACTTTATAAAGTTATAGTGAAGTCGAGGCAAAATCTCACCGTTCGCAGGTTCAAACCGCTGGCACACCTCTATCATTTGATTTGACTTTAATGATGCTGCATAAATATAGTAAAAATAATAGGCTTCTAGCCCAAAAAGCTGCACTAGGCCAGCATAGTAGTCTTAGACCTTATCCTTTACTTTAAGAGGAGGTCCATGCCCAACAGAAGGAAGTAAATAGGCTTAATGATATATGTAATGGGGTCTAAATACAAGCGTCTGACTAGTCCAAATGGCGATCTTACTTTACCAGTTGATTCAGTTCTATCCCTGATGAAAAACTACTTACCTACAGTATCAGGCTTAGTAGCTTGCATGTGGAAGTATCCGAACTCTCGTGCGATAAACTTCATCGAATCTTCTAGAGGGTAGAGTCTGCTTATCAAATCCTCTGGAACTATCGATGCTGGGAAGATTGATGCCATAGATACCATGCTCAAAGCGTTGTTTTTCAGCACGAATCCCATGTTGGTGTGGTAACCGATGACACTCTGTAAAGATTTAAATACATTATCAGCCCATCGGGCATCCTCTAACATTGAGGGGGTATATGCCTTAGTCCACTATGCTGGCCTAGTGCGGGTTGACGGACTACACATCTAAGAATTTCTCAAAATGTTTACACATACCTTCAATGTCTTCAAATAAATGTTCAGAAATATTTTTAGATAATTTGAGTTTTTTTTATCAAAGAGACGATAACCAGCCAGTTATATCAAGAATTTGTGTGAAGATCTACAAATATTTGTTCCGGGTGATTGTTTGTCATAAAGTCTCTTGTACTCACATCACACAGGTACGACACAAGACTCGTATCTTTATGTGGGATCAGGACTATGTGTGTGGCTGTTAAGTGTATTTACATACGTCTTGGAATGCTGTGGCCATGAAGTCTCCAACGTGCGCTCCCACGTCTCCCCCTTGTACGACGAACTGGTCGTGACCCAACCTCTCCATAAGGAGCTTGAATATGTATCCCATTTCCGGAACTCCTAGCCCAGTTTTGTTGGTATACTGAAAAATAGAATATAAATAAATAATCTCACGCCTGTCTCTCTTTAGGGTAGGTAGAGAATATAGAGCACCAAATTCCACGGTCCAACTTCTTTCGCTTCCTCAACTGACATTATTATATCTATTCTCGCTTTTCGGGGTAATTTCTAAACTCCGCTGTCAATACACGATAACTTACATCAGAGTAAGCGAATCCCACCAAGCTAGGTGTGACAAGTTCCACCACGAAGTCCCTGTCGTCATCATTGGCTACGATAAGGGGGGCGGTGTCGTAGAACTCTCGCACAGATCCTGGGAACCCGTGCAGCATCAGCACTGGTATCTTCTTCTTGCCTTCTGGAACCTGGAATGAAATTATAGTCATACATATATTCACATTCATACCGGTTCCCAAGGGTTAGGTGGAGACTAAAGGTCTCCACTATGGTCGGTTCTACTATACTACTTTCGGTTCTTTCACATTTGTCAATCTCTTCAAATATTAGTTTTTCCAGTTTCTTCTCATCCAAATCTAATTATTTATATCTATCTTTATTAGCTCTTACATCCTATTGCTAGAAACTGACTTCTAAAACAATAACAAGGAGTAATGTCTTGGTCTACTATACTGGCATTATATAATAGCTAATGGTCGTCATTTTTTAGAGTTGCAAGCAAATATGAAAAAGGATTTGGAAATAATAATGGTATACCCCAAGTTTGATTGTAAGATAAAGCCTGAGGCGTTATATCCGCTTTTATACTTATAAAAAGCATAAATAAATAATGGTGAATATCTGTCCACAAAATTTCTTTAAATTCGAGGAAAATAGGCTTTCAATTTGACTTCCAGTTGTTTACCTTACCCACATCCACAACTTTTGTTAAGTATGGCTCATATACAAATCATCGCAGGTCTTAGGCATTAGACTTACAGCCCATCTAATTAATAGCTTACAAAAAATGCTTACTTCAGGTACGCGCCAGATGAAGTGAATATTCAGACCCCGGATATTGGTGGTGTAATGAGGCGGTTCGTTCATGTAGGCTTCTCTCTCGGTGAAGTTGTAGTCGTTCGCCCAGTAGTCGAGCCAGTAGCCGATAGTCTTCGTGTTCACGCCGTAGTCATACGCCACGTCGTCCATTGAAGGCACGAAGTCACGTCTGTTCTTCAACCGGTACACCAGGTCGTCTACCATCTAAACACATGTTTTGAATGTTTTCATCAGCGTTCCATGGATAAATAAATAAAAAATTAAATGGCGCTCTTAAATAAAATAGGGCTATAGCATATTGCTGATGAACTTAATAAAAATGCTATATAATACCAAAAAGTTGGTAATAGAATCTAATATGGCTTAAAAATCACAAATTAAAAACGTTTTTTAATTTATAAACGTGAATATGATAAGTTATTATTTAAGTGAAGCGTAAAGAATTAAGTCAACAGATTGACGTCTCTACTTTTTAGGATAATATATTTTTATTATACTTTATAGCATAATTATTTAATTTACCAAAAATATTCCATAGCCCTAACTATTTAAGGAATTTTAAATTATGCCAGCTTAGCAGAGATTAAAACTACTATAGAGATAATCGCAGGTTTTGTCAAAGCAATTGATACTCTCTCCTGTCAAGATTAAGAACCTACTAGTTAGGATCCTATTAGTTACTACAGTCATCGCTACTTTATTGCAGGGTTAATAAGTCAATCTTGCCAACCAATCTTGACTCTACTTACTACTTACTTACTTTAAATCTATACTCACTTCTTGTTTGAATTCAATTTTGTATGGTAGTATTCTAGTGTCTTCAACTTGGTCGCCAGAGCCCCACCATTTGTCGTAGTTAAACCCTGGTAAGGTTTTGTAGTCGAGGGCTGCCGAAGCAGCCCCGACTAACCCAAAGATTATCCACGTGTACATTCTTCAAACTGGTGAAAATTCAAAAACTCCTGGCATTTTATATTTTTCATCACGTTTATAAACCAGCTGTTGCCTACGTTTCCGTGTAAACAAATGACTTTATTAATTTTACTTTTCCAATTGTTCGTTATGTACATATTAGCGGATACAATTAAAAATGCGTTGAATATCAAGTAGGTGTTGTTATCTCTTATTTCGCATATTAACGAAAATTTTGCTATCTTTGTGTTTTATTTTAAATCTAAGACCTATTTTTTTTACTACAGCACTACTGAGTGAAAAGTAATGTCTAACCCTTAGATATAAAACATACATATACATATATGGGCTGATGTTATTCATTTCAATGTTTAATTAAACATAATCGTGTTTTATCACTTCATTACACGCTTGTATCCACATCAGTGGTAGGCAAAAATGTATTTTAAAATAAATATTTTTTCACCAGCTGGTTTTGACAGTCACTTACAAAGGAATCCAGTTTAAAGTATCATCTTGGAAAAACCCAACGACAAACAATAAGTCTCCAAAATATAAGAAAATGAAACACATTTTCGATAATTCAGTGTGTATTCAATACATTTTACTACATAATAGCATTACATCCGACAGCCCCGCGGCGCAGTTGGCTAGACACCAGCTTACGAAACGTGAGGCCGCGGGTTCGATCCCCGCACCGAGGCAAATGTTTGTGTGATCCACAAATATTTGTTTCGGGTCTGGGTGTTTGTGACACCGAAAAAGTCTCTCGTAGTGTCTGATACCCACGACACAGTTCGTGTAACCTAGTGTGGGCTATAGCTATGTATGTGACTGTTGGGTGTATAAAATTATTTATTATTTATTTATATAGGGACTTATATATCTTCTGTTTTTTTAAACTCTGAAGTTAAGTGCATCGTATAACATCACAATATGCATGCGATCAACAGTTCGAGTCTAAATGTCAGAGTTATTACTAAAAAAAATAACTTTTATGGTCAAAGAAATCTAAGCATGGCAGTTTTCCAAACAGATTTTTTTATCAATATGACGACCAACCAGTTCGAGGCCAGTATATTTGACTAAGTCCTAAGCATTTCCAATAGCAGGGGAACTTTTACAGTAGTTGCTGTATCATCAGCCCATACACGTCCCACTGCTGGGCACAGGCTTCCTCTACCATAGAGAGGGTCTAGGCCATAGTCCACCCCGCTGGCCAAGTGCGGGTTGGGAGACTACACACCTAAGAAATTCCTAAGAACTTTTTAAGTGTACAGGTTTTATCACGATGTTCTCCGTCACCGTTAAAGTAAGTGATAATTCATCGCGAATACACACAAAATTTGTAACACAAAAAACTTGCAAAAGTGTATAAGATATAATATAATGATAATTTTGACTTTGACTTTAAAAATGACCAAATATTAACAAATAACATTACCCAGTGCATGACAGCCGGATATTGTGCTCATTTCCCATTCTGTTTACTTTACAATGCAAACATGACCATAATATGTTTTGAACAGATGAAATGTCTTTTGTGTACACTAGGTAAATTGAGAAAGTATTTAAAAGCAGTACTGGTGGCTTTTGTATCGTTTTTACAATGCAGAAGTTGGTGGTGTTTCTGTGTCTCGCGGCGGGGGCGGCGGCTTTCGACTACAAGTCCCTTCCCGGCCTGAACTACGACAAATGGTGGGGCGCGGGGGAGCGTGTAGAAGACACCAGAATTCTGCCATTCAAAATCGAGTTCCCTGCAAATGTATGTATAGTACAGGCTCACAGGATAATTATAGGCATGTAGGATTAGCAGCTTTTTTAAAAAGGAACATTTATTAAGAGCAGAACTGGTTAAATGAAATCTTACTTATACGAACTATGATAGTCTATCCCATTACAAATATTATCTATAATAATTTCCTTTGGTATATTCCCTTTCAGGCCGTGAAAGACCTGGTATACCGGTTGAAGAACAGACGTGACTTCGTGCCTTCGATGGACGACGTGGCGTACAACTACGGCGTGAACACGAAGACTATCGGCTACTGGCTCGACTACTGGGCCAACGACTACAACTTCACCGAGAGAGAAGCCTACATGAACCAGCATCCACAATTCACCACCAATATCCTGGGTCTGAACATCCATTTCATCAGGATTGTCCCTGAGGTAGGTAGTAGGATAATTGCGTATTTCATTACCTCATTTATAAATGTTGAGGTCTCATGATTGGCGTCTTTAAGTTCCAAGTACTATATTTTTTCTCAGTCATTAAAAGGGAATGAAATAGGTCATCAGGGTTGTGATGCACTACCAGAATGAAGTGGTCTCACTGAAAGCCTATGTCGAAGGAATGGCGATAAGATTCGTAGCCACGATTCTGTCGCTGGCGTATATAATTTACCATAATAATCCGAGGTGGGCGCAAAGGCAACCATATCTATATCCCCAAAGAACTTAAAGCAAAGTCTTAAATAGTACTGAATAACTTAAACAAAGCTGCCGTCAAGAAATTTAAAAAACCTAATGATACTGGCGCAGGACTTTGTAATTAATATACTAACGAATTTATCTTTTTAGGTTTCTGAGGGTCAAACGAAAATCCCAGTTCTGATGCTCCACGGCTTCCCAGGATCTGTTCGTGAGTTCTATGACGCGACTAATTACATCATCGCCAAGAACCTTGAAAGAACGAACCCAGTGGAGCTGATAATGCCCAGTTTAATAGGATTCGGTTTTTCTGACGTAAGTATATACACTTCTACAGGCATATTTTGTGTCATGGGTATCAGAAACTACGACAGACTTTTTGGGATCAACATCCAGAAAAGAAAGGAAACACCCAGACCAGAAACAAATATTTGTGAATCATACAAACATTTGTCTCGATGCGGGGATCGAACTCCCGGTCTCTCGTTTCACATACTGGTGTCTAGCCAACTGCGCCACGGGGCTGTCAAAAATAAATATCAGCTGCGAAAACGAGGGTGTAGAAGTACATCCCTTCGTACCCCATCAGGTTTAGAAGATTGTATATTTAGACATGATTTTATTTTTGCAGTACACCAACAAAACAGGTTTGGGAGCAGCAGAAATGGCGGTCATATTTAAGCTACTGATGGAAAGACTTGGACACGACGAGTTCGTCGTTCAGGGAGGAGATTGGGGTGCACTTGTTGGAGCTAACATAGCCACACTGTTCCCAGATGTAAGGTTTTTTAATTTAATAGTCTTATGTTGTAGGCAGGTTTAAATAAAGAAGACATTGGAATGTTCAAACCACTGTGAAAAGCTTCTCTAACTGTTGAAATGCTTTGAGTGCATTAAGATCGAAATGACCTCTAAAACTTAGAAGCGATTATAATAGAAATAACCAGAAGGATCTAAATTTTTTTTGCACATAGACTAATTTATTGGTTACATGTTTATCTAACAGTTATTGTTAAAACATTTTTTACTAAAACGACGAGAAAACGTCTCTTCCCAAGTCTGATTTTATTTATTTATTTATTCTTTATATACAAATCATGTATAAAGGCGGACTTAATGCCCAAGGCATTATCCACCAGTCAACCTTTGGGTGGTGCAGAGATACATGATAGGTGCATAAATATTGAAAATACACAAAATATACTTAAAATTATAAATAATTAAACAATAAACACATATACATATTATAGTATATTTTATAAACCTACTTATATAAATATGTAATATACATAAATATATAACTACCTATACGTACATACATACTAAGATAATTCTGACAATTGTTTCAAAAATAGTTGCCGAACCCTTACTTTAAAGGAAAAGCGGTTTGTCAACATCCTGATTTCCAGTGGGAGTGCGCTTCATAGAAGAATCGATTGGATGTAGAAGGAAGTATGGAGAAAGTCTGAGCTATTAGGAGGACATGAAAGGAGAAGATTGTTAGAGGAGCGAAGATTCCTGTCGTGGTTACTACCTAGATATTGGAAATGAGAAGTCAGATAAGAGGGCGGTGTAGAAGACTTTATAATAGAAAAGAAGGTAGTGAGTGCGCGTAGAGAACGGCGCTGTCGGATAGGTAACCACTTCAGTTGGGAGCGGAAAAAGGAAACGTGATCAAATTTGCGAATTTTAAAACAATGCAGATATAACAGTTCTGTTCGAATCGTAGTAGCTGATTTATTTTAATTTCATATTGGAATTTTACATTTCAGATACGTATTACAAGGGTCAGGGGATGCCTTTTCCATAGATGTAGCCAGTCATGGAACAGGGCTACGAGTACGCGACCTCGGCCCCCTGAGCTGTTGCAGTCTCCTACTACTTCCTTGACCGGGACTGTAGCATCCTTACCGTCAGGCCAAATATCCTTTGCTGCAATATCCTGTACCCAAAGCTATCCCTACCCCATTCCTAAAACAATGAAAGTCCCGAGGAGGGTTGGCGTCAGGCAGGCGGCCGGCCGTAAAACATTTGCCAAAACTCTTATGCAGCATGTTCGCCTTCCTTCCTGTGGAAGGACAAAACATGCTGCGCCGACCCCAAACAAGAATTGGGAGCAGGGCAGGAGAATGATGATGATGATGACATTTCAAATACGTATTACAGTTTTGTTCGAATCTTAGTAGCCATATCTTTTTTCGAAAAAAAGAAATTATTACATACATATCGGAATTTTAAAACAGATACTTTATGTTTACGATTTCAGAAAGTCATAGGATATCACACGAATATGGGAGTATCATTAACCAAGAAGTCTTTGGGCATGATGTCTATGACCTCAGTGAACCCTGCGTCAATAGTGCCCCTGGGAGAAATTAGCCGTCTCTATCCTCTGTCGGATTCTTTCAAGTACATGGCTCAGGAGTCAGGGTACTTCCACTTGCAAGCTTCTAAACCTGATACTATTGGTAAGTAAACTTTACAATCTGAGTTTACGAAGTTATGTGTGTAAACATAATGAATTTATCACCCAGGTTTGAAAGTGTGCCAGAAAAAATGTTGCAGTCCATGATTGACAGTTCCGTGGGGCAGTTGGCTAGACACCAGCTTGCCTAGCGTGAGGCCGCGGGTTCGATCTCCGCACCGAGGCAAATGTTTGTGAGATTCACAAATATTTGTTTCGTGTCTGGGTGCCGAAAATTTCTTTTAGTTTATAATACCCACGACACAAGGCTTGTATGTTAGTGTAGGGTAAGAACTATTTATGTGATTGTTGGATGTATTTATTTCAAACGAATTGATCACATGTAGCGAACCCATTTCTCATCAAAGAAATATACTAATGTGGAGAAACAAAAAAACAGCATTTCTAGGTCTCTCAGTTTCACCGCGGAACTTGTAACAGACTTTCTCATAGATATTGGTCAGGATAGAAAAAAAGTTCTTAGGAATTTCTTAGGTGTGTAGTCCGCCAACCCGCACTAGGCCAGCGTGGTGGACTATGGCCTAAACCCTCTCAATGGTAGAGGAGACCCGTGCCCAGCAGTGGGACGGATATGGGTTGATGATAGTAAAATTAAATTTCACCATAAAATTATATCAATGCCTAAAAACTTTTCATGTACCTATAAAAGCAAACTTAATACTATATTCTACTGCTTCTAATACAACTTTAATTTCTTCCAGGTATTTCTGTATGTGATTCCCCGTCAGGCATGCTGGCCTGGATTTTCCAGCAGTTCTCGATAGCCAGTCGCAGAGCGAACGTGAACGACACTCGTGGTGGTCTCGACCTGTACACTCCTGAGGAACTTTTGGACAATGCCATGATGTACTGGATCCCGAACAAAGCCCCATCCTCCTTCAGAATCTACGCTGAAACTTTCAACCTCAGAAACCTTCACATGGGATATATAGAGTGAGTTCAATTTTTAATTTAACAACCGACTTTCACCAATTTTATTTTAATTCCTACATAATAGGAAACGAACCTATTGCCATTTGTCGGTAAAATATCCAAACTCTGTGCTGTTATCTTTCTTTATTTTGAGAATTATCTTTTGTAAAACAAAAATACTTTTCAACCCAGAAATTGGAGATCGCTATAGATATGACCGTATAGCTTGTTTATTCCAATGTAGTCTTTAATTATCCTAAACCTTCTTAATGGTAGATGAGACACATGCCCAGCAGTGACATTAATATGGGCTGATGATGATGGTCCGCCAACCCGCACTAGGCCATCGTGTTGGACTAAGGTCAAAGCCCTCTCAATGGTAGATGAGACCTGTGCCCAGCACTGAGAAGTATAGGGGCTGATGATGATGAAGATCAGCAAGCTGAAGTGGCAGTGGGCAGGTCACATCTATCGCAGAACCAATAACCGTTGGGGTAAACGTGTTATGGAGTGGAGACCACAGCTCAGCAAACGTAGTGTAGGACGCCCTCAGGCTAGGTGGGGTGACGATATCCGCAAGGTGGCTGGCAGCGGTTGGATGAGGAGAGTCAAAGATCAAGCCCAGTGGCGTGCCATCGAAGGTCGAGAATCTCGACGGTCGCGGGTTTGAACCCGAGGCACACACCTCTGACTTTTCGAAGTTATGTGTTTATTCACAATTAATTATCACTTGCTTTAACGGTGGAGGAAAACATCGTGAGGAAACCTGCAGACCTAAAAAATCCTTAGGAATTTCTTGGGTGTGTAGGCCGCCTCAAATGGTAGAGGAGGCCCGTGCCCAGTAGTGGGACGTATATGGGCTGATGAGGCGTGCTATAGGAGAGGCCTATGTCCAACAGTGGACGCAATGAAGGCTGATGATGAATGAATGAATGATGATGATGATGTTGGTGTATCTTAAATTTGCAGCATTCCAACCCCAGTGCCGACAGTCGTGGTCCAGGCTAAAAACGAGCTGTTCTACATGCCCTGGGACATGTTGGAGCAAAAATTCACCAATCTCATCCATATTGACGTTCTGGATGACTATGGACACTTCTTGGCATTGGAAGCTCCAGAACTATTCACAGAATTGTTCTTGAATGGCCTTGACAGAATCCTGGCGTTTCGAGAACAGAACAACATGATTAACAGTGAACTATGATTTTTAATCACACTAATTCAGGATAGTATATTTTGCAGTGACGATACTTTCATAGAAAACCAAAAACCCAAACTGGGTTGACAAATTTCCGAATAATATAAATCTTCGTTTAATTAGAAAATATAGACTTCGCAGGTAAAGATTATGAACTAAACATTACAAAATTAACGTGTATTATTTTGGGCTTCTATGGGAATACTGTCACTGATATTTTGAGGTCCTATGATTATAATTCATGACTGTTAATAAAATAATAAAAAAATAAGCAAATTTTGCAGTTTTATTGTTGTCAAGGAATAAGTTATTGGCTCGATATGTATTAAAAACACACTTCTGACTTTTCAAATTTACAAGTTGACAATGAATAACCACATAATTTAATGATGAAGGAAAACATCGTGAGGAAACATGCACACCTAAAAGTTCTTAGGAATTTCTTTAGTGTGTGGTCCGCCAACTCGTACTATGCCAGCATGGTGGACGAAGGCCTAACCCTCCCAGCCGCAGAGAAGACCTGTGCCCACTTGTGGGACGTATATGGGCTAATGATGATGATGATAACTTAAAAAATGACTTAAACCTCATATCACCTATAAAGTGCAAGCAAAAAGTATAAGTAGCTATAAAGTCACGGGTCCTAAAACGTGACAAAGAAAATACAACAAAGAATACGAGAAACACGAAAAGTTAATTTTATTTCAATTCACATTCACTTACATCTCAGAAAATTCGATACAAAGTCTTCAATTTGAAATTTAACTCAATAATTTTTATATAATTGACTCACCTGATGAGTAGTTGGGGTATTTTCATGGAAGGCCAAAAGCGTAACACGTTAATATAATGTAATGTCTAGTTTATAATTGATAATTGTAAGGTCAGGAATTTCTCATTCATATGTCAAATTGCTTTTGTTAAAAAATAATTCCAAGCCTATAGTACAAAAAACTAGATCACTCATTACATATATGGATTTTGTGTATTTGCCTTTCTTGAAGAAAGACTGCAGGTAGAACTCGAACCCTCTTCTTCTGGAACATTCCTATGAAAGAAATTATATAAAAAAGCAATTAATGTCTTGTACCAAAAATAAATAAATAATATAATCTATGCCCAAAATGGCACAGCAGCCACTTAAGGGTAAAATTGTGTACATGTCAATCGGCTCCTATTATAACGGATAGGTCCACCAAAACATTGGAGTTCAGGATGGGCTCAAATTATTCCGTGAACTGCTGGGAGCATCTTTATCATCATCATCGTCATCATCAGTCCATATACGTTGCAATACTGGGCACGGATTTCCTTTAAAACTGAGCGGGTTTAGGCCATAGTCCACCCCGCTGGCCTAAGGCGGGTTGGCGGACTACACACCTAAGAAATTCTTAAGAACTTTTAGGTGTGCATGTTTCCTTTACCGTTAAAGTATGTGATAATTTATTGCGAATAAACAAATATCTTCCATAACTCAATGTATATAGATACACGCATACGCGAGGCAAATTTAAGACGACATTACATGTTATTATCCTGGCGGAATTTCAAAATCTTGGTGATGCCGTTCAGCAGTAACTTGGAGTAGAGATCAGGTGCCTCCAAAGCGAGGAAGTGGCCGTAGTCGTCCAGGGGTATGACGCTAACCAGGTTGGAGTATTTGGTCCTCAACATGGCTGGAGGCATGTAAAATATCTCATTGGATGCTTGAACGATGACCGTTGGTACTGGAGTAGAGACGCTGGGAAATAGAAAATAAAATATTTTGGTAATCTGCCTTGGAAAGTTTAAGTTTAGGGAATTTGTAAATAAATAAATATGCCTAAAGTTCATACATATTTTTGACTACTAATTATGACCCCACACTAAGATATATTATGTCTTACAAACATCCAGATCAGAATTTAATATTTGTGGATCACATAAAAATTTGCCTCGTGGGTCACAATCAGGTCTTTAGCCAATTACGCCATGTTGTTGTCATCAAGTCATAAAGAAGTTAGTATTTATGTATTAAGATTTTTTACATATTTTTTTCTTTCTTTCAATTTTTTCTAGACATTTTAAGCTATAAATAGTGTTGTTGGAGCGTTTCTAGACTCTTTGCTATTCACCGCCAAGATTCTCGGCTGCGCGCGTAAACCTTGAGACCATGACTGCTTTTTGTTTACATTACCCCTAGACGAAGCTGTGGTTATAGAAATAAACTCACTTAAGGAAGCCCATATGATAATTTCGAAGGTTGAAGGTCTCGGCATAGATCCTGAAAGCGGTGGGCGTTTTATTAGGAATCCAGTAGGCCATGGCGTTGTCTAAGAGCTGGTCAGGAGAGTACAAGTCTAGACCACCGCGTGTGTCGTTAATGTTTGTCCTGCGACTGGAAATTGAGATGAACTGGAAGATCCACGCCAACATGGCTGATGGAGAGTCCGTGACTGATACTCCTGGAAAGAAAATAGGTTTTGTGATATAAATACAAAACTTGGCTTGAGATTGATCATTACGTGTCGCAATTTCTAACGGGTCACGGCAATTTTCGCAGCAAATTATTCTCATTTAAGTTGGTTGATTCTCCTATGTGCCAATGCTCAACACATGATTGTGAATATGAACAGTCCGCACATCATATCCTTTGGGAGTGCAATCTTTGGTCGGATGAGCGTAACAGTATGCTCAATAGTATGCACGTAACTTCTGGTGTTGTTTATTATACAGACCTCGTTGAATCTAGGAGGAATTTCCGTGCCTTTCAGCGATTTTGCCATGCCTATTATTGGAAGTCTGTATAACAGTTCGCACGTTAGGTCCAATTTTAACAATAGTTATTTATCCGTGGTGCGTTAATTACGTCAAACTTTTTGGTAATTGTAATTGTCTTTCTTTATGTGAGGTTAAACTTCATAGCTCAATGTTTTGTCACCCGCTTTTCTGTGGAGGGAAGTGGACAACTCTTTGTTTTTCCAACTTCTCCTTTACATTGCTTTTCTGATTAACTTCGTTGCGGGATTATGACAATGTAGGTCCCCTTAGATTCGCTGAGCTTCATTGCTCGGCGCCAATACTGTGCGTGCCGCTGTTGATCCTGGAATACAGGAGTTGCAGTGGCTGGTGTGTGGTGGGATAGGGCAAATAATATAAATACACCCAACATATAACAGTTCTGACCCTGCATTACGATATAAGTCTTGTGATGTTGGTATCAGAAACTACGAGAGACTTTTCGGTCTCACGAACGTCTGGGTGTTTCGGATCTTGACCGGAAAACATTATTTATGGATCACACAAACATTTATCTCAGTGCGATGATCGATCTCGTAGCCTCTCGTTTCGCAAACTGGTATCTAGTCAACTGCACCACGAGGCTGTCAGTTCTCTGTAGGTGTATTTCATTCAAAAATTTTACTCATAGAATTTTATTTTTTTACTAATGTTATACCCTCTTATTGAGCTGTGCTGGCGGGTATAGGTTATGTATTACGATAATAAAAAAATAAATTACCTATAGTATCAGGCTTTGTAGCTTGAAAATGAAGGTATCCAGATTCTTGAAGCAAGTATTTCAACGTGTCTTGTAAAGGATACAAACGGCTTATAAGATTTTGTGGCATTATTGAAGCGGGGTTTACTGACCCTATTGACATCATACTAAAAGCTTTGTTTGTCAATGCACTTCCCATATTTGAGTGGTATCCAATGATAGTCTGCAAAAAAAATATTTAGTCTCGGTCTTTTGGGCCATATGTAAACCTGAGAATAAAAAAAAATAAATACACCCAACAGTCACATACATACTCCTGACCCCTCACTAAGATACGAGTCTTGTGTCGTGGGTATCAGAAACTACGAGAGACTTTTCGGTCTTACCAGCAACACCCAGACACGAAACAAATATTTGTGGATCACACAAACATTTGTCTCGGTGCGGGGATCGAACCCGAGGCCGCTCGTTTCACAAGCTAGTGTCTAGCCAACGGCGCCACGGGGCTGTCGTTAAACCTGCGTTCGATGAGATTCTCGATCGCATGCTTAAACTTCGAAGTCATCATTACTAATTTTCGTAAGTTGGGAGTGAAATAACAGTAATATATCTTAGCTTTACTAGGAAGTTGTTCTGATAAGGTAGCATATATAACTACGATCTTACTTCTGGAAAGAATGTGGCCATGACAAATCCAATATGTGCTCCCCAGTCTCCCCCGTCCACGATGAATTTCTCGTGTCCCAGTCTATTCATAAGGAGCTTGTTTATAACTCCCACTTCCGCGAATCCCATGCCAGTTTTGTTAGTGTACTGCAAAAAAACGAAAAGTAGATCTTTTCAATTATTTTATTCTTACTGTCACATTAAAGTTACTGCTTATTTAGTACAAATAGTGTTCAATTCAATTAATATTGGCGGTCTAGTATCCGATTATTTTCATCAAAAAGCAAATAATAAATTGATATACAAGTATGTATTTAAATATGTATAACTGATGTATCCTATCTGTGAAAAATTTACATATTTCTAACAAAATAACACTTTAATCTTATTTATCAACAAATACGAATAACTTACATCGGAGAATCCAAACCCAGGCAGACTGGGTATGACTAACTCCAGCACTATGTCGGTATCGGCACTATCAGCGGCAAGCTTGGGGATCACTTCATAGAACTCCCGGACTGACCCTGGGTAGCCGTGCATCATCAGAACTGGTATCTTCGTTTTGCCTTTGGGTACCTGAAAAATTATGATCATCATCCTCAGCCCATATAAGTCCTACGACTGGGTACGGGCCTTCTAATAAATACTGTAATAAATAATAATTTACCACATTAACTGCTTATCATCAAAAGAACAGCTGAATGTAGGCCTGCCTGAAAATTACTAGGGCGCTTTATTAGAAGCTAAAGAACGACTGGTTAGTTGGGTTAAATAGGTAGGGATCGTAGCTCAAACTATTTAGCTGTTTTTGACTGTATTAATAGTCTTGTTTTTGAAAATTCCCTGCATTTTAACCCCTTCGGCAGACCATCATACAAAATACAACATCAACAAAGAATTTTTATTTATTTTATTTTATTTTATTAGGGAAATCAACAGAACAATTACAATTTAAAATATATAACAAAAATATAACACACAATCCATAAACAATTTCCACTTATAGTTATAACATAAAACAGAAGTAAGTGAACAAGCAAGAAAATAACGAAATAAATTATACGAAAATAAATATTATACAAAAACAAAAAAAAAAAAGTACAAACAATAAAAAGTTGTTTTATAATATAACCTTAACTTTGGAACATTGGAGAAAAGTAATTTTTTGTAATTTTTTAGCGATTCAAAAAATAAATCAATATCGGAGAAATGTAAATTATAATCATTTGTCGACCTGCGAATAAACATGTTGGATCCATAATTAGTTCGAGGGATTGTGGACTGAAATGTATTTTTTTTACGCCCAGACATACGAGGACACTTGAATAATAATCGATTCAAGAGTGCTGGAGAATCAATGTGGCCATTAACTATTTTATACAGAAACAATTGGTCTCTTATTACTCTACGTTCCGCAAGTGAAAAATTCACATAATTTAGCAATTCTTCTTGGTTAGCACGATATCTCAAATGTCTGTAATAAATATTTTGAATCCGTTCAAGTTGACTAATATATTTCTGATAATGTGGATTCCACACTACAGAACCATATTCCAAAATGGATCGGACAAAAGAGTTATATAATAGTTGTATAGTGGAAACTTTCTTAAAATCCTTACCAACTCTTAATATAAAGCCTAACATGCTATAAGCTACAACAACAGTTTTTTCTACGTGTGCGTCAAATAAAAGTTTCGAGTCCAGATATACACCTAAATCTCTGACAAGTGTTACTCTTTCGAGTTTTTGATTATTTAAATTATAGTTAAACAGGATATTATTTTTTTTGCGAGAATAGGTGATAATGTTGCACTTTTTTATATTTAATGACAATAAATTATTTTGGCAATAGGTATATAAATTATCAAGGTCACTCTGTAAATGGGTACAATCATCAAAGGATTTAATAACTTTAAAAATTTTATTATCATCAGCATATAAAATGAATTTAGACCATTTGAAACATAAGTGCACATCATTAATAAAAATGTTAAATAATAATGGACCCAGATGTGATCCCTGAGGCACCCCAGATGGAACAGGAATAAAACTGGAGCAAAAGCCTTTGACTGTAACAGCTTGACTACGTTCACGAAGATAGGACTCTAACCAACGTAAAAGATCACCATGAATACCAAATGCATAAAGTTTAGCTATTAGAATATCATGGCTTATTCTATCGAACGCTTTAGAGTAGTCAGTGTAAACGGTGTCGACTTGGTGCCCATCCTCTATGGCGCTAGTAACAAAATCTACAAATTCGCAAAGATTTGACTCTGTCGACTTTTTGCTAAGAAATCCGTGTTGTTCGTTTATTATAAACGGCCGAACAAGTGGAAAGATTTTATCATAAATAATGCGTTCAAATAATTTCGGAATAGTACTAATTTTAGATATAGGTCGATAATTTTCAATGTTATGCTTATCCCCATTTTTGAAGATAGGCACTACGAATGACCTCTTCCATGCAGTTGGCATTACCCCAGATTGCAATGACTTTTTAAATAATAAATATAAAGGGTAACTTAAATTTTCCCAGCATTCCCGCAGAAACAATGGAGGTATCC
The DNA here is from genome assembly GCA_030295005.1 of Cephonodes hylas. Taxonomy (NCBI): domain Eukaryota; kingdom Metazoa; phylum Arthropoda; class Insecta; order Lepidoptera; family Sphingidae; genus Cephonodes; species Cephonodes hylas. Next base: position 369,082 of record AP025385.1, on the reverse strand, counting down.
CATCCGGACCAGCTCCCTTGGTAACATCAAGAGATTTAAGATATTTAGCGACGGTACCAACATCTATACTGACAGAAGAGACATCGCAAGAGGTGTTTATGCTGTTATTGTAGATCATAGTACTTGGAGAATTCTTGATAGTTTGAAATGCAGAGCTGAAGTGACTATTAAAAAGGTTACAGATTGTTCTTCCATCCGTAGATGATTTGTCTTTTAAAAATAAACTATCAGGCAAATCACCGGTTCTCTTTTTGGACTTTACAAATTTCCAGAAGTGTTTGCTACAATTTAATATATTATCTTCTGAGTAACTAATGAAACTGTTATAACATTTAATTTCCAAATTTTTTTGCCTTTCACGTAGCATAGAATAGGTACGATAATCAGCATAGCGACCATAACACTTCCATTTTCTATGACATTTGAGTTTCTCTTTGACAATTTTAATCAATGCTGGAGAGTACCAGGCCGGGAAACTGTTAGATTGCCCCCGAAAATGTCGCGACGGAATATGATCGGAAATAGTTTTCTCTAGGATTTCATAAAAGCTCATAACTGAAGACTCTATATTCATATTATTTAAACAAGAATCCCAATCAATACTAGTAAAAGCTTCATTTATTGCTAAATAATCTCCACGTCGAAATAATCGGGTGGAACGCGATGGAGTACGTAGGATTTTGGGACATAAGAAATTTACTTTTATATCAAGAGACGGGTGATAATTATCCTCTTTAACTAAGGGAGACTTTGATCTTTCAATAGTACATTGACAACTTCCCAATACCAAATCCAAGCACCTGTTATTACAATTGGTAATTGAATTGAATTGCCTAAATCCAGTTATAGACAAAAAGTTGTACAATAAAATTACAAGTGCATCATTGCGCACATTGCTCAAGTGTAATTGGTTATTTTCGGCGATGGTCCAAGAAGCATTACTGATATTAAAATCTCCTATTATTATGTAGTCGTCTTCCGAGTGGCGTAAGGCGTAATCTGATACATTTTCAAAAAATAATGCCTCATCACTTAATTGGGTAGAACAATGAGGAAAATAGCAACAATACAAATGAATTATATTATTTCTAGAATTAGAGTTAACACAAGACAAAGTAATGGAAATTATATCACCAGACTGCTTACTATTGGAGGGGTATTTATTAACCGCAGTGACCACGATTCCATTACGCACTGCTATCAGCACCCCACCACCCATAGAATCGTTCCTAGATGAATAATCCCGGTCACAGCGGTACACCACATAACGTTCATCAAAAAGTTCAAAGTCATAAATACCTGGTAACAGCCATGTCTCGCTTAAGCAGATTATATCGCAATCACATAAAAGCAAATTTCTATAAAAACTATTAGTTTTACTACGTAGACCACGAGTGTTTTGATAAAATATTTTTAAATTAAACATTATAACTAAAAATCACTATAAATCTTATTAAACAATATTTCATAAGAGAGACGGCCAATTCAGTCCAACAATACCACGAACAAATCATATCATTATAACAAAACGACAAATAAATAATATGATGTAACAATAACTGTAAGTTGCAAGCTCCTCCGATACTAACATGTACAATTTTAAACTTGTTTAACAAAATAATAAGAATGATACCAAATAATATAGTACAAAAAAACAAATAGCAGTGGAAAACAAACCAATGATACAAAAATCTCAAACTTGATAAAGGTATAACCATGCCTGGAATATAATTATCCCCTACTGTATATTTTTTAAATCGTCTTGGCAACCTATATGAATGACAGGGCTCGTATCTGTTTTACGCACCATAATGCGACAGTTGCGTACCCAAACATACTTATACTGCTTTTCGCTCGCTTTTCTTTTAACTGATTGCAATAATAATTTATTCGTTTTCGTAAGATGATCGTTGAAGTAAATTTGCGATGAGCTCTGCTGAAAGCCAATATCCGATGCGTTTAGTTCCTTCAATCCGCGAAGCTTTGCCAAAAAATCGTCTTTCTTGTACCTTGAATTAAAACGAAGGATAATAGGTTTGGGCTTCTTAATACTCTTATCCATAGGAACAACCCTGGTGATAAAATCTAAATCAACCTCAGGATTAATGTGGAAGTCAGCTTGCTGAGAAATTTTGGCTAAAAGTTCCACTAGATTTTCACCCTTCTTCTCAGGGACACCTACGATTTCCACATTCGATCGTCTTGCCCATTGATCCCTCAAGTCTAATTCCATTTGGAGTGCTTGAATTTTGTTATTGAGATTGCCTATGTTGTTTATGACTTCGGGTATTGCCTTAACCTGAGCCAAGGCCTCCTCTGTTTTATTAGCAACTGAGTCATACTGTTGGCTTATAAAGTTAACAGTGTCCTGGAGTGTTGACATTTCCCCTTTCAGTTCCTGTAGAGTTGTTGTGAATTCCCCGATAGCTTCTCGAATTTCTGTACGAATAATGTTTCGCACTTGATCTAATGGCACTAATTGCCCCATTTGGGTCTCAGATTCCAGGACATCAGATGTGCCCAAGCATAAGTTCATGTTGCTCCGTACTGGTGTATCATCGTATTTAACATTCTTAGTAGTTTGGGTGCAATTAGGACAAGCCCATTTAGACTTATAATCAATATCTGGTATCCAGTCCTTTTTATTCGGAAATACACACGCAACATGGTAGTTTTTTTTACATAAAGAACATATCATTAGCAATCTTTTGCTGTCTCGGGTATTGAAAGGTTTGTGGCAGCAGACATACTCCATTGTTCAAAAGCCAAAGCTAATCCACAAATTAGCAACGTGACGTCACTTGCTAGTTGGCCTAACAGCCCGATGATGCAAGCGACGCGCAGCGACCGCGAGTTCAAATCCAGCAAATTGAAAAAAATAAAAAAGTTGCAAAAAGCGGCGCAGGCGCAAGCTGAGGCAGGGGGAAGCAGGGGGGGGCCACCACCACACCAACCTTGATAGGCGTGTCACTCCAATGCTGTATCCTTGTCTATCCGCCCACTAGGTGGAGACTTGCATAAGAGACTCACAAGAAAAACAAGGAGCCACCGATAAATCACTGACGACCAATAAGAGTCAAATAAACACAGTCAGGGTTAAAATTTAAAACAAAAAGCAACAAGACGTCCACTCACTTCGGTGTTCAAACACAAAACTGAATGTCACTAAACATCCAGTTTCTTTTTAACAATTCTCTTCCCAATTCTGGTAGACTAACGCATTTACAAATACACCATTGAATGAAAAAAAACACACGAGTTGAATAAATGTTTACCTCAGGCCTGATCCAGATGAAATGAATGTTCATACCCAGAATGTTGGTGGTGAATTGTGGATACTGATTCATGTAGGCTTCTCTCTCGGTGAAGTTGTAGTCGTTGGCCCAGTAGTCGAGCCAGTAGCCGATAGTGTGCGTGTTCACGCCGTAGTTGTAAGCCACGTCGTCCATCGAAGGCACGAAGTCACGTCTGTTCTTCAACCGGTAGACCAGGTCTTTCACTGCCTGAAGTTTGAATATACATAGGGGTGTCTAAACAGCGACAGAGATCTTTGTTTACAGATTTAAGAAGACCTTAATACCTTACACGGTGGAAAGTGTTTTATTGAATTTAATCTTCCCTTTAAATACTTCAGAGCCATTTTTTCAGCCATAAGCCATTTTTAACAGACAAGGAAAACATCTAAGCTGCTCAGATAGTCAACTAAATAGATTCTTGAAATAGGTTCCTCAAGTACAAATATATGTCATGTTATAGATATCAGATGGTTTTTAAATATTAATGGTAAATTTTATATTAAATAATGCTTAGCTTTTGTTTTAAGAATTAAAAAAGAATTTAGACAAACTTCTAGAATCGTACTCCTTTCGACAGAACATGTGGAGGTCTTTGGGGGAGGCCAATCTCCAAAAGTGTAGGTCTTTAGTCTGTTAATGAGATGCGTTAATTATTGGACTTACATCTTTCGGGAATTCAATTTTATAGGGCAGAATTCTAGTGTCTTCTATTTCTTCGCCAGAACCCCACCATTTATTCCAGTTAAGGCCGGGCAGTGACTTGTAGTCGAAAGCCCCAGCCACCACCACTAGGCCTAAAAGTACTATCGCCGTGTACATTATGGAAACAACTGAAATTTTAACAACGCATGTAAGCTTTATATAGTCTTTGCTTCACGACTACAAATGTCTAGGCAAAAAGAATTTCCGGTGTGCACAGCTGGTAGTTTATTTGTTGATATTATTTTTAAATATATAAGGATCTGACTATTCGAAGTTTCGTGTGTATTCACAGTGAATAATCACTTACTTTAACGGTGAAGGTAAATATCTTGATGAAACCTGCACACCTAAAATTTCACAGGAATTTCTTAAAGATGTGGTTCGCCAACCCGCACTACACTAAGGCAATGGACTAAGGGCTAAGCCGTTTCAAGGTAGAGGAGGATATATATTGGCTCATGATGATGATATCAAGGTTGTGTTGTGAGGCATGTGGTTTATGACGAGTTTCACGTATATTGGAAATAGAGCTATCATTATGAATAAATGAAATGGTAAATACATTAAGTAACGCCAGAAAGAGGGGTAGGTGCATTTTACAATACTCTTTGGCATCTGTTTCAAGATATACGGAAAGAGCACCACGTTATAGTAATCTCAGAATAAGCATTTTTAATTAACTAGCTGTTGCCGACTTCTTTCTTAAAATAACTATTTGTCAATTAACAGCGCTGAAAACAATCATTAACGTTAGGTACAAAATTATTTATTTTGGATCTGGATGTTTGTGCGACTAAAAAGTCTATCATAGTTTCATGACACAGGACTTGTATTTTAGTGTGGGGTCAGAATTAATGTGTATCGCTGTTGGTTAATTTTTATTTAATACATTTATTTGAGTATATGTAACAGTTCCTATGATTATTGCGTTCAAATAAACAAACAAATTATCTAATTTTGTGACATTAGTACTCTTGTACAGTTAAAGTAAGCAACGCGTAATATAAAACTTATACAGTTAAAGTAAGCAACGCATAATATAAAAAGTATGTTGTCTCGCAAGAATACGTTATACATTTTCATTCGCTAATTTCGATGGCTACATATGGGCCAGTACAATAACATATTGTAATTGTTAATTTTACTTTTTGTTTCTTTGCACGTGAATATGATAGAACTATTTGCGCAGGTGTTGAAAAATGAAAACTATAGACTAAATATTATGAGTAGGTAATGTTGGAAATAAAAAGAAAGTAATGTAGGTACGTGGTGTTAATTTGTCTAAGAATTTTTGAATTAGGCCAGCGCGGTGGATTAAGGCATCGTCTTGGTTGTAGAAGAGGAACATGCCCAGCAGTGGAATATATAAATTGGATTGATGGAGATGGTGATTCTATAACCGATGATTCTAAGCGTTTTCAATCCTTATATTGACCATAGTGAACTGAGTTATAAAAATGAAGCAAAATTATTGAATAAGGATTTAACCGTATTTCTTTAAGAGATGATAATTTTGAAATTATTTTTGGATTTATGACGCAATCTATCATTAAAATTGTAAACTCATTTCTTGTATTACTTCGCTTCAAGATTATTATTTAGGATGAGCGCCACCTATTATGAGTGTTGTAAAACACATTGTTTCTGATAGTAGTCAAACGGTCATGGTATTGTAAGCTTTTGCTTCCGAATAGAGCGCCATCTGTTGTGACTATTTCACACTAAATGTTAGCTTTATTCGGGTTTAAATTTTTTGAGATAAGCGCCATCTCTTATGACTATTGTAAATTACACATGCCATTCAAAGTTAGTAAAACAATCATACTACGTAACGCGTTGTTGTTTGCTAAATAAGCATAGAGCGGCATCTTTAATGACTATATTACACTAGATTTTGGCTTTAAATTAAGATAAAATGCTCTGAGAAAAGTGCTATCTATGCACGTGACATAGAAATTATAACAAAATCTGAATAAACTGCGTAGAACTCGAAACCACAAAGACTATAATATAATTGTTTTTAATAATACAATTTGACCTAAAAAAATGTGATAGAAAAGGAAACCGTCTGTCGTGATGAGAAGGGATGAATCATATTATGTAGGAAAAAAGGTGATGAATATGAAAGTGGATGGATGGGCGAGCCGAGGAAGGCCAAAGCAGATATGGATGAAATGCGTGACTGAAGATATGAAATAGAAAGGGGTGAATGAAGACATGACGGCGGACAGGGATGTATGGAAGGAGAAAACATACTGCGCCGACCCCAAGGAATAAATTGGGACCAGGGCAGGGGAATGATGAATTTTACCTAAAATTAAATGTAATGTATAAATTACAAAGGGGCAGGCAGAGGTGCCTTTCTTCACCCACGTTTTGCCATTTTTAAGTCCTACGAGATAAAAGGCAAGCCTATTTGCCATTTTTCGGACAAACTTCGAGACTCAGTACTTCTGAGAATATTATTTTTACTCTACCCTCATATACTTGTAAAGGTTAACAAAAAAATAACAATATTTCATGGGTTATAAGAGTTCAATGAAAGACGATTATAACAAATCAATCTATTTATTAGGCATATATCTTTCAGCATTACATAAAACCTTCTAGAATTAATTCATAATATTCAAGTTACTTATATCTACGAATAAAATATAATTGATAGACTACACCTTTATTGTCAAATTAGTTTCTCATACGATACAGAGATGGCGCTTATTTCAATTTTTAATCTATATCTATTAGTTCCTACTTAGTTAACACACAAAGGCTTAGGACAAGGCTTTTTAAAGCACGTTAATACCCTAAACTAAAAAAATAAAAATATAATATTTGCAACATGAATATGCCATACAAATATTAAATAACATTTATTTATTGATACACAATAAGAAACTAATTTATTTGTATAAACTAATTGAATGAAAATATTTTATGTCATACTATGAAATCGCCCATAAAATAATATTCTATTATATTTACTATGATAATGTTACAAAAAAATAGACTTTTTAAAAATATTTTACAGCTTTTGTGTTTCGTTATGTTGTCAATAGGGCCGTCAAGTTAGCTACTTTTAAAAACGATTTACCCAACTTAGACTTTTTTGGTAATAATTACTTTTTCCATTTTTACTAATTCTAAATTTTATTCAAAAAATAAAATATTTCGAGATCCCTTTCTATCTTGCAACAACGGTTTCCCTAATTTTCTTATTTATATAGCATATTCATGTCAATAGGTCAAATCCCGATTTATCCAAAAAGAAATATTTAGTCCCCAAAAGTAAGCTTAAAGCCTTAGGATATATTTTTTTAAATCCCAAAGGCGATTGATTATTCCTATATATTGTCCTTTTAGTTTTTATTATTGTCGATATAAATATTATTAGAATAGAATTTGCTTTTGGATATGTAGATACATATATTTTTATTTAATTCAGAATACTCGTGTGTCATTTGTTAATATTATTTGGGAATTCAAAAAATGCAATATACAATATCTGTGTTATCCAAAAGTGAATTCTACTCTACTTTTTATTGTCTTCACAAGTTTTTGATGTGGTGAATTTTTACGAAGTTATTTTTACACCCAAAAGTCGCCGTACCTACATAGTTCTAACCCCACACTATGATACAAGTCCCATGTGGTGGTACTTATTTCCACCAGGACTATTACGACAGACTTTTTAAGCTTACAAACCCCCAGACCCGAAGCAAATATTTGTGGATTTGTTAAATCTGTCGTTGTTTTGAGTTGTCAACCACGGCAATGTTTGAACAAGTTTGTTTCCTTAGCAAAAATTCACCACATTAAAACGAGAAACAGAATTTAATTTCGTTGCAAATCTTATCATAAGTCTACTGATATATATCAAGTTTGTACAATCTAAAGTCTTTTAAGGAAAGTCTAAGCTAATTAAAGCCTTTTCTACCTTAAGATCCAAGTGATTGTTGTGAAGGAAAAAATATTATAACTTTTGTGTATCATCAAATTTATTTGTTGATATGAATTGAGTCATTACCAAACTCACAGAACAGTTGAATAAGACTAGAAAGGAAATGTCAACATGCCGAGCGTGTCGAACCTACGATCAGACTGTCATATGTTTTATACGGTCGCTTCTTAGTAATTCGGGTAGTATTTTATAAATGTCTGACAAGCAATAGCAGCCCTTTATTTTTGTTTTACTTTAATCATTGGTAGTGTCATCGATCCCTTCTATTTTACTCAGCTGTTCTATATCCAATCTAAAAGAGACTTTATAACGCGGAAAAATAGTCAAATCCAAAGTAAATTTAAGTGAATTATTATTAGATTTCACAAATTAGGACAATAAAAAAAAATAAAGTAAGAATGACTGAACAGATACCACAATACGAAGCAGATGTTACAATAAATTTTCCTTCTCAACTAGTAATTGTATTAACAAAAATTACATACAATAAAATCAACACATTCCTGAAATGTACCCAATTTTTAATTTAACATATATACAACCCGGTTTTTTCGTAATTAGATACAATTCCTACATTACTGTAATCTTTTTGATTGATAGAAACACAATACTTATCCAGCTAAACGTGATTATTCACAGTTATGTTGCAAGCAATAATTGATTTTAATTTTTTTGGTATTAAGTCTATTTGAGGGTACATTTCGGGAAGAAAAATGATTTGTATTTTCACCAAACAAGAACCTAGGACAACCACGCACTAACCCCACACAGCTAAGCTTAGACGTTTAAAAACACTATTTCGATGCAAACTTTCCTTTAAATCATATGTTTTTGTATCGACATCAGAACCTTTATAAATTCATAACTATGGCGGATTTACTGAATTGTATCTCGATTAAGAAACTTACAATAAAAACTCTGAGAAATCATAAAAAAGAAAAGTTATGTCGGGAAATAAAACATAAAATTTAGAAAATTATTGATAAATACCAGAATATTGCTTTTAATTGCCCTGAAATAAAAAAATACCATTAATAAGAGTTGTTTTAGCCTCAACTTCATTTTAATAATTATTTTCATCTATGAACATCATTGTCAAATAGACACGTACTTTAATTTCCAAATTAGTAAAGAAATTCATTAATATCTTATTAAACAGTAATTCCACCATAGCTATGAAAAAATGACACAAATGAATACATACAATTAATTACGCAGATAGACAGAAGTTGAAACAAGTACTATATATATCTAAATCTAAATTTATTAAAACTAATATCAAATAAGTCCTGAGAAATATGAACGCTGCTACATCCCAAACAGCAGTTTTGATTCAGATGTAAATTGTGACCACCCGTTTAATGCTTTTATCATTCTAGTCAACCTCAATGTTGCCTGAAGGACATCGCTGATAGTAATAAAACTGCCATTTATAACAGAATCCTATTGTTAGACTAATGTTTTAATAAGTTCAGTTAAGTTTATAGTTCTTCAAGAATTAGGGGCGTAGAGTTAAAAGCTTGTCTCTACATGAGACGTGACAATTTTTTTAACAAGAAAGATTTATTAAAGGAGAAAAATTAAGAACTTACTAAAGGCCCTTATTTACAGAATGTAAGGGTTATTGTCAACTAAAAAGGCAGTATTTTTGACTTTGAACTTTTTGTGTTGAAATACACAATTGCCTACTTTACTGGTATTATGTATATTTTTTATTATATATATGTATGTTATATATTTTTTTTTATTGACAGCCCCGTGGCGTAGTTGGCTAGACAGCAGCTTGCGAAACGAGAGGCCGCGGGTTCGATTCCCGCACCGAGACAAACGTTTGTGTGATCCACAAATATTTGTTTCGGGTCTGGGTGTTTGTGAGACCGAAGTCTCTCGTAGTTTCTGATACCCACGACACAAGACTCGTATCTTAATGTGGGGTCAGGACTATGTGTGTGACTGTTGGGTGTATTTATTTATTTATATTTCTCAGGATTTATCTGTTCTTCTAATGCAAGCAAGCGGGACAGAATATACTAAACCAACTTCGTCTATTCGTTAACTCGTTCCCGATACATATTAAGTATTATTATTTATAAAAATCTAAAAAATGTATAAATTCACAACCTATTAATTTGTCTATTAATTCATTTTATTTTCGCATGATTATACATTTTTTTAAATCTCCCAATGAAGCATTAGTAAGCAATTTTATCTAATTGACCTGCGTTTAATGTGTTACATTTTATTAGACTTTGCATAATGACTGATAGTTGTAATACTGTGGTGTAAAACTTGTGCTTAAACAGAACTCCGAAGAAGACGCTATAAAAGAATTTTCCCTCGCATGTTTTTTTTAATTTACTAGAAACTTAAAATATAATCCTTTTATACGTTTATAGTATTAAAATCAGAAGAGCAGTTTAATCCCTTGACAAATCTTATTACAATTATAATAAATTATTATTTCCACTTCAAGTTCTGTCTGGTATCAACGCACATTGTAATTAATTCATCTTCAAATCCCATTTGATAGTTTTACAGTTCATAATATAGATAATGTAATATAAAAATCTGTATTTTATTTGACTTAAGTCTATAAATTAATCACTGCACAAAGTGTAATATTTTATAACCCCATTTAAACGTCAGGTCAAGATCTTCACAATTTACATTATAAAGAAATAAATGGATCTATCCGGAGTATCTACACTTCTAGTAGCGGGGTTTAGATGCCTAAGTATTCTACATACAGGCCTGCCATATAAATAGCTGTTATATTTCTATCCGCTTTACGAAACACTCCGCCGAATTACAAAGCCCTTAGCTGTTTACAAAATAGCTAAGTTTCGTAAAGTGGCTAGACAATGCAATTTCAATTTAAAGCGTTTTTGTTTATTTCTCTGTTTATATTATTATTAAGAAATTTGATTTTCACATAAAACTTACATTCATATTCTTTATTGTTGAAACAAATGAATGACCCTTGAGAGAAATAAGTATTATTTGAATTATTATTGACATCTGCAAGTTCTCTTGTGTTATAATAAAAGAAATATTGTCTTAAAAATAAAATTAGCTGTTTTTACCACCTAACTCCTCTGACTTTCATTGCATGGACACTATGTAAGTACTGAAGATGCCAAATATTGTACGTCAATCCCTGTGGTCAATCTTGTGTCAAATATCCTCAAAATTGATTAAACAATATTTACATGAAGCCGTTTTAAACATTCACAAACTTTTGTGGTATGGCAGGCCTTAACTAAGTTTTATGATACAAAAAAATATTAAAGATAAACTTGGTCTTAATATCGCCAATAGGCCTTCAATGGCAGGCTTTGGGCTTACAAAGACGATCGTCAAAATACAAAGACTGGTGAATCATAGACAATCAATAAATATTCCATGTGTAGAGTTAATAGACAATAAATAAATACAAAATTTGTAAGTCTATGACACAACAAAGGTACATTTTAAAAGCCAGAGATGAAAAGGAAAATCATTGAACACAGTAAGTTGTCCATTTCTTAAACCGCTCACATTTTATAAACATATTTATATCAACAGAAACTCTATATATTTTGGGTTCTCAAGTCAAATTATTTATTTCAAGTAATGAGGGATAAAATCGTAACATTTTTCGATAATACTGATCGTATTTTCACGGAAAAGCTCTTAACATTTTGTCATTTAAAAAAATTGTTAAAAGTAAATAAGCTATCTAGATAAGCCCCACAGACGGTTTGATAGAATTTAGGTATTTATAGATTGTCTAAGATTCGCCTTCCGATATTACATATTCGAACCAAATATAACTATTTTTTTATCATTGTCCACGCACTTTGTAAGTATTCAATACTTTTTAACTTTTAAAGTACTGAAAAATACAGTGCCTTCATTCCTTGTAATTTACATTTTATGTTGAGGTGGTAACTGAAAACGGGTATAGAAATGTGCAAATAGAAGAAAAATCACTGCTCATGAAAACCAATAACAGATCTTGAATTTTGTGTCAAATTTCTGCCATTGTTCGTGAGATCAAAGTAGATGACGTACAAGATTCCTTTATTTAAATACATGATTTCCCGCCAAGTCTTATTCAGCTGTTCTTTGCATTTTCTAATCCGTAATATTTTGAACCTTTTTACGCCGTTATTCCATGGTTAGAAAGTAGTTTTAATAATAATTTTCCATCCTCAGTCACCATCTCAACCCGCCTTAAATATCAAACTGGATATTTGAATATATAATTACATTAATGCATAATAGCAAACGCTTTAATCTAATACACAACTTGATTCATAAGTTATTTTACTAACAAAGGTATTGATCCCTTAAAACACGGGGTAAAGGAAGGATTTTTACAGGCAATACTTTTCACTAAGGAATATATTATGCTAGAACTTAACGTGAATATAAATATACAAATCGTAGGAGAGCATCACGGAGATTTCATTATTTTGCATGCTCGATCCCGGTACCGAGACAAATGATCGTGGGATCCACAAATATTTATTTCGGGTCTGGATGTTTGTGAGCTTGAAAAATATCGCGTAATTTGCCTTAGTCCACCACGGCTACCAAAACGTTTGTAGATATAACTAAAAATCCTTCAGTAATTTTATAATATATAAATGTTTAACTTAAATACTCTTTGTATTACTTATGATTTCATCGATTTTGTTGATTTCATCTAAATCAATTTTAAGGGAAAGTTGGTTATAAAAAAAGAGTCCGTGATGCTCCTACCCAAATCACACAGTTATCTACACAAACACACTGCGAAAAATCATAACTCATTAGCTATTTGAAAGAACCTTCTGTCTGAACTACGGTGTTAACTTCCACTTTAATTGCTTCTTTCTATCGCTTCTAATGATGACTACCGTTTTATACCCACTGAAGTTTTAGTCCGCAAATAGTTGTCAAAATTTGTCATTTCTTTCATTAGACCAATACCTTTAGTGACATATTTAAAAACGGTAGTCTCATTCCAATTTAATCATGTCATAGCCAATACATTTTCAATTAAAACTCCCAACTTTTAAATAAGTTTCCAACCCAAAACGTCTGTAGAGATTAGCTAAGAAAAATTCCTCAGAAAACATTTCAATTTTGATATGTACATCCAGAAATTCCAAGTCCAAATTTAGCATGTAGTAGATTAAAAGAGGTCAGATCACACTTTTAAACCTTGGTATAATTCTTAAAGAGGAAAGCCCTGACAATGGAAGACCTAGTAATATGATTAAGTTTTGATGAATTTTTTCTTAGCTAACCCTTTCATATCTGATATAAATCTTTACTGCTCACTATTTCCTAGTATTTTTACTATCTCTTACACAAAAATAATATGTCAAATCGTTGAAAACTGTGCTTAAAGGCGAAAGTCTTTGAATATTTAACCAGTCAAAGATAAAGGAGTTCTTTCATAAAAAGGACTCAGTAAAATTATCCTGACTTTACACCTTCAAATATTATCCACAGATTCGCAACAGAAGCACAGTTTAAAAAATCAATTAATGAATATTAAAGTTACTTTAATATTGTCTTATTTATTGTCGTTAATTAAATAGGAAAGCTCGATAAAGTATTTTATATATAACTAGAGAATTTCTGTACCGAATTAGGAAAGATTAACTCTACGTTAAGATTCACTAAGGAAAGAGGTAAAATATGGACCACTGCAATTTGACAGACTGTTTAGAGCGAGAAATAGTCTCTTTAAAATAAAACAATAAAAATAACTTAAATAACTAAATACGAAAGAAACCCTTTTAAGGCTAAATTTATCTACCTTTAGTTTGACAACTTTAGACAACAATGAAAAAAATTATAGAAAAATAAAATTGGTAGTTTCAAATATTTTTATCGTTATTCTTACTTTTCTCGCTCTAAACAATTCCTTAAATAAACTAGATTTTTAAAGAAACTTTAAGATATGGGTTTTGGATATGCGAGTATACATTATACTAGAATCCTATAGAATAAATACCGCCATAAAATTACGGGGTTAATTTATCATTATTTGTGGTTTTAATAAGCACAGCCAAAAGTTCGCGGTGGATTCGATTATATTTGTTGAAATTATATTGTTTCTTATTCATTCTGATACCTTTAATTGGTTTAATAATTTTATTTTGAATTATTTTTTATTTAATTTAATGTCAATCAAAATTGTTCGTCTATTTAAAATCCCGGAATAAATAGGAATTATCTAGCAAAACTTAAAAACATAAACAATAAAATAAAGGTTTCAGAACGAATACAAACCATGCTATTAAATTTACCTCTTTGGCGAAAGACTTTGTACATAATTCGGATCCATTTCATCAAGATCCTTCCCTTTAGTCTCTGGGACGCAACATACCACGAAACACAACCCACCCACACTTATAGAAGCGTAGAGCCAAAATGCCCCATGAAGACCCAAAGCCTGTTGAAAATCCACAAACGTCTTGACCCCGACAAACGCACAGAGGTAGCTAAAAGCAGTTGCCATGGCGCTGCCAAACGCCCTGTACTCAAGAGGGAACAGCTCTCCTATCAACAACCACGATATGGGACTCATACCCAGAGAGAAGGCAATCGTGAATACCAGGACACAGAGCAGAGGAATCCAGTCGTTCTGTCCAGCAGTCTGATGGAACATAACGCTTTGAATTCTCTGGTTTCGATGCACTTCTTCGTAGTACGCGTAACTGCCAAAGCCGGCTAATGCCATCGACATGAGAACTGAGCTGACTATCAGCAAAGGTAGACGTCCAACGGTGTCGATCAGCAAGCCTGAGAGACACGAAGCCAACAGTTGGACGAAAGACACAGCAATAGCTGCACCGTGAGGGTTCATACCGCCAAAAGTCTTCCTAAATATTGGTACAGCGTAAAACGAGAACGCGTGAGCTCCCGACAACCTTTGGAACATCATCAGCCCACACGTCACCAATATTGGACCCAACAGCCGGTTCATGGTTCTAGCATCGAGGGAATTGATGAACTGGCTGCTCGACATTTGGCTTTGGCGTTGGCTGAAGTTTTTACTGGCCAAGACATTGGTTCTAATCGTTGCTAATTCCTGGGCGACGTCGGAGCTGGGGCCTCGTAGCCAAAGCAGGCTTTTGTAGGCTTCCTCGTCTTTGCCGATGAGGACGAGGTAGCTAGGCGTCTCTGGAATGTACAAGACGGTGCAGAAGAGAAGGAGTGGTGCCGCAGAGATGCAAAGGGCGAGCTGCTGCCAGTCGAGGTAGGCGCCGATGGTGAAGCTGAACAGGACGCCCAGGTGGCCCACAATCTTCAGCACCGCGCTCAGACACCCCCTGATGTCTGGGACTGAGATCTCGCTGATGTACACCTGAAAAGTGAGAGTTGTTATTTTAGTAATGTAATTATGGAAAGGGAAGTTAATTCCTGCGAAGTTTATTTCTATTTTTTTTTGGGTGGGTATGTTTGAAGGTTTACACAATAGGATTACCGTTATGGAGAACATAATATCTAGGCAGTTTACTAGTTGCTATAAAAT
The DNA here is from genome assembly GCA_030295005.1 of Cephonodes hylas. Classification (NCBI taxonomy): domain Eukaryota; kingdom Metazoa; phylum Arthropoda; class Insecta; order Lepidoptera; family Sphingidae; genus Cephonodes; species Cephonodes hylas. The sequence goes on along the minus strand of AP025385.1, from coordinate 353,610 downwards.
TCATCAAAACCAACCCTTTTAGGACGATGTTCCTCTGCCTACCCCTTCGAGGACAAAGTCTGTTTAAGAGCCACTACCCTCCAACTAGGTCTGTATTTTTGTATTAGGATATTAAGGAACAGATATTTTACAATTTTAGAGAGGACCTCAAATACCTACCCAAAATTGTCTGGACTAATGAGTATTAGTATTATATTTTTATAATATTTATGAAATTTAATAGCATAAGTTTGTGCCCATTTGAAACCTCGTCACGGAAATCATTAAACTGAAATACAAATTGAAAGCTCTCAATGGGCGCTACGCGAGTGCTATTAATATCCGCGCAGCCGGTCAAGTCGTAAAACAGTAATTTTGCGACCAATAAATAATTATATAATTTCGGGCCCGAAACTTTCGCCCTAACATTTTCCGAATTCGTCCGGCGAGCGCGGCCCAACCAAATACTTGGAGTTTTTGTTTATAAATTAAACTGGGGGTGACAACGCTTTTGTGAGGATTTTAGGACGAAACATAAATTCCACAAAACATTTGGAGACAATGGAAACGAAATATCAGCATGCCAAGCGTGCCTAACCTACAACTAGAGTGTCGTATATTTAACACGGCCGCTTCTAAGTAATTCGAGCGATATGAATATCAAGGCTTTTATAAATGTGTGAAAACCAATAGCAGTCTTTCAATTTTGTTTGATATTTTTATCACTGGACGTGACGGACAAGCGGCGACATTCGTTTCGATAAAATATAATGTCTAATTCCCTTCGAGCGTTGTACTGTTTTGTGATAAAATCCATACAAAAATCGAATGTCGAAAGTAATGGTATAGTGGGAAATGCTATTTTTTTACTTTGCGAATCGATTTTATTGTTATGTTTTATTTAATACCCTCGTTTGAATTCATCCTAAGTATTGGGATAAATAAAAATGTCATTCAAATCTTGCTACCTATACTTCCTATTATAAGCGAACTACATACAACATCGCTGTGTTATCAGCTTTCACATGTGATTATGAGTGGCTTTAGTTTCATAGAAGCCCAAAAAAGTCACACTTAAATTATGTATTGTCTACTTCATAATGTTTTATTGTGGAATCAGGATATTCTCATTAACATGTTCAATTGCTTTAGTTAATTAAAGATTTAAAGATAAAAAGTAAGTTATTATTTTTCTGCATTTTAGGGGCCATCCATAAATTACGTCACACGTTAAGGGGGGGGGGGGGGTCAAAAAATCATGAATTTCGCGTGACGTAATTTATGGATGGTCCCTTACTAGCTTTTTGTTTGTTGGGGTTCATATTATTAAAAATAGATGTATTTTTTGCAGGCCATTAAGGGCTAAGGCCAAAGCACTTTTAATTTTATAAATTTTTCTTTTAAACAAAAATCCTTGGTTTATCCTAACGGGTACTTGAACAATACTCAACGCAGTAATCATACTAGGGATATGCGGGCTCGAAAATTAGTTTTTGCTTTATCTTAAACAACGGATTATCAATTCTAAGTCTTATCTCAAAGTAGAAAAGTTTAATTTCCTTTGATCCCGCCAGCCTAAGGTCTGCTAAGATAAACTTTGGCGTATCTTGACAGACTTTTGATGTATTACGATGTTAAATTACATTTTGATACAATAATTTTAATTTAAACAGCATTTCGGAATTTATTAATAGACATATCTTTATTTTGACACAGCAAAGTGATCACATTATATTTGGTAGACAATGCTATGCACCAACAGCTCAATGGCGCAGTTGGCTAGACACTAGCTTGAGAAACGTGAGGCTGCATTTAAAATACGAATCGAAACAATTTTTTGTGTGATCTACAAATATTTGTTTCTGATATTAGTGTTGTAAGACCGAAAAGTCTCCCTTAGTTACTAATACCGACGACGCAGGATTTGTGTCTTCGTGTGGGGTCATTATTAACCCTGTCTATTTTAGACGAGCCCTATTTACAAAAGTAAGATAAATGTGGACTAAAAATTTGTGATGAAAAATATATTAGTAATATATATTATAATATGCCCTTAAAACAGCAATAATTTAACCCCCTATTTTCTGGATCTTCTTCGGAAATACATAACTCATCCATCCTCATATTTCACTAGCAGACTCTAATACATAATGTCAACATTTATTTAGTTATTATAACTATTCTACAATGAAATCAAACCTGCGACCGTGTGCAGTATTTCTTTCCCCGCGCCGCACTGAACACTACTGTTGAAGTGATCTTTATCAAATCTGGAACGACATAAGTGCTCGCTACGTATCGACTGGCCGAGCTCAACCACAGCGAAATAGAGGATGAAATAGATTTTTAGTTCATTCCAGTTGGAAATAGTGAAATAAACAGGAAATGTAACAGTTTTAAATGAGGTTTTTAGTACTATAACAATGAAAACATCGTGATGAAACGTGCTAAGTATAATTTGTTAGGAAATTCTTAGGTATAAAGTCCGGCAAGCAGTACTAGGCCAGCGTGGTGGACTCAGGATCTCTGTCAGTTGTAAAGGAGACCAGTGCCTAGCAATACGACGCATACGTGATAATAATGATGGTGTAACAGTTTCGTGGGCCTAGAGGAAATATCAAACGCAAGGGACCTTAAGTAAACTAGCTAAACAAAACAAGCCTTGATAACCAGTACGCAAATCTTAATCAATTAATCTTTTATCAAAGACGTTTTACAGAAGAAATTGAGAACTATGACTTCCGATTAAACTACGCAAAAGTACGTTAACTAGTAAATAAAAAAAAATATATATGAATATCTAAATACACTCAACAGTCACATACATACTTCTGACCCCACACTAGTACACATGTCCTGTGTCGTGAATTAGAAACTACGAGAGTCTTTCCAATCTCACAAACACCCAGACCCGAAACAAATCACTCTACGGGGATCGAACCCGACGCCTCTATTTCCGCGAACTGGTATCTAGCTGCGTCACTCGGCAGTCGGCTGTTTCAAGGTTTAAAATGCGCTATATGTAAAGTTGTTGGCGCGACGTCGCCGCCACGCGAGCACTGGGCGGAATGCTACAGAAAGTGGGCAACGGAGCGAATAGCTCCAAGTCTTAAAACGCGATTTTTGCCAAAACTGTCTTGCGGTTTTTACTCAAATTCCGTACATTTTCAGGGTTTAGCTTGTGTACTGCATTGCGTTTTTATGCTGTAACTTTTTTCAATATGTTTGAAAATATAAGAAGGAAAAATTAGATACAAAAGAAATATAATTTCATGTGATGTTAAAGTTTCAATCTAACCAGGCCCTTGTGGTGTTTAGGGTCATCCATTATAGCTTGTTTGAATCGTTTATTTTTTAACCCTCCTATACAAAGCGAATTCAATGCCTGCGCTCAGTTACCTTAGGATGCTAGAAAGTTAAAGCATAGTTTGTATGAAAAGAATTTATAGTAAAGACCGACCTTAAAAATACTCACATACATACGGACATTTATAGTATATTGAATGTAAAATAACATATTATGGCCGTGACAATAAATGTCCAAAAAGTCCCCTTTCAAAAATGATATTTAAAAAAAAACAGCTTTTTTACTCCTTACCTACTTTAAAAGATTTAAGGACAAAATTACAAATTACTGATTGCTACTCGACAAAAGTAGTACCTACATATATGTAAATTAGTGTTCCTTTGCATCACCCTGGGGTTGATTGGTAAATAAAGCCTTCGGCATTAAGTCCGCCTTTATACTTCTAGGTAAAGCATAAATAAATAAATATTACCTGCGACAGCATAGTAAGAATGGAACAGCAGAACCCTCCAAGGAATGCTGTGATGCACATCATCCGTACCGACGTGGCCAGGACAGTCAGCAGCCACGACAAGCTGCACGGCGCCGCGGCTAGCGACAGCACCCGACGACGCCCGTGTCGCATCGCCGCGCCGCCAGCCATGCCGCCGAATAGAGCCCCTGGAAACAGTAGGAGTATTAGCGTTTGTAGTACAAGTGTATGATACAACACGCTGAATTATCACTTTCTTTAACGGTGAAGGAAAACATCGTGATGAAACCTGCACACCTAAAAGTTCTTAGGAATCTCTTAGGTGGGTAGTCCGCCAACCCGCACTAGGCCAGCGTGGCGGACTATGGCCTGAAACCCTCTCAATGGTAGAGGAGACCCGTGCCCAGCAGTGGGCGTGTATGTAAATCATTACTACCTTAGCTTAATAGTCATTCTGATTCTTTCAATTCTTAAGCGACATGAATCACTACGATGGGCTTCTTAAATTAAAATCAGGATGCAGGACTTTTCGGTCCTTGATGCAATTTTTTTTAAATATGTTGGACTAACTCCTAAACCATTACGAAAGCATTTGCAGCTGATGGTTATGCATCAAGTACCGACCTTCGTACACGTGCTCACAATCGACACAGGAAGCAATTAGAAATAACATTAAGATAAATGCATTCTGAATTATGGGTTTAGTAACACATTTATTGGTGATTTGGTACTTTTTATCACCGCTTTTATCATTGCAGTTCAAGTTATATCAATTATAATTTATTTTCATTCAATGTTTCAACCGATAAGGGGGTCGTCTCTAAATAATTTAAGGTGTAAGGCGGGGCCAGTGATGTAATGTAGATAACTTTTTTAATGATTCAATTTAATTTTAATCATCCTGAAAGCAACATTTACAATACTCAATTTTTTTTTTGAGACATTTCTATAAATTTATGTACAAACAGATACATTTATCCTGTAATGTTCCATTAAGAGCAGATAATTTAGATACTTTGTATAGCCCATAGTATATATACGTATATGTAACTACGTAGTTATGGACGCAAAAAAAAACAGGATCGAAAAATGACCAGAATTGGGTAGGTGTGGGTTATGAATGATGAATTAATTGATTATAGTTTTTAATTTTTATACAGTTTACTTCTGCATTGAAGGGTAACACGAGCAACGCCTCATTGTAATTCACTGGTGCCCAATACACAAGTTAAATCTTTATTTGGGCTGCCAAATTTTCTAAAAAACTTAATTTTTGTTTTAATAAATAATAAGATTTTTATTATAATAAGATTTATGGCATTGTTTTAACTCCAATAAATATTTTTATTATTTATTTTTTTATTATAAACCTTTGTTTACATACCAATCACTACTTACCCAGGAAAGACAAGGAGGCCAGCCAACTGGCCTGTTGGTCTGTGAGCTGGAAGTCCCTGCGCGTCGCGTTGGCCCCAGGCCCCTGCAGAGACGCGATGGCAGGAGAACTGTACCCCTTACCCAGGCCAGCGGAGAACGGGGCCAGGGACACTGCTAATGCAGCTAAAACCTGATAAAGGAAACGATCAATAATTTGACACCTTTAAATCAAGTTCTAGAGCTGTGTTCCCAAAGTGGGCGATAACGCCCCCTTGTGGGCGCTGGAGGTCTCAAGGGGGGCGGTAAGAGACCCAGAAAGAAAATGGGGGCGTTGAGTTAGAGCCTAGAGGCCTAGGGGGTGATTTGTAATTTTATGTAGGTAGGAGCGACAAAAATCGGTATTAGATCGGAATATACATGACCATACTATGCAGTTCTTGTTTTTTTTTTTTTAGAAAAATCTTGGGTAATAGTGGTGAAAAGTGGCCACTACTGTCCGGAGTGGCTCTTGTTTTTTTTTTTTAGGATGACGGTTAAATAAATAATTTATTTTATTGTCTTTTGTGGTTTCGCGCGTTTTAATGGGGGCGCTAAAAAATGTGTTATTCTCAAAGTGGGCAGTAGACAAAATAAGTTTGGGTACCACTGTTCTAGAGTCTAGACCGTAAACCTCTCGTAGATTCTAATAGCCATGACTAGAGACTAGTATTTTAGTGTGGGATCAGAAATGTGTACATATAAATGGCGTTTAAAAAATCCCGACAAAAAATAACCGGTATTAAATGAATGTATGTGGTTTGTATGGAAAACGTTAAATAAATTATTTTTTGTCGGGACTTTTTTAACGTCAATGGGTTTTTGATCACGGTCTAAATACACCTGTAGATGTGACTGTTGGGTGTCTACCTGCATATATTTATAAGATGTAGGACTGTCAGGTTCTCAGAAACTTCACTCTACTGAATTCCCTATAAAAATTCTAATACCTTTACCGATACTAGGGCGGAATGCAAACACAAATGACGCAAGAACTTTATGCGCAACTTATATCAAAAGTACCTATGGAGCTCACATAATGAAATCGTTGAGACAACTTTTTGCATAATTAAAAAGGCTAATGTAATGAACCGTGGAGAGGAGGGGGAGCTTACCTTCCCTTTCTCCCCTCGTGCTAATGGCCGCCTGGGTAATGAGAAAAATCTTGTATTTTTAACACGACACCGTTAACGAACGTGAATTAGATTTTATGTGGGTTTCAACATTCGCTGTGTCTGTCTATATGAGTCTACATATATTCGTTCTTTTCATAATCATTAGCTCATATACGTTCCACTACTGGACATCGAGCTTCTTTACAACAGTGACATAGTTCTAAGAAATTTCTATGACCTTTTAGATGTACAGGTTTCGTGACGACATTTTCCTTCAGCGTTAAAGTAAGTGAAAATTCTCTATCAATACACAAATAGATTCGAAAAGTCAGATGTGTATGCCAGTGGATTAAACCCACGACCACCGAGATTCTCGACCGTCTACATAAACCTCGAGACAATCACTGATTTATACTTTTTATTACTGGAGTATTTTACGTTTAGTTAGGCCTTAGTGCACTGTCTGGAGACAGGCCTAGAACAGGTTACCAGAATACACACCAAAGAAGTATTTCTTTTAGATGTCCAAGTTTCCTCACGATGTTTTTTTGTACTACAGCACGCGCTATTTTATTTTGAATACAAATATTTGTATTCTCACTAAAAAGTTACGTTGCTTTGAAACGTTGGAGGCGTGTGCCTCGGATTTAATCCTGCGACTACCCTACTTTGCCTTAATCTTCTTAGCCTTAACCCAGATATGTACAACCGAAAAAGATTACTACTTTTCATAATCACTTGTACTCAGCTGTTCCTTATGTATTAACATATAACAGGGTTTCTCGAAGTTTCGGTTTCACGAATCTTTGTTAGTGTCCCAGTGACAGCGAACACCTGAAGCCTTCTTCTTCATCAAACCATATACATCCCAATGCTGGACACTGGCTTCCTCTAACATTGAGAGGGTTTAAGCCTTAGTCCACCACGCTGGCCTAATGCGGGTTGGCGGACTACACACCTAAAAAATTCCTAAAAACTTTTAAGTGTGCAGGTTTCACCGTTACTTTCACCGTTCTTCTTCTTCTTCTTCTTTATCAACCCATATACGCCCACTGCTGAGCACGGGTCTCCTCTACCTTTGAGAGGGTTTAGGCCATAGTCCACCACGCTGGCCTAGTACGGGTTGGCGGACTACACATCTAAGAAATTCCTAAGAACTCTTAGGTGTGCAGGTTTTATCACGATGTTTTCCTTCACCGTTAAAGCAAGTGATAATTCAATGTGAATACACACATAACTTCGAAAAGTCAGAGGTGTGTGCCTGGGGTTCGAACCCGCGACCAAACCTCGAGGCCATCACTGCTTAAGCCTTAAAATCACTAAAAAGGGCCACGGCTAAGAAATTAATAAAATTGTATGCTGAAATATTTTTTTCAATAAAAGAAAACAAAATGCCAAATCATGCTTTTAAATACTAATGTGATACTTAGTTCTCGTGCAAATTAAGTCAATTTTAGGAATAATTTTGGACAAATCTTGTCGCTTACTCCTTGCCGTCGAGCCCCTAAAGCATCGACAATCATTGAGCAGCCCTGACCTAAAGGGCCGTATGTATGTACAGGGAGGGTAGGGCACGACCCGGGGCACAGCAAGGGCTCAGGGGCAGTAATCCGGCGATCCCGCGGCTCGTTACACTCACCCTAATGAGCAAACTGAGCGACGGAGGAATAAAGATTATGTGATGTGGATATGTCGTCTGTTGTAAGGGCAAGAAACAAAGGTTAAAAGAAACAACAAAAGGTACAGGAAAGTTGAAGGATGGATAAGCTGAGGAGGACCAAAGAAGAAATAGATAATAGATAGAGTGTGTGGAAGAAAATATGAAAGAAATAATATGGTACTTTATCAATAGATAAAGTTCAATACAACAACATTTAAACATGCCACTTCTTTATTTTTTTCAATAATATAACCACGGTTTTGCAATAAAACCCTACCGATCTCATGAGGTATGAAAGAGTGATAAAGGCAAGTAAAATACTAATAGGTACATTCAGAATACGAAAACGGACAGTCACCAGCTTAAAGAGATAAATGCTTGTGTGATCCACAAATATTTATTTCAAGCTTGGACATTTGTGAAAGCAAAATGTCCCTCCTAGTTTCTAATACCCACAACAAAAATTTGTATCTTACCGTGAGGTCAAAATATATATTGGATGATACAATACAAAGGATGCCACATCTAAACATTCGCAACTGCTAGTAAAATCCTGATCTAAGCTGAACCGGGCCGGAAATACTGATTACTTCATTACTTGCCAATAAATACGGATTTCGCATGGAAGCCGACTTAATTTCATTACCTTCCTTATACTGCGATAAACAGAGGGATTTCTACACCGTATAAATTGTGATTGCCTCTAGGTTAGGGAAACGGCGAGTCAAATCACTTCGGTCGTGGGTTCAAACCCAAAGTACATAACTTGATATTATGAGGGTTATTACTGATAATTTGTAAGGTTATATAAACGTGAAGAAAACATCGCTGTTAAGCCTATACACAAAAAAAATTTAGGTGTGTACCTAGTCCGCAAATCTACACTAGGCCGGTGTGATTAACTAAGGTCTAACTCAGAGGAGTTAGGTAACTTTGAGTTATTGAGGAAGCTGGCGAATATGATATATAATACGGTATGTGTATCTACTTTTTTTTGATAACAGCTCTAAAATTTTTACATCACGTTAGTTACATCACGCTCATTTCGCATTTTTAAATCTAACGCCATAAAAGACAAGCCTATTGCTAAGAATAAAGAAAATACATCTTCAAGGGGTTCTAACTGGCCTGCCCTATCCCACCACACACCCGCCACTGCAACTCCTGTACTACAGGATCAACAGCGGCACGCACAGTATTGGCGCCGAGCAATGAAGCTCAGCGAATCTAAGGGGACCTAAATTGTCATAATCCCGAAACGAAGTTAATCAGAAAAGCAATGTAAAGGAGGAGTTGGAAAACAAAGAGTTGTCCACTTCCCTCCACAGCAAAGCGGGTGACAAAATATTGAGCTATGAGGTTTAACCTCACATAAAGAAAGACAATTACAATTACCAAAAAATTTGACGCAATTGACGCACCACGGATTAATAACTATTGCTCAAATTGGACCTAACGTGCGAACTGTTATACAGACTTCCAATAATAGGCATGGCAAAATCGCTGAAAGGCACGGAAATTCCTCCTAGATTCAACTAACTAGCCTATGAATCGATCCGAAACTTCTCAATACCATAATAGATTGTATACAGATAGTAACGATTTACTCTAAGCATCTAATCTAGTCTAAATATAAAGTTCTAAACTTGATTTTACTGAACGCCATCTGACTCCACCACGCACGCCCGATGAATAATCCCGACTGACATCGGCAGATTATTAATTACTTATCAAATAATCGGACGCAATTTATGAACTGTTCGCCTTAGCGTAGTTTTTTGTGAAATCTTCTTAAACGCCTCTACTTTTCAAGGCCTCAAGGCAGGCTGCTAGACTGCAAGTTGTAATGGCATTCAGTTTTGCCTGGTTTAAAATCAGGCACACCCTATGACTCTTCGTCACTTCAAAATTGTGTGTATTCACAATGAATAAACTAATTCAACGGTGCAGGAAAAATTCGCGATGAAACGTGCACCCCTAGGGTTCTTAGGAATTTCTTATGTATGTTCCACCAACCCGCACTGTACCAGCGTCGTGGATTAAGGTCTAAACCCTCTCAATTTCAGAGAAAGCCCGTGCCCAGCAGTGGAACGTATGTGGGCTGATGTTAATCATGACATTGTGCATTCTCACATTGAATTACCTACTTTAACGGTGAAGAAAAACATTCTTAGGAATTGCTTAGATGTGTAATCCGCCAACCCGAATCATGCCAGCGTGGTGGACTAAAATCTAAGCCCTCTTAGTTGTAGTGGATGCCCGTGCCCAGCAGTGGGTCTTACAGCTGATGATGATAAAATAGAATTTTTAACATCGCTTACGCTTTAATCTTGGGTCTGAACATCGTTTTCCTGTCAAATTAACCCTTACAGCCCCAGTTATTCATGTAGCCACCGGCATGATTTATAGTTCTGGCCCTAAACGATTTATTTTAGGTTGTCGACAACAAATTCCGTCTATTTTTGTTGCCTTTGCGTGTAAGTCAGTGGCGGTACCATAGGAGTCCAAAAGCGTTATACGTTGATTGTGTAATATCTAGTTTATATCTGAATAAGGGCAGTGGCGGTACTTCCATAGAAGCCCGAAAGCCCGACTTGCCTTACATAGTTCCGAATAACGAACTTAACGATTGTTTATTTATAAAATAACGCTATAAACGTGAATGTGAGTACTAACCGGTAGGTATTTATTAGTCCTACGTACCAAAAAAAATTTGCTGCTACTAAATAAACATTTGGGCTTGCCTTAGTTTAACACCCTAGGCACGCCACTGAATAAGGGGTCAGGATATTTCAATTTATATAATTGCTTTTGTTTTTAAGATTTAGAGCTTAATGATTTTTATTGGGAATATTGTTAGGCAAGCTAGGCTTTTAGGCTACTATGGAATAACCACTGGCTTAAGTTGCTTGCCTTTTAGGACACGAGTAAAAGCCAGTATTACATTCTATCAAAGTTCTTAGTATATAAAAATTTTGAAAACATAAATTTAATAAAATTATTTCAATTAATTTAATGCCTTAGACATTATTTGTTTAATAAATACATATAAATAAATAAATATATAAATACACCCAACAGTCACATACATAGCTCTGACCCCACACTAGGTTCAAGACCTGTGTCATGGATATCAGACACTACGAGATACTTCTTCGGTCTCACAAACACCCAGACCCGAAACAAATATTTGTATTTCACACAAACATTTGTCTCGGTGCGGGGATCGAACCCGCGGCCTCTCGTTTCGCAAGCTAGTGTCTAGCCAACTGCGCCACGGGGGCTGTTATTCTCGCATTCACGCGAACACTAAAAAAATCCGGGATAAAAAGTACCTTATGTTACTTCAGTGGGTTCAATCCATTTTCATATTAAAAATTATTGAAATCAGTTCAGTAGTTTCGAAGATTATTTAATGCAAACAAACAAACATTCTCATCCTATCATATTAATCGGCACTAGTTTTAAAAATGGCATAAAAAATTGACGATTCAAAAGTGCTTGTGAAAGTCTATTTGAATACAGGAGATTTGACTTTGACTCCTTATTATAATATTAGTGTAGATATCCCATGTTCTATGAATAAAACGTGTCAAATCACTACACACTTTTTTACCTAAACAAACCCTATGTTTCTAAATATATATCTATCTTATTACTAAAACTAACCCTATATCTAAAACCTTGTAAATCTTGATGGAAAAGCAATTAAATTAATTTTTCTTGATTAAAATGGCTTTCAACGGTAATGGAAAGGCGACAACAGTCGATCGATCATTCGAACAATGGAAATGAAACAATGACCGCTGAAAATGGAATCCAAATAACTACCTGCCATTGTCTATGCTCGTGTAACGGTTTGCTTTTCGGCCATTTCATGGAAATATTATTTTTTAATTTAAATAAGTTATTATTAACAAACAATTAATTTTATTGCGTTCGTCATTGCATAAACGGCATGAGGTTTATGCCGGCATGTCATATTCGCTATACCCGTTCAACTGCGTCGCTTTCATACAATTTTTTTGTAGGTACATACATACATAACCTCACTGCCCCGTAAGCCTGTGTTTCCCAAAGGGGTAGTCAGAGGTTCATTACAACACCCCAATTCGCCAGGCAAGTATCACTGCCACGTAACAGGGGGCGAGCGTATTGCGTTTTTTGGACACATTTCCACCCTCCGTACTTCTACTGAGAATTTTCTAATTAAAAAACTCAATAACACTTCACTCGCCCCGGGAATCGAACCCAGGACCTCTAGATCGCAAAGCACATACCTTTACCACTATTTTCAACTTGTATTAATCATTGGCTATAACCACAAGACGAAGCATACTTACCGAAATTAATATACTTTCCCGAGAACCATCCATTTCGCTAAGTACGGCTTCACCTAGTTTCGAAACAGCTTAAAAGCGGTTAACTCGCTTAACCGTACTTGTATCATCTTGCACCACGGGTACTGGGCAAGTAGGTTGGGGTAAAAACCGGTCAAGTACAATTGTACTTAAGGCCTTTCGTTCTGCATTATAATACTTGCGCTGGTAGCCTCAAAGATTGGAAATGGAACTATAAATAGGTCTGTATGGGTATGCGTTAGAAAAAGAGAAGAGTATTGATTTATAATAAGGGGATTTTCAGTTTTTTGTTAAGGGTTTTTAGATATAAATGCCAGTGGCTGCCATGGAACCCCAAAAGCCCAGTGTGCCTTAAAAATTTCGAAATATTTAAGTTTTAAATCTTATTACCAAAAATAAATTGACATATAAATGATAATATCTTGAGCCCAACATAAATAATTTCTACATAATATTCTACATACTCAATTTATTTCCTCAATATCCATTACAAAATTTAAAACTCATTTATTCTTCTAAGAATTTCCATAAACAACCTTAATATCCCCTAATAATCAAATCCTAGGCCTCTTAAAACACGCGTCAAAATAACATCTTCTTCTTCTTCATCAACCCATATACGCCCACTGCTGAGCACGGGTCTCCTCTACCATTGAGAGGGTTTAGGCCATAGTCCACCACGCTGGCTTAGTGCGGGTTGGCGGACTACACACCTAAGAAATTTCTAAGAACTTTTTAGGTGTGCAGGTTTCATCACGATGTTTTCCTTCACCGTTAAAGCAAGTGATTATTCAATGTGAATACACACATAACTTCGAAAAGTCATAGGTGTGTGCCTGGGGTTCGAACCCGCGACCGCCGAGATTCTCGACCGCGCGCCTAAACCTCGAGGCCATCACTGCTGCTAGGCCATCACTGCTGCTAACATAAAATAACATATACCCAAGATATTCAGTAAACATACATTTCAAACTACACAGACGAACTCCCAAGACAAATTAGGCACACTGAACACGATATCTGAGAGTGACACAAATGTAAGAACAGTGTTCTCGTATTTATTCAGCTGTGGGATTGGATTAATTGATGTCAGACACATACGGAGTTAGGTACTAATGTGCGAAGAGGTATGGGTGTTGTATGATATTATTAGCCAATATTATTTGTATTTACACGATAAATAATAATAAGTATTACAATTATTGTGTCATTATTGTATATTTTTATCATTGATTGTGTGATCGTAGTAGAATGAACTGGTGACAGACAAGCGTCGCCGCTTGTCTTGTCACGAGTGTCGACTCGTTCCCTTGGAAAATACTATTTGCCTTCTATTTTATTCAGCTTTTCTCTGAATATATGCTATATGATCCTTATAAGGTTCTAATTTTAAATATCGGTTCAAACGTGGTATAATTTTTCAGTGGCAGTTAAATTCTCGGTAATAATTCAGGAATTTGCTTAGTTCTATTAAGTTATACTTATAGCACTATTGGCAAAATTTGGATACATTTGGACATCTATGACTACCCGTTCGATTATACAGGTGTCAGTATATATTATGAACATCTAAATAAAATAACCAAATTTATGCATAAAGTGTACCCTAAGTTAAATATAGATCATAGCAGATATACCTAGAGAAAAATATCCAATATTTACGTTGAAAATGTATGTGAACAACAAAATCGGAATCCAATATCTAAAAATAAACTCGGTTATCTCACCTGCGGCAAATGTCTTGTTTTCCTCGGCACGGGAGCTTCCTTCCCGACGCCAGATAAACAGTTCCCGTTCGGCAGCGCGGCCGGCGGCCCGTTTATCTTCACTTCGGCATTCGTCGGCCGAGATATCGGGATGTTGTGCTTCTCGAAGTAGCCGTTCTGTATCATCTGATCGAGCGACACTTCCAGCTCCCTCACCGGGACCACTTTCCGCCCCACTATCGGGTCGTCAACTACCATTTTTCGGTTACATCCGGACACTTCGGAGAATTTCACGTTCTTCTTCGCTTCGTCGGGTCTTCTCCGCGTCCGGGCACGCTCGGGCGGATCAGTCGTCCAGTATCGAGCATTCTTCTCGTTCAAACGCAGCGGCTTGCACACCGCAACGTTCTTCGGTTTCGAATTGGGAATTTCGTTCAAAACGGTCTTCGTCTCACACGGCTTGGGTCTCTGTCTGTGCTCATAAGAATTTCGCGGTCGATTGTCGCTCTCGATTCGAAAGTCGTAGTAGTCTTTCTTGTACCGTCGAGGCGTTTCGTAGTTATAGTAATTGCGCGGAAGGGAGTTGTATTTGATATCATAAGCGGAGGGTAGGTGCAGATACTCGGGTCGTATCGGCCTGAACAACGACAGGCGGCCTTGAGCCTCGTCGAAGTCGGAGTAAATGTCCTCGTAAACGTATCCATTTCTGCGTCGCGGTCGCTCGTACCGCTCCGTCCGCCTGTCGAACCGGCGTTCTCTCTCGTACAGCTCGTAGCGTCGCTTCTCGTGTTCGTATTCCCAATCAGGCCTCCTTTCATGGAGCAATCTCTCCCGGGAGCCTGCCATTTATAAGATTTTTCCCCGCCTGTAAAAGGAAACATGAATTAATGGAAGGTTTCAACGGGATTGCGGGGAGATGACAATAGGGCTCCTGCACCGATGAATCGCCAGCGATTAGAATACAATGCTAAGAGTAATTCGTGTATTTAAAATGAATGCTTAGTACGAATTGTAGCTTCCCTCCGAGTCGGAAACGGGAGTGTTTGAATTGAAACGTATTGTGCGGTTGTGATACATAGCTAATATCTGACTGCGCGCAGACTTTACTGATACGATGCGTTGTATTACTGGCTGTTATTTTAATTGTGGGTTTACAATTCTAAAATTAGACTATAGTATACAGTTGTATACAAAATGTGATCAAAAACTAAGGCAGATATGGTAATTACAAACCCATTGACGATGGACAATCAATGGTGGTTAGGAGATCGTCAAAATATAAAAACATAATAGGTACTTATCTATTTTGTCGGCATGGGTTTATAATCACAGGATCTATTACCTTCTTTTGCTTTCGATCACAACCTGCATAAACTATTTCGATAATAATACATATTATTATATACTAGGTTCGACTGTTAGAGAATGCCATGCTAGGCATTAAGTCCACCTATACAATTTGTGTATAAAGTGTGAATAAATAAATAAATATTATGTATATTTTTTTGTATTGAAAAGAGCTATACTGTCCAAGTAAGTCAATACTTAATTGACAACGAAATATTATGGATATTTATAATA
Source organism: Cephonodes hylas (assembly GCA_030295005.1). NCBI lineage: Eukaryota > Metazoa > Arthropoda > Insecta > Lepidoptera > Sphingidae > Cephonodes > Cephonodes hylas. Next base: position 338,016 of record AP025385.1, on the reverse strand, counting down.
ATAATGGCGGCCAACTATACACTGGCCGGTTTTGAAACACTCTAAGCTGGCTACGGCGTAGCTCTACTACATATAATCAGAAGAAAAATTGTAATTTTAAAGTGCCAGTACTTAAAAAAACACACATACAAAACCTTTTTATAGTACAGACAAGTTCAAAAAACTTTTCGCAATAAAGCGGAGATTAAATCCTTGTCTATGATATGCTCGTCTCCATATTAGCATGTAGACGAGTTTTTATTAAGCAAAAGCACTCTTTAAAAATACAGTTTTCAACGCTTTGATTATCTTTTATTTTTATACTGCAAAGTAAATGTGCTTTTATTTGAGCTGTTATTGCTGTCAAAGTTAAATTTAAAATTATCTTGTTTCAGATAGACTGTTTCAAGTTCTTTTAGAAGCTTTAATTTTAAACTATAAATTAATAGCTATAGTTGTTAAGGTATTGATTTTAGGTCGTCTCACTTTTTAGAGAGCTTGATATACTCGTAATAAAAAAATAGTCCTGTCTTGGCGCAATTTACAACTCCTTAATAATTTCACAGGAAAACTGCATTTTCTCAGTAAAAACGTATCTTATGCCCTTTCTCAAAAATGTATCTACCACTGTCTAAAAAATAATTTCAATCGGCCCAACGGCGCGGCGTGAACACAAAACAGTGTTGCTTTCCAATTTATAATATTAGTAAAGGCAGCCAATATAAATTACATATTATTTCTATTGTCATCAAAATCAAATAAATAAATAAAAAAAAAAAACAAAAAAAAACCGTGCTATTTTATTTATTGAAAACGGCAAAATAATCATGTCTTTTATATTTTTATTATTTGTTAATACGGCAACAATAATACATACATCAGTTGTCCAAAATTCAACTAAGTACTTATTTATCACGGCTCATAAGATTTTTAACCAAAGACCTCTACGTTATCCTTTGGTTACGAAACGCAAAAAAACATACTTTTATTTTGATATTATAGTTTTCGTCTGGCAGAAACTTTTAACGAGCCTTGGCATCAAATTAAAATATTTTTTTAAATAAGTTTGAAGTATAAAAAGTTTGGTTGGTATTTTTTGTAACATTGTGTGTTGGAGGCTGGGAGCGAGTATTAAATAAGCAGAGATTTTTCTCAGCACGCTGGAGTAGAGAGGGACTGAATGTTACTATCGACAACGCGGACAACTTACAATGATGCAAGCTGGCGCAGATAGGGATGCTACTTATATCGATATATCTGTATTTATTTGAATATGTATTTGTATTACTAAGTACAACCTCCTATGCTTGAGGGTAAATATAAAATGTGGTCGCGAGTACAAATTCCAGGCATGTGATTAATAACTATGACTTTTTTTAATAATTGTATGTAGTCCCAATAGCCTATACAAAGAAAATATTTGATTTTTCCTAACACCCATATACATTTATTACCTATATGTTAGAAAAACGTTACTTTTTTATTGTAAATTTATTTTAATCCCGATGGATTTATAATCTGTTCAGTTTTCGATTAAGGCATGAATACACTCTGTATAATGAAAGAAAGAAAGAAAAAGTTTTATTGTTGGCCATAACACAAACAAACAAACAATTAGTAACAACACAAGTTGACACAGCCAACAATGATCCCCTCATTCAGCTGTATGCTGCAACTCCGCTTGCACGGAATTGCAGCGCTGGTTTTCAATGAGAGCACCAAGTAACAAACGGACGCTAGGTAGGCGTAAAGGAAGTTGTAAACAAAAAAAAAAGAGTAAATTAAAAATATTACAATATTAAAATATACTATTCTTATATATAACACTAGTCTAAATTAAATCAATAATAGCGAATACTATTCAACACAACATAAAAACTATATAATCTTCTTACCATGGTGTTATTTTCTAAATTTATTTATTGAAGTACCTTTCCCATCCTTTTACATTATACCTATTAAGTATCGGTGATCGACAGTGCGTCCCCGCACTACGCGGGTCGTGGCGCACTGCGCAACTGGAACTTGCCTATCAATAAATCTCATCGTTTAGCTAAACGTTGTTACTGTATTCATTTGGGGAAATTTCATTCTCTATTTACGTCCCAGTGGTGCGCTCCAGTATTTTTCATGTATTTATTAAATTCGTGAACATTTGAGTGTTTAATTATGTTAAATTTTGAAATAGTTGGCGCCAATTTGATTTTGGGATGAATAAAAAATAAATTTTCATTTTCAATTATGAAAAAAAAAACATTGCAATTTCCTGATTGACTAACATATGTACAGGAAAAAAAACCGTGATCGAAAACTGACAAGTCATAGTTACGATGATTTCAAGCTTATTTGCAATATTGTTGACACTAAAAAAATCGCACATACATACTGGTACCGCGACACTCCGAGGCAATCATGAATACATACTTTTGACAGATCATCTGCTTCATTACATTATTGCTTTTGAAACAGCAAAAAACGAATCTTCGTGCTTTGGGTGTCTATAAAGCAGGTGTGAAACCGACCACGCTGTCGTAATTATTTCGACTACAGTGAAGAAATCGACGTAGTTTCGTATTTCCAGGCTTAGATGCGCAATCAAGCAAAAAAGTAACAGTCACAATTTGCGATTGATTTGATTTCCGTTTAGATTCAATTGGAATGTACCACAAGGAAATTCTCAGCATAGAGTCTGGAATCTATAAAGCCTTTATATACATATTATATAAGGCATACAAATGTTTAAAAAATCGTTTACCTACCTACACTAATCATAAATACAGGCAAGAACATTCAAAATATATCACATCGCCCATCAAAAAACTGCTCATTATGATTTGTCACGAAAAGCTTTACACGTTCATACCTCCAAAAGACGTTTTATAAAATTTTATCGAGTACTCAGGATCACATTGTTTGTATTTCGTGTGTTTTGGTAAAAGGAGAATATTTTCAGTCACGAGCCGACGTGAGAAAACACTCTTTGCTTATCAAAACACCTTTACCGTTTAAGAATACTTGTCTGGAAGAGATCGCTCTCAGATAAAACCGACTATTTTTCAACTTTTTTTATATAATTTCTTTTAAGTAAATTATTATTTACGAGTTAATGCGGGTACTAATAAAATGCTATCTAATACTTATATAAACAGACGGACGAAAAAAAATCGCCCGTTATTTCACAAAATGTAGTTATTTTCCATCATGTGTCCAACGAAAATCTAATATTGGGCTCTTAAGGAAAGGTTCGCTGTGTCAACCCGTAATCTGTTCCCGTGGGATTATGGGGATAAAGTATATCCTCGTACGACAGCAGCCCCGTGGCGCAATTGGCTAGATGCAACCCCGGACGATGCGTTGTAGGTTCGATCCCCGTACCGAGAGAAATGTTTGTGTGATCTACAAATATTTGTTTCGGCTCTGGGTGTTTATGAGAAAAAAAAGTCTCTCGTAGTTTTTGATGTCCACGACGTGTTGGGACAGAAATATCTAAGTTAAGTTTTGGATGTATTTATATATTTACTTGCTGATAATATGTCCGTCTATTAATGAAGTAATTTTGATAGGTATTTTTCTTATTTAGACGTGGGAACGATTCAAATAAGAACCAAACTTACATTCTTGAAGACTAAATAGATATTGTGTTGAACAGACCTAGATTGCACCGATATGCACCTTAATTGAAATAACATTACTAAAGTCTAAGTATTCTGTCCCACGTTAGGGCTTAAGGGACGAGGCGAGTTATTTCAATATCATCTCAGCAGTCGTAGATTCAAATCCCCGGTATGTTGACGGTAAAGGAAAATATCATGAGGAAAAGTGGGTATTAGTGGGGTGTGCAGTTCAATTATATTGGGCCAGGTAGGGGGATCAAGGATAAACCAAAACGAAATTACAAGAGATCCCGTACCCAGTATGGTCATTATAAGGGCTAATACAAAATATTTCTCAAAACAATTCGGATCTGTGGAATAATGGTGTAATAAAACATAAAGAAAACTTCGCGAGAACCCTACATAAATAAAAATTCTGAGTATTTTCATAAGTGTGTAGTCCACGTACCCGCATTAGGCCAGCGTGGTGGACTAAGGCTAAAACCCTTTTAGATGTAAAGGAGACTTTTATCTAGCAAAGGAACATATGATGATGATGATTATGATAATAATGATGAATAAACAAAAAAAGGCAGTGATTGCCTCGAGGTTTAGGCGCGCGGTCGAGAATCTCGGCGGTCGCGGGTTCGAACCCCAGGCACACACCTCTGACTTTTCGAAGTTATGTGTGTATTCAAATTGAATTATCACTTGCTTTAACGGTGAAGGAAAACATCGTGATGAAACCTGCACACCTAAAAGTTCTTATGAATTTCTTAGGTGTGTAGTCCGCCAACCCGCACTAGGCCAGCGTGATGGACTATGGCCTAAACCCTCTCAATGGTAGAGGAGACCCGAGCTCAGCAGTGGGCGTATATGGGTTGATGAAGAAGAAGAAGAAGAAGAAACAAAAAAAAAGGTCCAAATTGTTAATTGTAAAAAAAATCTTTTAAATGCCAATGACAAATGTACCACAAGCAACCCGTGTTTAACCAGCGTGGTTGACTGAGGCATAAGTCATCGCATAGTTGCATCGCCCAAAGGTAGACTGGCAGAGACTGCCTACAGCATTAAGTCCGCCTTTATAAATACGTGTATATAAAGTTTAAATAAACAAATCAACCCTTTTAGCGGTAGAAGAGCCCTATACCTGTAAGACGTATAGACATATGATGACTGTACCATAAAAAAATCCTGGAGTCTTCCCAAGGCATTTCAGTACTATTCTAAACAGCTATTTTGTCTTATGCCTAGATCGAATCAGGTGCAAGGCGCTGAACACCAGCCAACAATAGACCTCTGTAGCTGTTTGGCGCAATGCGGAGTCGCGGCCGAATGCTGGCTGAATTTAATTTGCCGGCCGACCTTATTTCTACACATTGTTACTAGTCAAGGCGATGTAACCACATTAAAATTATGCTTTACAAGCCTCCTTTTGTGATGGCCTCGAGGTTAAGTTAGGTTAGAATGTCGGCGGTCGTGGTTCAAACCCCAGGCCTTTGACTTTTCTAAGTTATGTGTGTATTCATGATGAATTATCACTTGCTTTAACGGTGAAGGAAAACATCGTGATGAAACCTACACACCTAAAAGTTATTAGGATTTTTTTAGGTGTGTAGTCCACCAACCCGCATTAACCAACGTGGTGGACTGAGGCCTAAATAAACAAATGCAGGCTCCTTTTGTCATTACCACGAAGTAATACGGAAGCGAAAGTTGCTATACTTGGGTGTTTGAATATTTCACGCCCAAACGACTGAACCAATTTGAGTGGTTTTTGATGAGGAGATAATTGGTATCATGGATTAATATATAGACTATTCGTATAATTCATTGCGTTTCATTTAAACAGAAACATTTCTATCGCCCTATCCCACACACACCCGCCACTGTAACTCCTTTGCTCCAGGATCAACAGCACGCACAGTATTGACGACGAGCAATGAAGCTCAGCGAATCTAAGAGAACCTAATTTGTCATGACCCATAAACGAAATGTTTATATGAATCTTCTACCACCGAGTCTAAATTTAACTTCAATATATAAAATAATATAAATATACAAAAACCTTCGATTGGCATCCATTACGATCTGACCCGCTTGGCCTCAGTCCAATGAATCGATGAAGAGGCTGCGCGCGTTAACGAGCCGTTTTATAACATATAACAAACATCCAAACAGATATATATACTTCAAATTGATAACATATATAGCCTCATATAGTCATGGGGTTAAAACAAAAGAATGGCATTTAAATTGGAACTGTTTATATCAGCACTTATGCTACGTGTCATAAGTATGTGATTTAGATAGTGGGGGTTTGATTTCCACGTCGGGCAACTTATTACTAGCTATGAAGGACAAATTTGAAAAGTATGTTCATCCCACGGTAATCCTTATTATAAAATTACAAACATTTCCATTTCTAAGTATAATTTTAAAACGCCTGTCACAACTTTCTAGGCAATGTTTCACGATACATTCATATTTTATTTCGCCCCAGATTTTGCGGTGTAATGATAAACACGCTAGGACTTTGGTTTATCATCATCATCAGTCCGTATACGGACAGCTGAGAAGATTAAGACCTTAGGCCACTCCGCTAGCATACACTTATGGAGGACTACACTCCAAAGAAATTTCTACCAACTTTTTGGTTTGCACATTTTTCCACTATGGTTTGTAATTCACAGTTAAAATACGTGATAATTCGTGGCTTGTGTGTATTAGTCCCTAAGCAGTGATGGCCTCGAGGTTTAGGCGCGCGGTCGAGAATCTCGGCGGTCGCGGGTTCGAACCCCAGGCACACACCTCTGACTTTTCGAAGTTATGTGTGTATTCAAAATTGATTTATCACTTGCTTTAACGGTGAAGGAAAACATCGTGATGAAACCTGCACACCTAAAAGTTCTTAGGAATTTCTTAGGTGTGTAGTCCGCCAACCCGCACTAGGCCAGCGTGGTGGACTATGGCCTAAACCTTCTCAATGGTAGAGGAGACCCGTGCCCAGCAGTGGGCGTATATGGGTTGATGAAGAAGAAGTATATTAGTCCCTAAATTTATATATCATATTTGCTAATGTTGTTTTTTATGCTGGTTGTTGTTAAATATTTTAAACAGCAATACACTTTATACAAAAGGTTATATCATATAACAAAGTAACTTTTAAAATATTACCAAAAGAAATTCAGTTCAAAATATTATCTTCTACCAACCTTTTGATGTTTACGAACTCGTCGCCTGCATCCTTTATCAACCACTTCATAAAAACGTTCCATTCCGTTCCTTTTCACGCAGCGCTTTTCACGTCAAACAAATAAATAACGCTCTTTTTAATTTCCCCTAACTTCGGCGTGAAACTGTATCAGTCCTTTATTTGAGATGTTCGGACACATCTCTGTATTTTTATTATACTCAGAAAGTTTTAAATTATCTACTTGGCCTCGGGTTTTAGTCCAAAGCTTTTGTTCTGCAAAAAATTGTTTCATATTTCTCGTTTTATTCATTTGTTGCGATTGTATCAACGCTTTCTCGGTGATGTATTTACGTCGAGTTCTTTTGAGGTTTTCTCATTTAAATCTGGGGCGGGAAGGGTTTAAATTGTTTTTTACAGTTTACGTTGCCCTAGCTCAATGGTTGCTGGTTCAAACTTTAGACACACACCTCTAACTTCTTGAAGTTCTGTACTTACAGATGGACATACTCACAATAAATTAACATGTACCTATTTTAACGATGAAAAAAAACATCGTAGTGAGACCTATAATCCTACAAGTTAGATATTTCTTAGGTGTTTATGGTGCTAACCCGCAATAGACCAGTGTGGTGGACTAAGGCCTAAACCTTTGCTGTTGTAGAGGAGCCCAATGCCCAGCATTGAAACAATATAGATTCCGAATACACACATAACCACGAAAACTCTATCTTAGGCTTTGAACCCAGAACCGCCTAGATTCCCGACCGCGTGTGTAAACCTCGAGGCCATCACGGCTTCAGCATAACGATTTCACGTTTAACTACACAGCAAATACATTGCAATCCAAAGTATCGATTGACGAGTCTATTCGGATGTATGCTGACCCACTTCCAGTGTTACTCTTACACGCTGAATGAAAAAAACTAGCTTTAAAAATCAGCCGGTAATTCCATGTCCGCAACCGAATGTCTAATCAAACAGTTTCTAGTCTGGGTAATTGTAAGACCACAAATGTCTACCGTAGTTTCTGATTGTGGTTAGGAAGTTTGGGTTAGTGAATTTGTTTTTCGGTCTTATAAAATAAATAAATATACCCAACATGCAGTGGCGGTACTTCCATAGAAGCCCGAAAGCCCGACTTGCCTAACATAGTTCCGAATAACGAACTTAACGATTGTTTAGTTATGAAATAACGCTATAAACGTGAATGTGAGTACTAACCGGTAGGTATTTATTAGTCCTACGTACCAAAAAAAATATGCTGCTACTAAATAAACATTTGGGCTTGCCTTAGTTTGACACCCTAGGCACGCCACTGCCAACATGTATATGACATACATAGTTCTGGCCTTACTAAGATACTAGTCTTGAGACGTAGGTATCAACAGGATATATACGTCCCGCTGCAAAGCAAGTGCCTCCTCTTCAACTGCGAGGCCTTAGTCCACCACGCTGGCCTAGTGCGGTTTGGCAGACTACACATCTAAGAAATTCCTAATAACTTTTAAGGTTGCAGATTTCACCACGATCTTCCTTCACTGTTGATCCAAGTGATCATTCATTGTGAATACACACATAACTTCTAAAAGTCAGATAGATGTGGTGTGCCTGAGTTTTGAACCCTCAACATCGAGATTCTCAACCGCTGTCTAAGCCTCGAAATAATCATGAGTAATAAAACCTCGAGGCCATCACGACAAGTATAAAATTTCGATACAGAATATTAGAATTTGAAGCTACTGTGCATCCCAAATTGTGAAATTGCCACGTTGGTGTTAATTGTAGAGACAGGTTCCATAGACCCTTTGTCTATGGATAGAGCAAACACAAAGAAAGAAATCAAATTATAGCATGTTTGAAAATGGGAATACGGAGGAATATGACTGGCTATGGTCACATGAATATATTTTTAAATAAATAAAAAATGAATAATTTTTAGCAATAAGCCTTTTCCAAGATCTTATGAAGTACTTTTTAAGTTTCAAAATAAAACAATTTTTTTCACTACTTATCGAAGAACACGATACAAACAGACAGACAATATGTAAATTGAAAAAAATGGTTGCCAGCTTACCTAGAACTTAAATTTTTATGAAAGTTGTTAAAATAATTATCGAAATATGACCATTTAAAAACTAAAATTCATGAGACAGACGGACGGACTTATAAATCAAAAAGTTAAGCTACTTCTAAATGACCTAAAAGCTTAATATTTGGCATTGAGGTAGACTCTAACCTAAATACAAAGAAAAATATGAAAATGTTTTTAGTATCAATTACGAAAATAGCAATAATTGTTGGTATAATTTACGACGTGTTCCATAAATGACACTGTACTTAATCCTGAATCTAAATTATTATCGATATTGTTAACGAATTTCTGTAAAAAAAACATACAAAATCGTTTATTTACGACCAATATTAAAGCAATCCCTTTAAATACTTGGCAAAAGCCGGCTTAAAATTCGAAACGATAGCAAATTGATAAAACTTTATATTGAAATCCATACAGAACTACCAATCGTTTGTAGAATCGAACTAGGAGAAAAATCATTTCACTAATAAAACTAATGGATACTTCCAGTAAATCGCTTTTTGATAATCCCATAGGAACATGACATTTTCTAGAAAAATGTATCGTCTGTGTCGTTACAAGTAATAAATTGAAAGCTGAATATCATTTCAATAGTTTCAAGCGTTTTCGCTTAATTGACTAAAAGACTTTGCAAACTGATTCCTCTATAGAGAAGGTTAGGATCATCTTTAACTTATGCATATGGGTATATGTCATCATACCCATAACGTAACTAATACAAACCAAAACATAGCTACAGAAAGCCCTTTTACTAATTTACAAGTTAAAGAAATAATAATCAGCAGTGATGGCCTCGAGGTTTGGGCAAGCGGGCGAGAATCTCGCCGGTCGCGGGTTCGAACCCGTGGCACACACCTCTGACTTTTCGAAGTTATGTGTATATTCACATTGAATTATCACTTGCTTTAACGGTGAAGGAAAACATCGTGATGAAACCTGCACACCTAAGAGTTCTTAGGAATTTCTTAAATGTGTAGTCCGCCAACCTGCACTAGGCCAGCGTGGTGGACTATGGCCTAAAAACCTTCTCAATGGTAGAGGAGACCCGTGCTCAGCAGTGGGCGTATATGGGTTGATGAAGAAGAAGAAGAAGAAGAAATAATAACCTCGAGAAAAAGGAGCTTTTGAAAAAAAATCTAGTTCAAATCTGTCTTATTAATGAATTTACTAACTTAAATATACTCCACAATAAATTTTTAAAGTATATGTATGATCAAACCGCACTAAGAGTAATTCAGCATGGTAGACATAGCCCTATTGCCTGTCAAATGTAGAAAAGGCCTGTGCTTATCCAATATAGAATGTTATATTTAAGACCTGTAAAATGAAGTAAAATAAAATAGTAATGGCCTCGAGGTCAAGTCTCGGCGGTCGCTGGTTTTATGCCCGAGCTGCACACCTCTGACTCTTAGAAGTTATTTGTATATTCACGTACTTTTAACAAAGAACGAAAACATCGTGATAGAACCTGCACACCTAAAAATTTTAGGATTTTTTTGGGTGTGCAGTCCACCAACCCGCAGTAGACCAGCATGCTTGACAAAGGTGTAAACCTTCTCAATGGCAAAGGAGGCCCTATCCTAGCAGAGGAACGTAAATGGGATGGTGATGAGTTAAAAACCATATAGACATAACCGAAAAACAAAATAAATTATTACCACGTACATTCACAAGGCAAGACAACTGCAATGTGTTAATGTTTTCAAATTGGTACCCGTTACATCAGAAAGCTTTTATTATGTCGGCCGCAATAATGTCGCACCGGAACATTTGCCGGCAACTTAATAATTGACCTTACTACACAAATATTTTTCTACTTTAAAGACATACGTACCTACACACTCTAATTCAAAGTCAAAATCATCTTTATTCAAAAAAACTTTCACAAGTTCTTTTGAATCGAAATCATCATCACCAGCCAAAAATGTCCACTGCTGGATTTACTTTTAATGTCCACTTTTACGTTTCGTCAAGATAATTTTCGTTCATCGTTAAAGTAAGTAAATATGTGTGTTTTTAACACACATAACTTAAAAAAATCAGGTTGGGCTGTATCCGCGGTAGTCAAGATGTTGGAACGCTCGCCTAAACCTCGAGGCCATTAATACTGTTTTTACTGTAATTTCCTATATAAAGTATAATTATATATCTTAATAGCGCTAGCATAAGGCCGGTATAATTATTAAATAACAATTCTAATCAAATACCGTACTTCAGTATATAAAGTAAAAACCGACATAATTAAATATTAAAGCTTGCATGGTGGTTGGATGAGGAGAGCCGAAGATCGAGCTCAGTGGCGTGCCATAAGAGAGGCCTATGTTCAGCAATGGACGAATTAAAGACTGTTGATGATGATGATGATGAAAGCTTGCATAATGGCGACATTATATTGAAATATGCTTGTATTCGAACCTTGTATGCTGCCTTCCAGTCCACTAAAGTCTCTCATTTCTAAGTCAATACTTAACATAAGCCCAACTAAACACAAACAGAAGAAAGCTCAAAACATAAACACAAGAAAGCTCAAAGCTCGTTCGAAGCTCGGCCGAAGCACAGGCCGTTTCGGATCAACATTAACACGTTACCGGATTAATCCGGCCCAATCCGGATTTATCCGGTTATGGCTCGCTCGTCCGGATAATAAAATGAGAGGGCGCCACTTTAGTTGCCACTGCATTTCGCATTACCCGCTGTTTCGCTGTGTTTGTTACGGTAATGGAGGAAAATACATACATATGTTATATTATATGTGTATATTATACTGGGTATATTCAGACCGTGGTCGTAAACTCAGGCCAGTTATAGCTACGGTCATTACAAACATAATCATCTTCATCAACCCATACACGCCCACTGCTGAGCACGGGTCTCCTCTACCATTGAGAGGGTTCAGGCCATCACGCTGGCCTAGTGCGGGTTGGCGGACTACACACCTAAGAAATTCCTAAGAACTTTTAGGTGTGCAGGTTTCCTCACGATGTTTTCCTTCACCGTTAAAGCAAGTGATAATTTAATGTTAATACTCACATAACTTCGAAAAGTCAGAGGTGTGTGCCTGGGTTTCGAACCCGCGACCGCCGAGATTCTCGACCGCGCGCCTAAACCTCGAGGCCATCACTGCTTTCGAGGCCATCACTGCTTATTATTAAAAAATACATTTTCTGATATAAAACCCGCTCTTTTATCCCGAAAAACGTGTCAAATACGAGTTTATAAAAAAGGTTTTCGTATTAAAACATAATCTTTCGTATTAGGTAAACCTGGAGTTTTCATTCCGAAAGACGCTCCAAATAGGCTTACAAAACTAAAAAACTAATTTACCACTAAAATATAGATAGTAACTCCCTAATTAATAAATATAGTAAACAATACAATAACGTGTCTACAAATGAATATAGCAAGATAACATTACTCGGTATAGTAACAAGTCAGACCACACTCGCCCGACTCGAGGCGACGACAAATGAAATTTACGTTTCCTTCGGGAAACTATTACCGGCTTTATTTGATTTTCGCGTCTCCTTAGGTTACTTTATAGCTCATTCTGTATACTGAAAGTGTATTATGGACAAAACATAATACAGTCTACCTAAATAATTTTTTTTTCATTTGTAACATCTTAACATGTCGGTTTAAAAGTACTCGATTGTGTACATCAAACTTGTTTTCAAATAACTTTTATTAAAACTTTTTGGTGGTAGTGATGATGATGATGATGATGATGATGATACTGTTGCTGCTGATAATGATGGTGATGGTGGTAATGGTGATGAAGATCATGATGTTGATGGTGATTATGATCATGGCACGTTGTGAAGTTAGGGCTCACAACGTTAGGAGCTTAGATCAACATGACTTCTAGATACTTCAGACAGTTCAAGCCAAACAAAACATTGCTTGGATTTATTTAACTATAAAAAACTATGTGACAACAAACAGTTGTACAAATATCCCTAGCCGGTACAAACAAGTCCAAACACATCGCAACTCGCAACTTTTATTTGCTATCCGAGGATTCTTGTTTTACGAGGAAATCTGACGGCGGCCATCGATCGATGTCGCTGACTGCTTCGAATGTAGCAAATTGAATTTGGGCTTGAGAAATAATGACGTTTAGCAGTAGACAATAAGCTGAGTGTATGAAACAATATATTTTTTCTATAAGTCGTAATGGGTTTGTGGATTAGGCGCTATTGAAATATCAATATGTACCGACATTTCATATGTTTCGTCGTGTCGAGGCTCTAGTATGTTTCTTGTTATCTAGAAGTCCCGGTTTCGATTGCCAGGTCAGGTATTGTCATTGGTTACGAATTTCTTAGGTGTGTAGTTCGTCAACCCACACTAGGCCAGCGTAGACTATAGTTAACTAACTAAATCCTTACAGATTTATAAAGAGGCGTGTGCCTAGCAATAGGGCGTAAATAGACTGATGATAAAAAATACATATCTTCTCTTCTTAATCTAATTTCTTTCGGACGAAACGGAATCATACATTGTTTTTAATTTGCCTAAGTACACCAGCGTAATTTTGCTTCTCATCAGCCTATCGCCGTCCACTGCTGAACGTAGGCCTCCCCTAGAAAGCGCCAACCATCCCGGTCTTCTGCAGCCCTCATCCATCCGTTACCCGCCACCTTTCTCAAGTCGTCGGACCATCGTGCTGCAGGTCGTCCTACACTACGTTTGCCTACGCGCGGTCTCCACTCCAACACTTGTCTCCTCCTCTAATTTTGCTTATAAATAAGTAAAAAAATACTATACTAAAGGAAACTAAAATAGCAATTTGAGACTGACAAAGCCTGCAAACTCTACAAAGACGTGATTAATGATGTGAGTTGGAAGCCTCGTTTTCAGGTATTCACTGTGAGTGGGGTCTGAAGCGGGCATATTTCAAATCAGAAAAACATAATTTGAGGCAACAATTTGTACATTCGATATACCCACATTTATTTATTTAATAATTAGATATGTATGTACTTGGAGATGGCTTCCCCTAACAATAATTATAATTATTTAATAAAAATAATAACAATATTAACCGTGGTAAAGTTACGTATTTTACCCCAGTGAAAATTAATTTTCTGACTCAACATTAGGATTCAAGTCCTATGTTGTGGGTATCAGAGACTACAGAGACTTTTCGGTCTCACAAACACCCAGACCCGAAATCATATATCACACAAACATTTCTCTTGGTGCAGAAATCGATCCCGTGACCTGTCGTTTCGCAAGCTGGAAGTTTCAGTCTCACAAACACTACGACCCGAAACAAACCTTGGGAAAACAAATATTTTAATTCTCATTCAAAATGAATCATAACGAACTTTAATGGTGAAGGAAAACATCGTGAGTAGACTTGTACTCCTAAAAGTTCATAGAAAATGTTTAAGTGTGTAGTCCGCCAACCCGCACTAGACTAGCGTGGCAGACTAAGACCTGTGGGCTGATGATGTATAGTATTTTTAAACATCGGGACAATCTGACAGAAGCGTTTGAACCTTGAGGCTCCAAACACGCAAAAGGGATGCGATAAATTAATTTAACCTGTCATAAAAAGAGGTTTTAACCGCAAATGTGGTTCTAACCGCAACCCACTGGACACACGTACACCCATGTCATTGTTTTCGTTATTTTTAATTCAATTGCTACGTGATTTTATATATAGGGTGTTTTCAGACAGTGTTCGGAAACTAAGGCAGGTAATAACGATGATTTTGAACTCATTGAAGTTAAAAATATCCCGACAAAAAACAAACATTATGACGTTTTCCATTCAAACCACATACAATAAATACCGATGGCTGTATATAAAACGTCAAAATTTTGTACCAATTTATGCTTTTTTTAAAGCATAATGCAAAATAAGGAAATTGGTAGGCGACTGCCTTGTAGTCTAGAGGTACAAGTTTGTATGTGCCGTGGCATCTAGAGGCCTCGAGTTCGTTTCCGAGGTTGGGCAAAGTGTTATTGGGCTTATCCATTATTTGGGGCTAATACATGGCAAACTGATAGGGTATGGGCCGATACCACCACTCACTCCTGTGCTCCAGGATCAACAGTACGTACAGTATTGACGCCGAGCTCTAACGGGAACCTAATTTGTCATAATCCCGCAACGAAACAGAAAGACAATATAAGGAGTAGGAAAAACACGCTCTTAGGCTTTCATAAAAGTACTGCTTCTTGTTTTGTTTATACAAAACACTGAAGTAAATGGTATAAAAGCGTGTCTCGTGTTGTTAAGCCCGCGGCCACACCTGCGGCCCGACGTGAGGCTTAGCCCTGCGCGGGGTCCTGATGAAATAGTCGACGACCCAGATTACAAACAACTTTTTACATCGCTCTTTTAAGGGAAAATGTAGCGGTAGATGAAAGTAGTTTAAATAATCTTCATGTTTAGAGATTTTGTGTATTTTTCCGATAACTCCTAATCAATTGAAAAATAATAAATACTATTCTATCTTCGCAAGTGGAACAAATTAAAAAATATATTTTATTAAAATTTATTTGTTTACTTAGAAGGTTACTCAGCTACATAGATGTTTAATATCGGAAAATGAGAATAGATTTTTAATTGTACTTACTACAGTTAAGACGACCGAACCATACAGGGCTACGTCAACAATTTTCAGTACTTCCACAAAAGCCCAAAAGCGTTAGATGTTAATTGTGTAATGTTTATTGTTATAATTGTTTATTGTGGGTTTAGAATATTCTCATTTACATGTCAAATTGCTTTTATTACATAAACTTTTGCTGTTTGCATTAAAACTTCACATTATGAAAGCGAATAAGCAAGTTCATTTGAATGTAAATGATGATAAATACATACTACTAAACAATAATAAAGCTGTTGATTCTCATGATTTTTTCAACAAAACCGTAGTTTCACCAAAACCGCTCATGCAAATACAAGTCATAGCTTACAAAACCTTGGCTCTACCACAGTATTCATATTTTACTCGAAACAAAAGGTTTTTATACGACAAAATATTTGCTTTACATAACGCCCCTGTCCATAATGTATGAACAGGTAAAAAATGGAATTCAGAGGGCGTTTTTTAACTAAGAGGGCTGGGGAAGCACTCAAATTTGTGAGGTTAGGCCTCAACTTTTTACAGTTCATGAACACTGAAAACTCTAAACAGATGAGGCACTTCTGAAGTTTTTTCATGGGTGATTTTGATTGATTATGCTGCTGTATTTAAGAAGGGGAACTGAAAATTGGTAACCTAATTTGAGTCTTAAGTAATATGGATTATTTTTTTCGTTGGTTGAGATTTTTTCCTGCTTTATTGATCTTGGGCACAGGGCTACTTCAAAGAGAAATATTAGGCTAAAGGATATATTTAAATAAAAAAGTTTTCCTAACAACCAACTGTATTAAATTCACATAGGTATATATACGATTTTTAGGAAAACGTATTTCTTATTTTTTGGGTATTTTTAATCTCACAGTATTTTTCATTCCCGTGGCTATTACCTTTCTCAGTTTCAGACAAATTATAGTTTAGAAAGGGGTATCCGTATACTTGTTATCGCGGAAAATTTAAGAAAAACCGAATACCACGTGGTTGAAATTGCAAAGCATATTTTCCGCATAATTTAAGACAAAAACATCCTTAAATATTTACAATCGTAAGTGATTTTAATGTTGCCTCGTTCTATTTGTCATACAAATGTTTGTTCATGCGTGGACATCTTCAATGTTACTAGCGCATAAAATTAAATTCTCAACCCATTTATTTAACCTTTAATATATTTATGTACTACTACCTGAATCAAATTTATTAATTGTAAACAAAATAATTGAAGAATATTAAAAAAATATATTTTAGTAATTTTTACCATGGCATATTATTATTATTAACCCATGTCTTTCTCCAAGTTTCTGACTACCTCAATACCAAAACACATCAAAAACAGTTTAGCGGTTTAGGCCTGTTAGCGCTTTTCTTGCATTTTTAAATAAAATTTAAATAATTAATTCTTAAACTTGATTGAATTTACAGTTTTCTAAATACATATACCAAAAACTTACTTGTTAATCATAATACATTGAAAGGCATTCCAAAATTGACCATCGACACACACTTCACCTAGAAACATAGGAAAACTCAATATCTCGCCGCACACAGTATTAAAAAAAGAAAATCCGACCAAAAGAGGGGAAAATGATAAAAATGTCCAAATGAAAAGCGGGGAAATTGTTGAAAATCCGCGACAGGCATCCAACACGAGCCCATCTCTGCATTGCGTTAAGTTAGACACAAATATTTATACATTTCAACAAATATAATTAAACTGGATAGAGGATAATTAAACTGGGCAACGGAATGGAATAATGAAATTAAATTAAATGTGTTTTTTGGTTACTTTTTTTGTAAAACTCGACGAGAGTGTCTCTCCCCACGTCCGGCCGGCGGCCCGCAGCCGCCTCGACTGAAAGCACCCCTTGTGGGGCGGCCTACCTATACTTGTGTGTTTACATCTTAAATGGGGTGCGCACAGAGTAATACGAAAGGCAGAGAAACGGCCGAAACACGAAGCCGAAATATTGAACGAAAAATACACGAATATTGACAACTGGTAAAGCTCTTAATAATGATCAACGAAATAATGCTTTCCATGACTATTTGTAAATGTAAAATCTATGAATTTTCGAAGTTATGTGTGTATTCACATTGAATTATAACTTGCTTTAACGGTGAAGGAAAACATCGTGATAAAACCTGCACACCTAAGAGTTCTTAGGAATTTCTTAGGTGTGTAGTCCGCCAACCCGCACTAGGCCAGCGTGGTGGACTATGGCCTAAACCCTCTCAATGGTAGAGGAGACCCGTGCTCAGCAGTGGGCGTATATGGGTTGATGAAGAAGAAGAAGAAGAAAATCTATGATCCTAAATAATCATCCTCTTAACCTGTCACTGTCAACGCAGCATGTTTTATCCTTTCAAGCCTCCCCATCAGCCGCCTGAGATTTTCTCATAGTTACAAGACGATTCCATTCGACGAATGTAAATGTCCCAAATTGGATGCCCGGGTCGGACAAAGTAGTACTGGCTCTTCTAGCTATGAAATTCTCAATAGTAGCATGGAGTTTTGACATATGCCCTGAACGACAATAGCCTCGCTTATTATTACTTGAGATTTGAAACTAATTGTTTAAACGTGGTTGTAGAAATACTCCGCTTATTTTTGTAAAGACACAGGTTTCAGCTAGTAATAGTCTATTTTCAGTTTATCGCCCACCACTACTGAACGTAAGCCTTCCCAAGTACGCGCACACCACCCCGATGTTGAGGGGCCCTCATCCATCCAGTACCCACCACCTTTTTCAAGCCGTTATACTATCGTGCTCAAGTAACTAAAATAATTTTTTCAATACATCATTACCATTACATTAATTCATAATAACTTAAACTAGCTACAACAGATTACTTTACCGCAGATATCTCATAATGCTTACCTATATATTTTTTTAAATAATTTTGAGCCCGAAAAAGTATTTGAGCGCGCATTACCCTGCGGCGACCGCTCGCGGAGTGCGTACTAATGGAAAATAATATAATTTTGCCCTTGCACATTACACACAGACATACATTCTTGTGGCCGAGTTTGTTTATTAACTTCTCCAGCCAAGCGTGGCGATACCAAGTACGTAACCCTCCTTTATATATTTCTAGCAGACAACAGTAATATGCCAACAAAAAATCATATTAGAGATAGTCAATTGTTTTTTAAATGTTACACAGAATAGATAGATAGAAGATAGGCAAATCTTTATTGGTGTCCGATTTATAAGTACAAGATTATTCAATAAAATAAATGTAATAAATATGAAAGAGAAAGGGGTGGATGAAGACATGACGGCTGATAGGAATATGTGGGAGGATAAAAAATACTACGCCGACCCCAAATAAAATTGGGTACAGGGTAAGACAATGATGATGATGATGAAAATAAAACTAGAATAGGCGGTCCTATTACTGAGAAATATCTCTTCCATACAAACTTTGGATGGAATTCAGCAAAGTAATATAAGGGTATTCCATAAATCAGGGGTTCCCAAACTTATTTATTTTTCTTGCGACGCACCAAATCATCATCAAAACAACCTAATTTACTGGAAATAAAAACAGCATTAGTTAGCGTAATATGAGGTTATCAGAAAAATACGGACAGCAAATGTTTTTTGCCGATCGCCTCGCGATGCCCCTCGGATGTTGACGCCCCAGGGCGTCGCGACGCACAGTTTGGGAAGCCCTGCCATAAATAAATAAACTAATACTGCCTAAAACATATTTCTGGACCCACACTACAAGTCTTGTCTCTTCGATGTCAGATGTTCGATATAGTACAGGAGAATAATAATATCATAAGCAAAATGTGCGTTGGCCGGGAATCGAACCCGGATCAACTGCTTGGAAGGCAACTATGCTCACCATTACACCACCAACGCTCGTGTTTGTAGCATCGTATTTTTGTATCGTTAGAATATATTGTGCAGTGCTAGAAATATTTGAACAATTGTGACAATGCTTTCTCATTAAAGTGTATTGTTTAAGTTAAATATAAAATAATACATCAGTAATCAGCCCCTATAAGTCCCACTGTTGGGCACGAGCATCCTCTTCAACATGGTACCTATTCATGTATTTTATTAAACCGGATTTTCTTTACAATTTAGAGGATTTTGGCCTTAGTCCATTTCTCTGGCCTTGTGCTGGTTTGAGTACCTGTCATTTCTACTGGGACGTTCATTATACCTTGCTGATTGAAGTTTATAAAATTATGAGTTTTAGGTTTTCTGGATAAAAGTTACCCTATGTAGTTTTCAATACTACAAAGACTTGGAAATAATACCGATCAAAATCAGTAAAATTAACATTTAAATATTTTCATACATCCTCGATCCGCAGGTTGCAAAAAAGTGCGTTGGCCGGGAATCGAACCCGGATCAACTGCTTGGAAGGCAACTATGCTGACCATTACACCACCAACGCTTGTTGCGTAGGCTTTTTAAATACAGAACTAAAACGGAAAACTGACTCTCTCGTGACAACAAGTAACTCTCCTGGGATAAATTTCCGGATGAGGCAAAGTGTTATTGGATTTTCCATTAGGAAATTCTCAGTAGCAGCACGGAGTTCAAGATGTTTTCCTTTACCTTGATGAACGATGACAAATGATAATTCATTGTGAATACACACATAACTTCGAAAAGTCAGAGGTTTGTGCCTGGGGTATCGAACGAGCGCCGAGATTCTCGACTGTGCGCCTAAACCTCGATTCTATTCTACTTCAATTGATAGAGTAAGCCTATGCATGCTTAAAAAGTAGTTAAATTAACTAAACATTTAAGATAGTCATTATTACGTAAAAACGACTTAATCAAAAAAGCCGTGTTTAAACAAACCGAACTGTGAACAAAAATAACTTTTTAATAAACAAATTAAAACCAGTGCAGTGGTTTGAAAAGTGAAAACGAATTCCGCCGGTTTATTAAAACTTGTTCAAATTCCTATCAATTGTTTTGTGGAATTTGGTTTAAGCTTTTGTTTTGAAATGCGTTTGACTTTTATTCACTGGCTTGGAAAAAGGAAATGTTGAATTTAATTTAACATTCTGTCCAACAAAAAAACATATAGATATTGAAATTAGCCAAGACTATGTCTGACACTGTCAAAAATTTATTAGATTTTAAGTACTGACAAGCTTTTGACTGCACGCCTTAACTCCACAATTTCTATACCTTAGTCATAATACATATGTGGCTTAACCATTTCAGCACTAAAAGGACTATTGCTTGTATTCAAAAGACTTGCTGAAGAATACCGCGACTCAGCATTCGTAAAAACATTTCTAAGACTGTATAATACTAAATAGTGTTTTGTACTGATGTCATATACAAGTATACTCATAGGCCAATGTCCAACAGTTGACGAATTAAAGCCTGCTGATAATGATGTGCTCATATGTAAAATAAATCAAGAAAATTCAGAGAAACCTCTGAAGAAAACCTCTGAATTACCATCATCTGATTAAGGCTAAGTGGTAGAGGTGGCTTTTATCCACCACGCCAGCCTAGAGCGGGTTGGCAGACTACAGACCTAAGAAATTCCAAAGAATCATTAGTGTGTAGGTTTCACCGTTAAAGCAAGTGATAATTCATCGTGAATACACACATAACTTCGAAAAGTCAGAGATGTATTTATTTATTTATTTATTTAAACTCTTTATTGTACACATTTTTAACAAACATAATATACAAAAAAAAAAAGGGGAAGGTACAACTGGCGGCCTTATCACTCAAGGTGATCTTTTCAAGGCAACCATAAAATGGATATATTGAAAGAATTTAAAGGGCGGGCAGTGTGTACAACAGAAACAAAATACATATAACACGAATGAGAAAAGAAAAAAAATAAAAAATAAAAATACAAAAAAAAAACAGTAAAATAATATATACACATACATATATACAATATATATACAAAAATAAATACATACATGTATACAATATACATATTTAAAATTTTAATTACAGGAGAGATAGTGATTCTTGACGAGTCTTTTAAATTGTATAAGATTCTTGGCCCGGCGTACCTCAACAGGAAGAGCATTCCACAATCGTACTGCTTTGATTGTGAAGGAGTTGTCGAGGAAAGCAGTGGTATGCACGGGCATTTTCAATTTTAGGTTTTCTGATGACCTCAAGGTTCTCGAATGTGTCTCATGGAGATACTCAAATCGGGTTTTTTGCCTGGGGATTAAATCCCCGACCGCTGAGTTCTCGCCCCAAAACCTCGAAGCCATCATTGCTCTTAAAAACCATAACTATAAATAATTTATTTATTTAAAAACTTCATACACAAAACTGTATATAGGCGGACTAACCGAAAGTACGTCCACTCAATTTACCGACCATAGACGATGTGTGCGATGACTAGGAAACGTCAAAAATTTTATTTTTTATCGGGATTCTTTTAAGATATGTTTGTAATCACCGTGGCAATTACCTGTCTAAGTTTTCGATCACGGTCTTTATACACCGTTTATATCTTTTGTCCTAAACAATACACTTAATGAACACGCATTGTTAAAATTGTTCAAATATTACTAGCAATTTACAATATATTTGAAATTGATACAAAAATACGAAGTTACAAACAAGAGCGTTGGTGGTGTAATGGTGAGCATAGTTGCCTTCTAAGCAGTTGATCCGGGTTCGATTCCCGGCCAACGCACATTTTGCGTCTTGATAAAATTTTGGGTACCAATACTTCATATTTTACACAATTCAGAAGCCCTCGAAATCAACGTGCATGCTTGAATAGGACATTTTTATTTGAGGAAGCGAAAGAAGTGTGTTTGGACACCGACATTTTACAAAGTCGTAGTCCAGATATTCTTTATACAAATTGACTTTCACAAGCTCCTTTGAATCGTCAATTTTAAACTATCGCCGCTTTATCATCTTTTGGCATTTTTCAGATTCTCACTTCTCCATAAGAAGTGGGAACAAATTTACGCACATTTTTATTGTTTGGTATCACAGTTCACATCTTTGAAAATCCTATAGATGTTAAACATAAAAATATTCTTCTACATATTTTCAATCTTTTTCGGTAAAGCCAATCCTTATCCATCGTCGTCCATTAGCAAACTTGTGGGAGCTAAGTCGGGATTATCGAGGGAGTGTTATGTTAGCTGTTAGCATGACATCCGAATGTAGAGTGAAATGAAAAATGAGAATGAAAATTTGATTTTTCTGATTTATAAATAACAAACAAACTAAACATACCCCACGTCTATATTCCCCGAAGGGGTAGGCAGAGATGCATTTCTGCACCCACATTTCGCCAGGTATGTATCAGTCCCACGTAATAGGGGGCGAGCCTATTGCCATTTTTCGGACACATTTTTAGACTCCGTGCTGCTACTGAAAATTTCCTAATGGAAAAACCCAATAGCACTTTGCCCGACCCGGGAATTGAACCCAGGACCTCTAGATCGCACGGCATATGCTTGTACCGCGAGACCACGAGGCAGTTATAAATATATTTTATATATCCACACTCTAAACAATGATTGTAAAGGTGGACTTAATGCCAAAGGGCTAGGATGGCACTAATATCTCACAAAATGTACAAAAACAATTACTGTGGCTTTCACCTTTTCTGTGCCGATGTATTGTAGGTTGGCCATTAATATGGCAAAACGTTGATTTAAAATGTGCGTTGGCCGGGAATCGAACCCGGATCAACTGCTTGGAAGGCAACTATGCTGACCATTACACCACCAACGCTTGTGATAGAACTCACTAATGTAAGAACAAGAAGGGTGAGTAAGAAGTTGGAATATATAGATGAAGCCTGCCTAATTTTATTTAGTCCACATCCCGAGAAGCAATTATGATTTATGTAATTCCTAAACGGAGACAAGTATTGTAACCTTTAATTTCTTTTGGATCTGAATGTATACTACAGTGCAGTCTTTTCGTAGTTCCTGATTCTCTGTCGCTGTTTAAATATTATGTTTTGTCTATTTTTATATTCTAAATCACATTGCAGATCTTATTGCTTTATTGGGCTTAAAAACTCAAGTTCCTAGTTTCATTCTGTGATGATTAATCTTAAAAAATAATAAAATAAGCATCATAGATAGCCAAATTTATAAATTAATGATGCAATGAAGTAAAATAAGCTCATAGGGTTGATAGAAGCGTCATGCCGTTTGCTGTCTCGGCACACGGATCGGTTTTTTTAAGTTACGCCAACAGAGAAGAAGTGAAATAAAATGCTTATAAAATCAAAACTGTACCAAAAATTTAAGTCGGTATAAAATGATATGAAAAATGTGCGTTGGCCGGGAATCGAACCCGGATCAACTGCTTGGAAGGCAACTATGCTGACCATTACACCACCAACGCTTGTGATAAAACTGTCCTTGTAGGATATCAATTTGACTTATATTTCTTAAGCGCAATTTTTTGTAATAAAATTTGTTCATTAACACCTATTGTCTTATTACTAAATGAGATATTGTTAAGCGTTCTTTTGTACATTATTATTGTTTCGGTTTATGAGAGTTTAGTGTGTAATCCAAAGGTTCTAGATTCGAATTCTAGTCAGTGTTAATAGTTTTCCCTCCATCCTTACAAAAAATCCCTACATTCCTATATTCCCTATATAAACATCTTTAAATCTTACTAATAGGTATTTCAAACATCAATAGGCTTGTTCCATTTTCATCATCATCACATCAACCCATATAAATCCCAGTGCCGGGCACGGGTCTCCTCTACCGTTGAGAAGGTTTAGGACTTAGTCCACGCTGGCCTAGTGCGGGTTGGCGGACTACACACACCTGTCTACCCCTTCTATGAAATTGGTGTAAGTGTATGTATAATTCAATTGTCTAGAAGAGGTAAGTATGTTCCTATGTATTTATTTATTTTAAAAAACTTCATACACAAAACTGTATATAGGCGGACTTTATGCCTTACTTAATGTATATACTTTAGTAATAAATAGTACATTCGATGGTGGTGTAATGGTGAGCATAGTTGCCTTCCAAGCAGTTGATCCGGGTTCAATTCCCGGCCAACGCACTTTTTTGCTATATTTTTTGGCTCGCTCTACTGATTAACTTGCGATGTTAGATCTATAACAATTTTTTTAAAACATCAAGCCGTGCAACTCGGTTCTTATACCGTATGAAGTCGTGAGATCCATCATCCATGTAATACCAAGCCGGTTTATTTAATCAGCGCCTATTTAAAAGGAATTCTGTCTGAAGTAATTACGTAATTATCTAACCCAACAACGACTTTTAGTGTCATTTGCCATTGTCATAGATTGACTTGGCAATCACACCAAATAATCTAATAGCCTTATATGTATTAAGGAACATAATTTTTTCAAGCGATGATGGTTATTTCTTGATTTACAGTAGCAAAACATGTGCGTTGGCCGAAAATCGAACCCGGATCAACTGCTTGGAAGGCAACTATGCTCACCATTACACCACCAACGCCTGTGAAAGTATCTTCTAAAGTATTTGTATATTTTTCTTAATGCAACTTTTTAACTGCACTTATTTTCTGTTGGAAAAGTAAAAGTTATTAGGTTCGCTACTTTTGCAAAGTTTATAATCATGGCTCAGTAATCAAAGGTAGTATGGTAGTATGGTTCAGGAATCAAACCCGCGGCCTCTTGTTTCGCGGGCTGGTAACTAACCAATTGCGTCACGGGGCTCTCAAACTTTTCTAAGAAAACTTTCAAACTTCGTGTTGCAAATAAGACTTTGAATAGAAAAAGGTGACTTGAGTTTCTTTTTCTTTACACTTACAAAACTGTCCAATCATATCGCTGGCTCACATACAAAGTTCTATGTTACAATTGTAGCACTTATTTAGTTATGAATACTGCGAGCTTCTATGAGGTATATAGAACGAAGAAAGTTATTTAGAATAGTAGACTAGTGATATATTATAGAAATTTTAGTCCGTGTCATATGATTATTTTTATCCAAACTCATTAAACTTTCATTGTTAGCATCCATTGTTCAAATCTGTCATAATTAAAACAGTTTCTGCGCTCATCGGAATATCATATCGCATGGGAATATTTTACGCCTGTGTGTATCTGTCCCTTTCTAACGCGTTAAATATTGTATATATCCGTCTCATATTAGACCCGACGGCGTTATCTATCGATTGACGAAGTCACGGTACACAGGATGAACAGTCTTCGGATTTCTACCAGTCTTAGTTTATCGGAAAATTGACAGGTTTAGTAAGAGACTGTGGAATAAATAATAACAGTCTAATTATCATCATCAGCCCATATACGTCCCACTGCTGGGCACGGGCTGGCTCTTTAACTAAGAGGGTTAAGTCCTTAGTCCACCACGCTGGCCTAATGCGAGTTGACGTACTACACGAGTAAAAAATAAATAAATAAATACACCCAACAGTCACATACATAGCTCTGACCCCACACTAGGTTGCAAGACCTGTGTCGTGGGTATCAGAAACTACGAGAGACTTTTTCGGTCTCACAAACACCCAGACCCGAAACAAATATTTGTGGTTCACACAAACATTTGTCTCGGTGCGGGGATCGAACCCGCAGCCTCTCGTTTCGCAAGCTGGTGTCTAGCCAACTGCGCCACGGGGGCTGTCACGATGTTTTCCTTCACCGTTGAAGTAAGCATCACTTCTTTGTAAAAACAGGTTTGATATCATGACCTAAGTGTCGAAGTCAACTTTTAACTTGAATGTTTTAGGTATTAAGAAATTCTACAAAGTAAATACTTTTAATATATTACTCATCTACTCCCATAAAATTAATTCTTTCGCTAAACAAAAACCCCCGCGTTAAATCTAAAGATATAATTAAAATACGCCGGTGCACCCCGGGTGCAACTGCGCCCACCCTGCGGCAAGCCCCACTCGTTACGCAGATACTGTGTGTACACTGTACAGTGTACACGGCTTTGTTACGATACACCATGTGACCTGCTTTACACTCTATTTCATTTTCATATTTCTATAACAATTTTATGGCTGAGTTTTTCATGAAATGTTATATGTTTTCGTGATCTAGATTTATGAT
The DNA here is from genome assembly GCA_030295005.1 of Cephonodes hylas. Taxonomy (NCBI): domain Eukaryota; kingdom Metazoa; phylum Arthropoda; class Insecta; order Lepidoptera; family Sphingidae; genus Cephonodes; species Cephonodes hylas. The sequence goes on along the minus strand of AP025385.1, from coordinate 311,523 downwards.
TTTCTGTGTAATTTACTTGTGTCCTAGAAGGGGTGACTAGATATGTACATTAATGGCTATAGACTGTTAGTTGTGTTTTAAATAACATACCTAAAGAGACAAGAGATTTAGACATTTTGTGCACTAAATTAGTTCTTATTTATAATGAATTATGAAAAAAAAAATAGGTTTAACGGTGAAGCAAACATCGCGATGAAATCTGCACGCCCAAAAAAATATTTTAGGAATTTTTAAGTGTTTAGTCCGCACTAGGCCAGCGTGGTTGACTAAGACCTAAATCCTCTTAGTGGTGGGGAAGCCCGTGCCCCAGCAGTTGTACGTATGTCTATGGGATGATGATGATGATTAGTTTCTAATGTGTATAAAATGTTATACACATTAGAAACTAATCATCATCATCATCCCATAGACATACGTCATATCATCATCAACTAATCATCATGATACGTTTATCATCATTCATCATTGTCCTGCCCTGATCCCAATTCTTGTTTGGGGTCGGCGCAGCAAGTTTTGTCCTTCCTTCCTCTGTGGAAGGACATGCTGCATAAAAGTTTTGGCCGATGTTTAACGGCCGGCCGCCTGCCTGACGCCAACCCTCCTTGGGAATGATACGATACGTTTATCATGTTCAAATATTGTTTCAAAATTCCCTTTAAAAAAAAACTTTATTGCTTTGGCCGACCCGGGAGTAGAGCATTGTACTCCTTAATCGCTCACCGTACATTCATGACCAAAACCTACTATATTGCACAAAAAAATTTCGAACGATAACTTACTAAATATTAATAGAATTACAGTTTACAATAGCTGTTAATGAATTCTAGTAGAAATATATGCGATGAGAAAAAATAAGTCAACTTGATATCTTACAAGGACATATGTATTACAAGCGTTGGTGGTGTAATGGTGAGCATAGTTGCCTTCCAAGCAGTTGATCCGGGTTCGATTCCCGGCCAACGCATATGTTTTGCAATTTTGATTAAAAATGAGTAATTCCTAACTTCAAAATTGAATTTCTTGTAATGTTTTCAAGATCTATAAAATGAAATACATAGTTGTTATGATATTTTACAAAACATCAAAAATATAGTTAAAGATACTATAGTTATGCTTCAATCATTCACAAAGACCTTGAATATTAAGTTATAGATTAACCAGAAATCTAGACGGCGGGCTCAAATCCAAGGAACATACATACCTCTGACTATTCGAACTAATGTGTGGGTTGGCGGACTACATTCATGGATATGAATGTAGTCCGCCAACCCACACTGGGCAAGCGTGGCTGGCAAGTCCTGAATTCCTTTCAGTTTTAAGGAGGCCCGTGCCCAGCAGTGGGACGTCCATGAGCTGTTGATGATGATGCTAATGATGAAAAGTACAAAGGTATCTCCGTTTCTCTTAATCAACATTAAGGCAAAGCGGGCTCTTCTGCTCAGAAATAACAAGCCGTAGCAACTTAAAATGATCTCAAAGAACACGCTGCATTCTTAAGAGCTAAAAATAATGTCGATAAATCATAAGATACTATTTACATGAAGCACTTGAGAAGTTCAAAGGGTTTTATTAATAATGCTCGTATTTTTCGAGAGCGCTTCAGTGCGTTTACATACTAAATCTTGCTGAAAGTAATCTATGTAAAATTTGTATGTTTCGAAACATACGGAGTGTATTCAGACCGACATCAAAAACTAAGTAAGTGATTAAAAAGACATTGGCGTTAAATAAACCCCGAAAAAAAACCTTATACATTTAGTACCTATGGTTGTTAGGAAAAGATCGATGTTTTTATTTTTATATGAAAGTAATCTACGTAACATACATAAGAGTTCTTAGAAATTTGTTAGGTGTGTAGTCCGCCAACCCGCACTAGGCCAGCGTGGTGGACTATGGCCTAAACCCTCTCAAATTGTGGAGGAGACTCGTGCTCAGCAGTGGGCGTATATGGGTTGATGAAGAAGAAGAAGAATCTACGTAAAAGAGAGCTTCGACATAAAGGCAGAAGTTTTGTTAGGATTTCTTGATATACTTCGATAAAAGTGCGTCAATGTCAGTACTTCCATAGAAGTCCAAAAGCGTAGCACGTTAAATGTGTAATGTTTAGTTTATGTATAACTGTTTATTGTGGGCTCAGGATATTCTCATTTATATGACTTTTTTTTAGAATTTTTAAAGGGGAACAATTTTGTCATACATTATTTTAGCGAAACTTTAACCGTTTCTGCAGCGTACGCAGCGGAAGCTCACAAAAAGGAAAAAAGTCCCCGATTTTGAAACATTCTTTATTACTGCTCCATCCCTATTGGTCGTAGCGTGATGATATATAGCCTATAATCTTCCTCGATAAATGTGCTATCTAACAGTGAAAGAATTTTTCAAATCGGACCAGTAGTTCCTGAGATCCTAGCGTTCAAACAAACAAACAAACAAACAAACTCTTCAGCTTTATAATATTAGTATAGATTACTTCTGTTAAATAAAGATTTAACGCTTATTGATTTTTTAATCGTAATTTTGCAAGGGAAAATATACTTTTTGTACTATATACTATGTACATACTTCCATTTCGTTTATTCCATCCAAAGGTTGCCTGGTAGAAATCGCTCTCAGCGACAAGGCCGCCTATGGCTCCACGTTGTCTTTTATTTTAAGTTTTTTTATTGTAATTTATTTTTTATGTGGGTACCAATAAAGTGTTGTCTATCTATCTTTTTGACTTCCATGTCATTATAAATCGCATAGCTGTTGCCTGAACGTGTAAGAGACAAAAGTGTAAGAATAATCAAACAATTTTCAAGGAATTGGTCAGTTTTCCAGAGCTTATGTATTTTGGTAATTTTTGTATTTTTAAGGCAAAATGATTTCAAGTGGTAAATATGCCTTCTGAATTTGATTCAGGAGACTAATAAGATGTTTGCAAACGTCCATTCAAGTTATGTCGGCATATTCTTATAATTGCAAAAAGTGTGCGTTGGCCGGGAATCGAACCCGGATCAACTGCTTGGAAGGCAACTAAGCTGACCATTACACCACCAACGCATATGCCATGAATCTTAAAGTACATAGTGGTAACTGGAGTCAATGTTTCTTTAGGTAAGTGAGCGTGCTAGAGGCCCGAATTGCAAATGGAAGAATAGGTTCTAGGTATGTGTGTATATTTTTTGTATATAATAGTAAAACTTTGTTTCTTAGTTTACTCATAAAATATTAGGGAAGATGAAAACACAAGTTTACAGTTTCAGACATTTTATTGAAACACTTAAATTCGACTTTTTAAGTACAAAATATTAATTTATCGTATATTTTATGGCAACTTATTATTGTATAAAACAAAGTGGTTAGAATGGGAGCGAGAAAAATTTAAGTTTTAAGTAATGCTAAGAATTCAAACAAAATAGTTCCAACTCTGGTCAAAAGATGGCGTTGATAGCCCCACTGCTAATTTATATATCAAAATATTTTTGACTAATTTTTTAATAATTAAATTACATCATTGATTACAACATACCTATCAACATAAAATAAATATTTCACAGTCACAAATAGACAATAATAATAATTTTCTAGCAAACAATACTTCCACCATCGACCGCTAGATGGCAGTAGTAGTACAAATCAAATCGCTCACAACCCAACCACGTAGATAAATATATCATAAAATGTATATATATACAGTTATAAAGTATATACAATCACTAGGTTACATAACATTTTGTATATTCGAAATGCAAAGGCACCATTTAGCACCAATCGGCGACATTGCAATTAAATTGCAAATAATTAACAGTCGAAGACCGCATCTTCCATTTCACTATGTAGATTTATTACTGTGGACTATTCCATACATCCATTTTTCTTTACTTTGTACAAAAGTGATAAAATTTAGTCAAATACATCTTAGTAAAGACATTTAATTTGTGCATACTGAATTACTCATGGTAAATACTGGACAAATATATGCGTAAAATACGCAACAATTTATAAATTTTTATATAAACTTAGTTCATACTTCTCTTATGAGATTGTTTTTTTTTTTGTATGGAAAATCCCCAAAAATACATATCAACAATACATTCTGTACATAATCATACCCGTACTAAAACCTAAACTATATTTACAATAAATACAAAACATCTAATGGCTCAGATCTATGAGAATAAAACTCACTCGGATTTGCACGTAGCCGTCATTCGGCCAGTCTAGAACATTCTGGAAGCCCATGATAATAACAGACCTTATCTATATAAAATAGTCAATTTAGGAAAATATTTATACTAAAAAAATGAATTTTCATCCGAGTGATAGCTACCGTAGCCTCGATACAACCTCAAACTTAATCCCAACGGGGCCATTTAAGACCAACTCGAGGCCAAAGCAGGTCCAGCCTGAGGCCAATTAACATCAGGTCGTTAAAACACTAATGTGATGTATAGAGGAACTTTTAAAGGCATTTTACAACATAAATAATACTGCAACAGATTTCTTCTACGTCTACAAGAGAAATACTCTTAAATTCGATAACAAATTCCCAAGTAAATACTATTGGCTACATTATTCCAATTTTTTACTGCAATAACAATAGAAAATTGAAATGCCCAGAAGCTTGGAGATTTCTACCAAGCCCAGGCTAGCACTTGCACCAATCACTTGAAGAAATCTGTAAAACTATCGATTGATACACAAAGACTCGACGTATTTCGGGTCCATCTCGTCAATTTCCCTCCCTTTAGTCTCAGGTACGAATAATACTACAAATAGAAGGCACAATACAGATATACCTGCGTACATCCAAAACAGACCGTACAGCCCTATGTGATCTTGGAAATCCGCAGCGGTTTTCACATTAACAAACCCACAGAGATGGCTGAAGCTAGTTGCTAAGGCACTGCCTGTACTCCTATACTCTAGGGGGAACAGTTCTCCTATCAATAAAGATGAAATAGGGCTGATGCCCAAAGCAAATGCTATCGTTAGGGTAAGAACGCACAACAGAGGAATCCAATCGTAAGATCCAGGTTCTGTTTGGGTTAAATCCGTGGCGTTTCTGAATACTTCCTCGTAGTAAGCGTAGGAGCCGAAGCCGGCGAGGGCTATGGACATCATCACGCCACTAATCATGAGCAGCGGCAGTCTCCCAACGTTGTCAATAAGCATTCCGGAGAGGCAAGACGCTAATAGTTGGGCCACGCTGGTAGCTATGGCTCCACCGTGGGGGTTCATAGACCTGAAGGTCTTCTTAAAGAGTTTAACTGCGTAGAAATTGAAGAGATTGGCTCCAGTAAACCTTTGGAAGAACATGAGCCCGCAAGTTATTAGGACTGGTCTTGTTAATCTCTTCGATAGGAGGACCTTGAATTTTCCAGTGTTACTGCCGTTGTAGAGCTTGCTAGCTAGGATATTAGTTCTGATCGTGGCTAGCTCCTGTCGAATATCGGCCTCTGGGCCTCGGAGCCATTGCAAGGATTCTTCTGCCTCCTGCTCCCTTCCTCTCAAAAGAAGAGAGGATGGAGTCTCAGGGATGAAGAACAGAGCGAAGAAGAGAAGGACGGGTGCAGCTGCGACCATGAGAGCGAGTTGGCACCAGTTGAGATACGCTCCCAGTGTGAAGGATATTAGGATCCCGATCTGGCTGAGGATCTTGAGCACCGAGCTGAGGCAGCCGCGGATCTCTGGTACCGCGATTTCAGTGACGTATACCTGCGGACAAAAGATAAATAAATTATAATGAGAATTCAATCGAGTAATATTTTGCAGCCTTACATAGTTGGTTGAAATGCAGTTTATGAACGAAAGATTTATATAGAGATCAATAAGCGTAGGTTATAAACACAACACGTGACTGATATTAACGTAGGGACATAACTTAGGTGAGTTATTACTTCGTCAGCAAACCGTGACGTTTCTCAAGCGTTGAAATATTGGCGTACTGGCCTTTATTTGACCTTCATTTTTAGCGGACACACGCGTCATAATAACTAACCGCGATTTCAGCTCAATCTTTTTTGTGGAATAAGTTGTACTAGATCCGTCCTTCAAATTACCACATACCAAGGCAAAAATGTTTAAAATCATACAAATTTTCAATCCTCGATTCATCCAGTATTGCCGAAGAGTCGTGGCGCCTCTCGTAATGGCCTGCCATGCGTCACAGAGCGAGCAGAATTGTCATTTGACAAAAGATAACAATCCGTGTCTAGTGGAACCAATGGGAGTGTTTTTATCATGGATATATTTAAAATATAGTTTCATGAAGGACTGCAGTATAAGTTACGATTATGGGTTAGGAATACGATTTTTATTACTGTAAAAGTGTTATCGAGTTTAGAGGAAGTAAAAATAAATCCTGTAAATCTTGAGTTTAGGAACAAGTCAACCTGCCTTCAGCAGTATATAATAAGCATGATGTACATAAAAAAATGTTTTTAAGTTTGAAAATAACTTCCAAAAAATAAAACCCTTGAAGAAAGCGAAAACAAACCCAGCCAAAACTAAGTATAGAACCACGTCAGACGTTCAGGAAAAGAGCCGTAAACACACTTAATATGCAAATAAACATCTTAAAATTTAAAGGCTTTAAAAAAGCTCAGGTAATCCCCTGAAGTGTGCAAATAGAGTATTTCCCTGTAAGACGCGAGCACACAATGCTGATCGTAACTCGGAATGGCCACTAAAACGTGGAGCTCAAAGTAAAACCCAGCCGTGACGTTCGACTAACACCATGTTACGCCTCCTTTAGAGAATTTCTGAGTACTGCGACATAGAGTAAATATGAACAGAACCGCCATATCCTTTCGCTGAAGGATACATCTGGAGAGTTGTAATAAATGGGTATTGAGTGTTTTCTAACATAGATTTAAATAACCTAAACCATATTGTCGATGCGAGTTTTAGAGCAACATGCACTTAGCAACATTTCAGTAATATTTTATATTATGTGCGCCGCGTGGATGTCTGTAGTAACTGATTTTGAAACGATTCAATTTTATTTAAAGTATTTAATTTCACTTCACCGCTGTGTTTTATGAGTATTTTATGGAGTAGATCAATGTCTGACTTGTTTTTAAATAAAGTAGATTGTTTATTTATTTATTTACACTTCTTACAAAGTCTTTGTAAAGGTGGACTTAATGCTCTTGGCATTCTCTTCCAGTCGAACCTTTAGTTGGTGCAGAGATAAAAATTAGATTTAGATTAATGTCTGATTTAGTATTTCCTATGGCACCCCAAAGTCTTAACACTGTCCTCTGTCGATGACCCGTCTGTTATCCTAATCTGTGTGCAGACGTTAGCCCATAAAAGTATGAGAGATTACGTTTTGTTAGTTTGTGAAGCGCGCGTCACAATGCTCTCTCACTGTATGCAACGCTTGTGCCGCGCGAAACACTAACATATTGGGAAACTGGTGAGATAATGCTACGCTTTTTGTGGTACAGAACCTCATATTGAGTAACGTATGGCAAAGATAAAATAAACATAGATAAACTTCCAAGTTATAGAGCGCAGGTTATCTTATTGTTAAGTTTTCCAAAAAAACTAATGATACTGTTAAGATGCCACATGTTTGTGTGTCTTTTAGGTTTCGACGCCTTAAAATTGTACCAATTTATTGCCTTAATACATCATGTATACTATAGTCAAGGTGAAATCTATAAATAAATAGATTGATTTCGAAATTCTCAAAACTTTCATATTATAACAATAACAACAAACAAGAACCGTTGGAAGAATTTTGATTAATGACACTACGAAACCCATCATACAAAACTTAATAAAAGTGGATGATAATCCTATATAATCTATAATTTAATTATTAATTTCCATCGATGGGTATAAAAGAGAAAGTATTTCGACGCGCCGATAATGAGATGAGCGCCATCTATCGGTAAAAGTAGGATAATGGAACGCATGGCGGCCCTACTATACGTCGCCGTACAAAACTAAATGGTATTACTTTAAGTTGGCTATCTGTGGGACTTATTTTGATAAGATTGATTTGATAAGATTATAACTGCCTATTTTCCCGCCTTTACATGCGTTCATTTTTATTGTATGTTTTTTTTCGCATATACCAAAATCATTTTTAAAACACCCCTAAATTGGACCATTGCTATCTACCAGTGAATATTTAATCAACGTTTTTAATGCGTTATGCGACTTAGTATAAGCATATATACATACATATGTAGGTATCTTCATCAACCCATATACGCCCACTGCTGGGCACGAGTCTCCTCTACCATTGAGAGGGTTTAGGCCATAGTCCACCACGCTGGCCTTTTGCGGGTTGGCGGAATACACACCTAAGGTATAGGTATAGGTATCACGAAATGTATAATCCAATTTTATTGTTTTATATTGCTACCGTTACGGCATAGTTAAAATTACTGAAAAAATTCTGTATCCAAAATATTCTATGACATCTCATTAGAGCAACACCACACTTTCTTGTCCGTTCTTTTCCTGAGTCAAAACTATACTTTGACTACATCAAAATTTCGTATTTATTAAAAATAATTAAAAGATCCTATAAAAAATATGTCATTACATTTCACTATAACTAAGCCTATGGTATAAAACTTGATTCACAACAAAAACATATTAATGAAAAAATAACCAGTATAAAAGTGTACAAAACCCGTGCTATAAAAATGCATTTAACAGACATTAATTTGCTTATCAACAATACTTGCGAATTACGAGGTGTTGCAAAACCAAACGCAACTTTACAAATATTTGCTTTAAATCCAGGACAACAAACGTATCTGCAAAGCTTTTCATTGAATCGTTTGCGTGTAAATATTGAATTATAATTGTTTTTATCCCGCCATTTGGGTTCTGTTTAAACAAAGATGTTATTCCAATAACGTTTTGTTTAGAGATGAAAACCGAATGTCTTGGACATTGAGCTGTGAAGTATCAAAATGAAAGCGATCTGTTTGAGATGCTTTCACGACTGATATGATTTGTTAAATGGGTGTTTGTATGTTCTTAGAACAGAAATAAACTTTATTACACACACACAACAAGACAAAAGAAGACAAGTTCTTGACGGATTATGAATGGGTAAACAATTAAAGGTAAAGAAATATCTTAGGAAAGCCTGCATACTTAAGTCATTTCCTAACTGTTTAGTCCAATATTGCCACTAGTCCAATACCTTACAACTGTCCAGGAGGCCCGTGTAGGTCATAGGAACTAATATAAATACAGAACAATATTTATGCATACCGGATATCCTCAATGCATTTACAAACGAAAGTATACTATTCAGAAGCAAAACAGAATATTTAGTCACAAATACTACCTATATTGATTATATATTAATAGCCTTTGATCTGGTCGAAGTTATATTATATACTAGCAGATTGCAAACCCGAATGAAAATTTCAGATTTCAAAGAGAATGCATCCTTACTATTGGATTTATCAAAGCTACTCCGCTCTTATTGGTCGTAGCATAATGATGTATAGCTTATAGTGTTTCTCAATAAAAGGGCTATCTAACACTGTAAGAATTTTTCAAATCGGACCAGTAGTTCTTGAGATAAGCGCATTCAACCAAACACAAAAATCTTAATATTGTGGTTTTTATGCACTTCTGTAAAATCTAGATTCTAGACAAAACCGCCTTACAAAGTAACAAGTGACCTGAAAACACACCTTGTGCAAACACTGTACATTTAATTTGAGATGTCCTCGAAACTGCAAGTGTGACTACCGCTAAGCAGGTTAACGTAACAGTTGTCTTTGATGTCATAGGTTCAATACCTGCTTTGGTATTTAAAACTTTGTACCGTATGTATTGTTCTACCATAAATATCTCTCACATATATATTTTTTTCAATAAATTAATGTACGGTATATGTTTATATCAGTGGCAGTATTTCCAAAAAAGCGCAGAAACCTTATCTTACAAAATTTCGAATAATTATCTTTATTTAACAAAAGCACTTAGATATGTGAATGAAATTGTACTGAATCCACAATAAACAATTGTAAACTAGACATTACACGAATAATTTGCAACTTTTGAGCTAATTAATCTAGATCTAATTATATTTTAGTTGTTACTTTACTATTATTTTTCTTTAGAGTTTTATTCCCTTCACTATTTACACCTAAGGTTGACTGTAAGAGATTGCCTCCGGCATTAAGTCCGCCTTTATACAAATTGTGTAAAAAACATCAATAAATAAATAAATCTACCAGTTTTTAATAATTCACAATTCCTCACCTGTGTCGTCATATTGATGCAGCATATGAGCATGCCTCCGCAGAAGGAAGCCACGGATATCATGTGGACTCCGGTGGAGAGCGCGGTGGCCAGCCAGGCCAGCGTGTAGGGCAGGGCCATGGCGAGCAGAACGGTCCGCCGGCCCAGGCGCATCGCCATGCCGCCCAGGATGCCGCCGATGAACGCCCCTGGAACAATCAGAAACGTTGCCATTAAATCATCATTTTCGAATGCCCATCCTACGAAAAATAGATCAGGATAGATCCATCAATGGCGAAGAACCAGCTGAAGTAGCAGAAGGCATATAGCTCACAGAACTGACAGCCGCTGGATGCAGGCCGCTTCCGATAGAACACTTTGGAAGTCTCTGGGGGAGGCTGGCTTTTGGCTGTTGATGATGATTCAAAAGATCGTCGTCATCCTTGAAAAGATTCCCATGTACAAGGCCGCCATTTTTACTATTATAAAGGGATATATTCAGACCGTGATCGGAAAATAAGGCGAATGGCCAATGAGTTAGTAATCACCGTCGCTATTACTTGCCTTAGTATCAGATCGCGGTTTTAATACGCCCTGTATGACCTCAACATTATAAATATTCTAACACTAGAAATAAACATAAAGATAAACTAGTATTTATGATTTGAAACCACGAAAGCATATTGCTAAAACAGTATCACTTAACACACCAATAAATTCATCAACACATATCTTTGATTTCGTTTAGCGTTGCTTTCGTCAAATGTAATCCAATTAGCATAACTCTAGACACATACCACGCTGATACATTACGATGGGCGATAGAGATAGAATCTCTTTGATACTGACAAGGAAATATTATTTGTATTAAAATAAACCAAAATAAATGTATTTGGTTCACCACTAACGCCATCTAGCGAATAGCCATCCATACAAATAAAAAATCATTATTTTTTGCCCCAGTCCTTGTCACAGCTGGTCACGTAGGACTCCCTAGTATGACATCACATATTTTGCAATTTTACATCTAGAAATAATGAAATAAAACCAGCAGTTTCGAATTAGTTTAAATTTCAAAGGAACTTAGGTCGTCGGCGCTTGCCTCGTAACATTAATAGAGCGAGTAGCCGACCTGCTTAATAAAAAGACTTTATGGATGACCCCTTATGCGATATTAAGAAATAAAAAGTGATTTTTATTTTATTGTCAATTACCTTATTATCTATTGTTTTGTTATAATATATAGTTTTCAAATAAAACCGATCAGTCTCGTTGCAACAACCAACATGTGTTTTTAATAATTTGTATAAAATATGGAACTACTAGTTGCTTAGAGACGAAATTTTGTGTGATCTACAAATATTTGTATTTGGGTGTTTGTGAGATCGTAAACTTTCATAATTTCTGCTAATTGACGCAATACCGGGATATTAGTGTAAGGCCAGATATAGGTGTGTGACTGTTGAGTACATTTATTTATTTGATGTAAATAGTCTTCTTTATGGAGACTAATGAAGGTAATTAGTGGATTATTATCAGAAAATTTATGGTTTAATAAGGTGATGTCTATCTATTGATCGTCTTCTCCGATTTCACGCCTACACACCAAAGGGATACGCAGTGTTGTATACAAGCCTCGCTAGCTAAGTTTTCTTCTTCTTCTTCATCAACCCATATACGCCCACTGCTGAGCACGGGTCTCCTCTACCATTGAGAGGGTTTAGGCCATAGTCCACCACGCTGGCCTAGTGCGGGTTGGCACGCTATTGCCGTAATAGAAAACTTAATTTAGCTAGTTACTTTCGGAAATCGAACCAGAATCGCCTATACCGTCACTAATATATTTAAACTTCTTAATTTAGTTTGTATATAAAGCACGCACAATATTTAGTTGGCGAAGTAAACACACAACCCACGCACTTTTAACTCCAAACGCAACATTATTGACTAGAACAGATAAATTATTGTGTGAAAAGCGATGTTACTGTTGCCCCTGCGCAGTTTATTCTCAATCACGATGGTTTAGTAACGTTAATTGATTAATGTTCGCCTCTTTCTGGTGCGACTTAGAGGTTTCGAATTTGACTATCGGGTAGGGTCCTGGGTTTTTTTTAAGTTAATAGCAGAAAAAAACCGCTATAGACTGATAATTTCGAGGCATTTAAAGCGCACTTAAAACGTTGCAGAATAGAATCACTTATGTATTGGCATCAGCAGTACGTATTCATAAGTCCCACTACTGGGCACTCCGGGCCTTATCTGCAACTGTGGGGCTTACGCTTTAGACTGCTGCGCTGGCCTAGTGCGGATTGGCGCACAACCCTACATTATCTGAGGACTGTTTTCCGCTTCTCGCGCAAATTTTATGAATGGATAACATTAAAACACTATCCGACCCGGGAACCGAACCCGCAATCGCAAAGCACACAGCTGCAAGACGTTATTTTTAATAAACCCATTTACTTACGGATGTTTTGTGCGCGGCGAAAATTGTTGCCGCGTTATTTCTGTCCGTCTCAAACATTTGTATGAGATGCGCTCGCTCGCGATTTTATCTTTTTGAAACGTCACTCGCGATGTAAAATCCAATTTGTTACACTTAGGTGCATTTGTTGAGGTGTACATCACATTGTTAAGTTTATAGCATGGCTACAAGAAAGGTAGATATATGTTTTAAGAAGCATAAAGTCAGTCTATTTAAAGTCGTAAGTTAATTTCCAAGGGGTGTTTTACTGCTAAATATTTTCTAGCATTTGACGTAGATATATTCAGAGGTTGTGTCAAATGTAACGGATGTTAAGAGTCTTCAAATTACACTTAATCAATTTTGGTTATTTTGACGGAAATATGCTAAATATGCTCGCAGAAAACTTACATCTTTAAAGGATATATTATTATCCTTTTAGCTGCAAAGACCCGTGCCCAACAGTGGGACGCAATAAGGACTGGTGATCTCAAAAACGGTACTTTTGATATTGATGAAATTTGCCATCTAGTTCTTTTAACTTGGAAAAATTTAATTTCCCAAACTTTTGTTTGCATCAATACTATCAATCAGCGCCATCTATTATTTAAAACATGACACACATAAAACCTACCAAGCCTAATTTACGAAGGAAATATAATAACTACCTCACCTACACTTCACATCCAGTGCTCATTTCCACCGTGTGTTCGAACGTCAAACCATAATTTACATTAGTCTGTACGTACGGCGTGTGTTTTTAAATAGACACGCAAAATAAAGTAGTCACTGCGAATGCCATTAATCAGTCGAGTTTATTTTGTGCGCTCGTATCGAGAAACAATCGTTTTCGAATGCCACGGCCCGAGCGGACTCAGGCTGGAAATATATGGGTAACCCAGTGACTGTTTTATAGAAGCCCAAAAGTCCAGTCAACTTTCCAAAATTACGAATAATCATCATCATCATCATTAGCCCACAAACGTCCCACCGCTGGGCGCGGACCTCTTATACCAGAGAGAGAATTCAAGCATTAGTCCTCCACGTTTGCCTTGTGCGGGTTGACGGACTACACACCTTAGAAATTTAAGAACTTGTGGGTGTGCTAGGACAATGGAGTAATTAAAAACTACTAAACCAGTTAAATTTTTAGGAGAATTATCATTTACCTCGAACAACCAACAATTTTAGACCAATTTTTTGCTTCAACTCATTTGACCTTCTCTATACTACTACAATTTTAACAAACATCAAATGTTTTATTAAACCGTTGATAATCCATACTCATATTTAGTATAATTCTCCCCTAAATACATCACCCAGTCGCTCCAGTTAGCCATAAATAAACTATCAATGATGTTCGTGTTGTTCTGTTTGTGAGGAGCCCTAGGTATTTGGGTTGGGACGCTTCTCCGGTACATTTCTACATTAATTGATTTATGGTTCGAGAGCTTGTGTATGATTATCGCTTTAATAAGTTATATTCGGATTGCAGGAATATAGTGTTATTTGCTTTCCAGTTTATATTCGGATCGGATTAATGTGAAGGAGGTTTTAGAGCTGATAAAATTAATTTAAGATTATTGTGGTAAATTTGGTGTAATATGATTAAATGGATCTCGTTTCAGAAATAATATTGAGAAATTTTCAATTAAATATTACCCACAAAGAATGAAAATAAAATTTTAAGTAAAATTACAAAAGTATTAGTAAAATAGGTCCGATTTTTATCTTTAAAGCAAGAAAATAAAACAACTACGTTTTCAAAGAGCTCACTTTACTTTAAATAAAAAGGGAACCTACGTGTCTAACAAATATTTCCAGTTTGAAGTTTTAAATATCATAATTCTTATTTAAAAGCTATATAAATTGCTTCTTCAAAGTAATCATAATGAAACCATGAAAATATTTTACAGTTTCACACTCGGTAAAGATTTGCCTTAGTTAACTGGTAGGTATAGCCTTCGACAATCTATAAAAATGTAAGGAAAGCCCATAATGAAGTTCTTAAGCTCATCGACCTCCTTAAAGCTGGGTTTTCCCTCTTGGGAAATCCATCTCGCATCTTCAAACTGGACCTCAGATCCGAAATCCCAAAATGCAGAAATGGAAAAGAAATTTTAAGTTTGTTGGGTGAAAACCCATCGTTATATTTGGTTATTTTGTTTGTATATTTTAAACATTGTCGAAGATTTTACATTTGACTGCATTATAATTTACTTTATTTAATATTCAAAAATATTTTATTGAACTGTACTTACAGTATGCTATTTCGTAAAATGCACCTGCTTTTGAATATAAAGCTGAGGATTCGGTCAAATGAGGAAATGAGTATATTATTCACAAATTCTCCTTCATCAACCCATATACGCCCACTGCTGAGCACGGGTCTCCTCTACCATTGAGAGGGTTTAGGCCATAGTCCACCACGCTGGCCTAGTGCGGGTTGGCGGACTACACACCTAAGAAATTCCTAAGAACTTTTAGGTGTGCAGGTTTCATCACGATGTTTTCCTTCACCGTTAAAGCAAGTGATGATTCAATGTGAATACACACATAACTTCGAAAAGTCAGAGGTGTGTGCCTGGGGTTCGAACCCGCGACCGCCGAGATTCTCGACCGCGCGCCTAAACCTCGAGGCCATTACTGCTTTCAAATTATAATATTCACAAATACATACATATTAATGGTCTCTGTGTCTTTTAAGACTGTAAAGTATCTCATAGGTAGTTTCTATAGGCGTGAGGTTATGTATGTATGATTTAATAAATCATGAGAATGCAGTATATTTTCGCATATCGACAAATCAATCGGTTGAAAAATAACAAGCTATTTCCAATATCTCGAACTTACCTAATGTTTAGATCTACTCTCGAGCCAGACATTTCCTACTTCTAAGTACACCAATAAATCTACAAAACGTCGTATTAACGTCTAAGAGCCGACTACCTAATCTGTCTACCTCTCAGTCGGTAGTCGTGAAGGTAAATCGCATGCCTCGACCAGTCACACCGGTTACATGTTGCAGACAGAGTTTAAAATCGGCCATTCTGTTAGACTACCTCGACTTCCGAGGCGGGCGAAAGGTCGCGGGTTCAAGTAACGGGCCGCGCATGTTGATTTTAGCTCGCGGCTAGACTAGCTTTGACTTGTCTGTTTCTATAATTGACGGATAACATCTATCATACGAACCTGTCTCTTTTATAGAATTGACTATAAACTTAAGATAAAAGTAGAAATGGCCATGATTTAGGCACGCGGTCGAGAATTTCGACGGTCACAGGTTCAAAGCCCAGGTACACCGACATTTTAAAGTTATGTGACTCTTCAAAAACAATTATAGCGTATTTATATTTATAGGTGAAGGAAAACATCGCGAGGAAATTTGCACATCTAAAAAGTTCTTAGGTTAGAAGGATACTGCCTAATTTATAATTGCTTATTGTGGCATCAGGATATTCTCAATTATATGTCAAATTGCTTCTGCTAAATAGAGTTTCAAAGATTATTCGCAATTTTATAAAGCAAACTAGGCTTTTGGCATTAATACCTTACCTTAAACATGTCCGAAACAATAACCTTTAGATGTTTGTCAAAACAACTAATTTTGCACTCTACAAGTGACGATAGATAGCGATTAAATCAACAAATTGCCCATAATATCCCAACTGGACAATTTAATGTGCGTACATACACCTTCTAGCCATAATAAAATGTAATTTTAAGGTACAGCTCTCGTCCACTTACTCCACAAAACTTCATTCAGATTTAGTTAATGATTTAGAATTACGAAGTTAATTATATGGATTATACTCCTAATGGTAAGATAATTGGGTATTTATAATGTAGTGGCCTTTTTGAAGTAGTTTAAAGTAGTATTTAAGACCGGATTGAGAAGTCTTGTGTTTTAATTGTATACTGATCAATGACGAAATCGTGGCAGCCAGTTGAAAATAAAACTAGTAATATCATGAAAAATGATTACCATCGATCTTGAAATACATATAAAGATTTTCAAAAACGCTGATATAGTCTATATTGAATTTTTTTAGTGTTTCTTTAAAAACTGCAACATCATCAGCCATACGTCCTACTGTTGGGCACGGCCCTCCTCTACTACTGAGAGGGTTTAGGTTAGTCCATTACGCTGGCCTAAGAAATTCCAAAGAACTTTTAGGTCTCCGGATTTCCTCACGATGTTTTTCTTCACCGTTAAAATGAATACGTAGTAAATCCGTATTTTCTCGTCTCCTATGAATGGAAAGTTAAAAAGTTCTAATAATCAATTAGCGTGAATACGGACGCGAGCTGCCAAACCTGCTTGCGTACTTTCTATGAAGCCTCGCGATATTGGCTTGACAAGAACACTCACGATATTGCAACAGAAGCGTTAGGACACAGATTAAATTTCCGATCCAGGTAAAAATTTATGGGGAAATGCATAGGACAGAATAGTCTCAAAATATGGAAATAGACTCGTTCCTACCTATGTATAATGCACTTGATTAAACGTTGTACGTTATCGTTATCAGCCCATATACTCCTTCTCGGCTACTACTACCTCACTGCTAGGCACAGGCCTCCTCTAAACGTGGTATGGACAATATTCAGTAGTATCAAAATATTTGGCAATTTACAAAACACTAGGCCCACTTAGTATTAATATTCGGTACGTTCCTAAGAACTCTTAGATTCTTCTAAAAGAATCTTATGGGTACTGCGTTTTTTTGTTTTTCCTAGTTTGACGTGTATATTTTTATATCTCAATGTTTTAATTAAACACGATTTATAAGTAGTAGTATTAATAATATTTCTACACATTATCACACACATAGCCCAAAGAGGTAGTATTACATAGGGTGTAGAAAGGCCGTGATTGAAAAGTCAGGTAATACTCATAGTTACGGTGATTACAAAGACATAGACGCTAAAATAAAAAGAAATAAAAAAAAATCTATTTTCCTAATCGTCATAACTATTTTGCATGAAATACATCACCTGTCATAATTTCAACTATCTATCACGGTTCATGAAATACAGTCTGGTGACAGATGGACAAAGACAAACGTATAGCGAAGTTTTAGTAATAGCGTCCCGTTTTAACTTTCGGGTGCGGAACCCTAAAATCATACGTCAAACGAGTAATACGAAAACAAAAAATCTGAGAATCCACGAGGGTCTTCTGAGAATGCGCCGAATATCAACATGATAGCTTCTTAGAATACTGCGAACGCGGAATTCCATCGGAAAATTACGTTTGGGAAGCAAAAGTTATTTATTTTTCCATTGAAATGTCTAACTGGCCGCAAGTTCGAATCCCCTGGACACTAAAAATTATTTCAAATACATACATACATAATCTTATGCCTATATTCGTGAGTGAACATTAAAGAACGTGTAACAGCAAAAGAAAGTCTAACATAAAAAATATGCGTTGGCCGGGAATCGAACCCGGATCAACTGCTTGGAAGGCAACTATGCTGACCATTACACCACCAACGCATGTGTCTAGCAAAACAAAAATCTAGACAGATTTCTTTTACAATGTTTTAATAAAATTATTAGTGATTTCTTTATGATAGTCGATCCTAAGCTCGTCTGTCATAAAATATTCGTGATTAATTACCGTAAAATATAACGATGATGGAAAACATCCGTAGTCCTCGAAACGAAAGTAAACGTATCGAGAATCAGGATTATCTTGTTCGCTATAAAATCAAGTTTAATTCTGTTGCAGTCAAAGTTGCGTGTAAAAGTAAGTCCTGTCTTATTTTAAATCATCAACCCATATATGTCCCACTGAAGGGCATGTGCCTCCTCTGCCATTGAGATGGTTTAGGTTCTAGTCCACCACGCTGGCCTAGTGCGGGCTTCGGGACTACACACCTAAGAAATTCCTAAGAACTATTTAGGTGTGCAGGTTTCCTCGCGATGTTTTCCTTCACCGTTAAAGCAAGTAATAATTTATTATGAATACACACATAAATTCGAAAACCTCTACCAATCCCTTTGGGATACAAGCGCGATATGTAAAGTTAAAGAAAAAAACAACACCTTAACTATCCATTACGTGCTAAGTGATTTAGTATGAAACAATATTTGTCTTTCAGTAACGAAACAAAACAAACAAAAAACGGAAAGACAGCGGATATCCGCGCTGTAAACAAAACCGTAAAACAGTCTTTACCAGTCTTAATGTTTACGTTACTAATTACGGAGAAATTAATGTTTCTGAAAAATTGTTGATTCTTCAAGAGGCGATGAAATGTTGGACTCATATGTAAATACTACAATTTGAAAAGAAACTTTTCGTGGGAATTATGCCAAGTTGATCACTGATAGCTGTGTTTAATAAAATTATATCATTCCCATAGAGAACCAGTAAGTTTCAGGCTTGTACCATATCTCTGCTGAATAGTCCGCTTTAAAACAGATAGAGTCGAGTGTATTCTCAATATACACAATACATAGAAAATTTATATTTACATTTACAACCTCAGGCCTGTTTTTCTCGAAAGGCATGGACCCACACTTCGCCATGTATTATCAGTCCTACGCAATAGGGGGCGAATTTTTTCGAATATGTTTCCAGATTCCATGCTGCTACTGAGAATTTCCTAATAGCAAAACCCAATAGCTTATAAATCGACCTGGAAATCGAACCCACGAGATACTGCAGTCTTTTTAAATTAAAGAAAACACAGAAACAGAGCATCTATTTCACAACTTCATGGTACTACAAGATATGGTACTAGCCTTTAAATTCGAATCGAGGTCCACATTAACCACGAAGGAAATTAAACTTAGTGATTCTGTTAAACCTATAGTAGCCAGAAATATGTTGAGACACGACTCCGGCAATTTTCTTATCAGCATCAACGACAACGCTTGTCAGTTGTCTGAGTTGTATGGGATTTGAATTGCAAATTAATTACCAATATTTCCAAACAGAATGGTTCGTGATCCAACGTCTATGTACAGAATGGATAATTAAGTCAACTGAGAGGTTACGAAATGCAACAGGACATGGGCTAGAGAATATATAATACGCAGACAGGACACTTTAGAATAGTTTTGTGTAGGAATTGCGCATTTATAGTGGAGACACGCAAATTTTTATTGACGACATTTTGCTATACTATTTGAAGGGATTTATTCTGTGGCAAATTTGGCTAAAAATCTGATTATGTAGCAATGTTTTTATACCTACACTAAAATACGATAAATAAGTGTCAATTTAAATAATAGATTTTGGGCATTTATGACGACGAAACCCATCCATCTACTATTATGCAGCTATGACAAAATTTATTAACGACAAAGGTCCAGGCAAAATTTTGAATCCTAAACCCCCTGATAAAAAGTACCCTATATCACTTCCCAAGGTTCCATTTATCTCTAAACGAGTAGATACAAATTCACATCAGATGCGGACGAAGTGACCAGCATTGTCCTATCTGTAGCCACATACCTGCTTACTCTATGACCAAATCATGATTTAGGGGCCACGACACAGCTAACCCGGAGCTCACATTACTCAACCCTGCTTGTGTCTCCGCGCTGAGAACCACGCCATTTGCCTAGAGATAAACGCCACGCTTTGCTTAAAGGCATTGCTGATTTATATTGTTAAATCATTTAATAACGCGACTCCCATAACACTCTTTTATTACAGATTATTAAAATACATAGGTCTGCCAACCCGCACTAGGAAAGTTTGGTGGACAATGGCCTAAACTCTCCTAGTTATAGAGGAGGCTCGAGGACGTATATTGACTGATAATAATGTAATTGAAAACGAGTTAAGTAGTGTAGGATGCCCTCTGGCTGGGGTGGGTGACGGTATTCGCAAAGTAGATGGCAGTGGTTAGATGAGGAGGTCCAAAAATTAAGCCCATAAGAAAGGACTAATAATTCAAGTACATACATATTAAGTACATGACAGAAGGCCGCTGGATGCAAGCCACTTCCGAAAGAAGGCTTTGGTAGTCTCTAAGAAAGGTCTTTCGGCCGATGATGATGATGAATACTATATATTACTAATATGTTCTGTTTAGAGTCTACAGTCTAAGTCACGTGCCTTGTGGTCCTGGGTTCGATTCCCGGGTCAGGCAAAGCGTTATTGGGTTTTTCCATTAGGAAATTCTCAGTACTCAGCACGGAGTCTGGAAATGTGCCCGAAAAACGGCAATAGGCTTGCCCCCTATTACGTGGTACATACCTGGCGAAATGTGGGTGCAGAAATGCATCTCTGCTTACCCCTTCGGGGAATATAGGCGGGAGGTATGTGTTGTGTTCTAAGTCAAAACTTTAGATCAAGATGTTTCAATACAATTACGTGATAATCTTATTAACATATTACTCACATCCTATTTCTTAATAATCATTATAAGAGGGCATTACACAGTGACTCAATATGAAGTAAGGTATTTGCACGGAATTAAGATTAAATAACTCAAAGTGTGTGCATTAAGATCTAGAGGTCTCGGGTCAGACGAAATAGTCATTGGGTTTTTCCATCAGGGAATACTCAATAGAAGAAATTCTTAGGTGTGTAGTTCGCCAACCCGCACTAGGCTAGACTGGTCTTAAAGGTCTAACTAAACCCTCCCAGTTCTAGAGAAGGTAGAATTGACTTGCCTCCATAACGTGGTAAGACCGTGATTTAAACTAAGGCAGACTTTAGTTAAGCACATTGGCGCCAAAAAAAACAATATGATGTTTTTCCTAACTACCAAAAACTTTTAATGATGATTAGCATTTTTTTCATTTTGTCTTTTTTTTGCGTCAATGTGATTGTAACTATTGTCTGACTTAATTTCCTAGTATGGTCTTTTTACATCTGTATGTACCAATTCATATTTACCTTTCCCCTCAAAGATAAAGACTAAGATGCATTGTGTGCTCAAGAAAGGTTTTAAACAAAACTAACTTCTCCGATTCCGAATCAGACTATCAAACATTAACGATATCCAATTTACTGTTTGCTAATCGTCCTTTAAGGAATACGTAATAAAACATTATCCTTTCAAGCTTATCTTGTTTAAATAAAACTCTGAATTAAGGAGACAAAACAATTACTATAGGGCAATAAAAGTATCGTAAAGACAGAAAGGTTTTAAAGTCAAAAACATTTCGAATCAGATGAGACATCGAGCTGAATATAGCATGTCTTTAACCCTTTATTACACTTCTTAAGGATGAGTGTAAGTCATCATCATTAACCTCCTCTACAATTGAGAGGGTTAGACCTTAGTCCACATAGGCCTAGTGCGGTTTGACGGACTACACAACTAAGAAATTACTCAGAACTTTTTAGGTGTTGGTTTCCTCACGATTTCTTCCTTTCTCTTAGACAATAGAATGTACATATACGGGCTGATGATGGTGATAAATATAAACCTCTTAAAAACAATCTATGTTAACAACCACAACGGTAAATGTGCGAGATAAACAATTCAGTAAAATTTGCAGATACCGTTTAATTTTCCAGCACTAAAACCCCAGTTGGAATACAAATCAATTACGCCCGTCTAATAATCTGTTTGGCGCCGTCCATGCCCCATCACATCACAGTTTATAGCGAAAGAGAAATGTGCGGTTATGTTGTATATTTTGTTAGCTCGAGGCCGCCGCTGTTTGCGCGCCGAAGACAACTTAATTGTTTCTCGGCGTATTTTAGACTCGCTGATTGGTTTAAGGCAAGCTCGTAATTATTTTCGCTTTTCAAAGTTTTGGAAAAGGCGTGAAATTACACCAGCGAGTTAAGTTTTGATGGCGAGAAATGGTTGAAGAGATGGCCGAGCGTCATACTCGGGAACGGATACTGTTGTGCGGACTGGTCTGCCTGATTTTCTTATTTCTATTAATGAACTTTTAATGTTTATCGACTAGTCTGATTGATATTTCTTATTAAAATTTATGATCTTTTAATCCCCTGAATGTCAGTTTCTCTGTTCTAGATGACTCTTTGTTACATATTCTTATGTAGTATAATGTTTGAGACTCAATTGATCAGCACTAATTTTAAAAAAATCCCTTTGTGTCAATATTGCTAATTTTTAATACGTTTGACACGCAAGCTTCTAAGTAATTAGGGTTGCATTATAAATGTGTGACAACCATTCATTTTTGTTTCAAATTTTAATCATTCGTCGTGTAATCGTTGAAAGTTGAACAGGTGACAGACAGACAAGCGCCGACACTCGTCGATACAAAATACTGTCTTTCCTTATGATACTCAGTTGTTCTGTAGCATTATCGATCGTTGAAAATGACGTCTAAATACAGGAATGGATGTTGTATAACTGTCGACAGGGAAATTGCATCTGTAACAATACAGCCCGCTGCGGTTCAACGTTTTGGCATGATTTATCGCTCGTTGACGAGGTGGGGTGGTCTGTATACAGGGTGCTCCTAATGTGCAGGTTAATGACCTGTTGGTAAAGGTTTGGTATGGAGAGGTCAGGATTTATAAATGTCATTTGAAGTTGTAAAGAGATTTATATGATAAACGAATTTTTGATAATAAATAATGTATATATTTACTTTATGGATATTATCTTTATTTCTGTAAAATTTTTAAATAGTAATTTCTTTTAAAATAATTATAACAAAAAAAATGCCAAAAATTATAATAGGTACTACAATAACTTTTCATTTACACAAAAAGGTATCTAGGAGCATTATGTTCAACCACGAACCCACACTAGGCCAACGTGTTGGACTAAGGCTTAACTCTCAGTAGTAGAGTATCGATGCATCAGACATATTTATACAGGCTGATGATAAATTTTCAGAATAGCATTGCATTGCATCTATGCAAAAGTGACATCAAACGGAACATCCTGTACAGCTTGTGCAATCCCAATTTGAACGTGTTGAGTTGATGATGGACACATGCGCTGTGTGGCGGGTCGCGCGGAGCACTGAACCCCAAATCACAGCAAATCAAGCCGAGCGATGAACCCTAATAACATTATGCAATGATGACATACTTCGTGGGAATACTGAATCGTATTAGCGACCAACTTGGAACTGATTAATTAAAGGGTTGGTCGTGTATTTCTGCACCCACATTCAGCCAACTTACGGTACGCTGTCAGCCTATATTATTACAGCCCCATGGCGGAGTTGGCTAGACACCAGCTTGCGAAACGAGCGGCCGCGGGTTCGATCCCCGCACCGCGACAAATGTTTGTGTGATCCACAAATGTTTATTTCGGGTCTGGGTGTTTGTGAGACCAACAAGTCTCTCGTAGTTTCTGATACCCACGACACAAGACTCGTATCTTAGTGTGGGGTCAGGACTATGTGTGTGACTGTTGGGTGTATTTATTATTTATTTATTTATTATATACGCCCCACTGCTGGGCACGGGCCTCCTTTACCATTGAGACGGTTTAGTCCTTAGTGCGGGTTGGCGGGCTATACCTAACAAATTTCTAAGACCTTACAGGTGTACTGGTTTCCTCACGATGTTTTCCTTCACAGATGAAACAAGTGATAATTCAGTGTGAAAACACACGTAACTTCTTAAGGTTAGAGGTGTGTGCCTGGGGTTTGAACCTGCGACCGCCGAGATTATCGACCGTGCGCCTAAACCTCGAGGTCATCACTGCTTAGCGTTTAGTCTACTTGTAAAAAAGTAAGTCTAAAAGTAGCCCTGTGATAGAAAAGATAAAAGGAAATCGTCTGTCGTGGTATGGGCATGAAAGAAAGAAATGAGAAAGGATGAATCATATGTAGGAAAAAGGCGAATATGAGACATCCCTATCAAGACATACTCCTATCAAGTATCAGGATAAGACATACTGCGCCGACCACAGATAAAATTGGAAACAGGGGGAAAAGAAGATGATTTACCCAAATAATGAGTTACCCAACATCTTTACCTTACTCTATTCCCAATTTCATTTGGTGTCGCCGCAAAATGCAATGTAATGCTTTTACTTTAATTGCAATTATTTTTATAATCCATTGATTAATTAAAATTGATTCATTAATGCCCAACACCGGCTTATATAAATATATTGACTATCTAGCTGTTCTATTGAGTTGTAATAACAAACGCCTAAGTATCCATTTCATATCTACATAGTTTAGTTTCACTGCGTTTGCATAATTACAGTATGGTGTTAAGGACGATGACGCAATCTCAAGTACTAGTTGTTGTATCTACTGGTACTTAGAGGCTATTTTATAAACAAATGGCAGTTTCTCTAGGAATGGGTTTTACCAGCCTAAGAGATTATAAATTACGACAAAGAAAATTGAGGAAATTTGTCTTTGAAACTGTTATTGATAATGGCTTGGTATTATTCTAGTAAACGTTATAAGAGAGTACTAGTGACCGATACCTAGAGTGTTATTTGGTTATAAAATAATACTGGATGAAATTTGAAATCAAATCAAAATCTCATCAGCATCATACATCCCATTGCTAGGCACCACGCTCTTCTACAACTGAGAGGGTTATCGACTCAGTCCACCACGCTTGTCTAGTGCAAGTTGGCGACCTACATACTAAAGAAATTTTTTATGCCAATGCGAGGATCTAATCCACGAAATATGGCGATAATATTGACAGCCCCGTAGCGCAGTTGGCTAGACACCAGCTTGCGAAACGAGCGGCCGCGGGTTCGATCCCCGCACCGAGACAAATGTTTGTGTGATCCAAAAATATTTGTTTCGGGTCTGGGTGTTTGTGAGACCAACAAGTCTCTTGTAGTTTCTGATACCCACGACACAAGACTCGTATCTTAGTGTGGGGTCAGGGCTATGTATGTGTATTTATAAAAAAAAAATATGGTGCAAATGGTATTATTTTTCTAATTACCCAACGAAGATAAGCAATATACCTTTAGTCCCATTAGAAAATACTCACGCAATTTCTCATCTCAATTAACGATACTAACCTCTCTGACGTCACACAAACGAGTAAACGCATTAGTCCATTCACAAACCATGAATGGAGTCACGTAGCTAGCACATTTGATGTTTTACGAGTGCGATCACCCAAATCACCTTGTTTTAGAAATGAGTCAGATAAACACCGGACAAGTGCGAGTCATTCTCGGGAACGATAGGTCCTGTACCGTATTTATAAAAACGGCAAAAAAGTATGTTGTCTGGGAGCCCCACTTATGTATTAATAATTCTGTTTGTTAACCTTTAAAAATTTCAGCTGTCTATCATGACTATAACTGTCTTCCAATGGTCATCTCTTGGGTTCATGAGATACAGCCTATTAGTTGACGGCAAGATGGACACCGAAGTCTTAGTAATAAGATTCTTTTTTATCTCTTAGGTAGGCTAATATTACCGTTATAATTCGGCAAATTAAGTCTTTTTATCAATATTGCAAACTATCTCTTGATTGGAAAAGAGCTTACATGACTGAATTTGAGAGATATATTTGACATTTTATACATTCAATAAATATTATTTCATTATTAATTTCATTTCATTAAACCACAGCTAAAAATACACCACTGCCTACCACCCAGTGACAAAAGCGTGAGCATTATTCATTGTTGTACTATGAGGAACAGTGCGTTTGGCAACAGCACGAGCGTGGGATATCGGCTTAGATTAGGTTAATGACGCCTAAAGCGGGTTACTGCGAGCGAAACATTGGTACTGTGATATCGTTCTTTTATTCGGTTGTTTACTGAAATTCATACGATGGAAATTGTTTCGGAGAATGTATATGGAACGGGTGGTTTTAGTAATGTTAGTTCGAAGGAATGATAGACTGTCGTTTTCTGATTTATCACGATCAGCCCATATATGTACATCTAACTGCTAGGCACAACCCTTATTGTTAATTGAGAGGATCTAGGTCTTAGTCTGCCACGCTGACCTAGTGCGGATTAACGGACTCAACAGTAAAGCATTTCAAGAGTGCACGTTTTCTCACGATGTTTTCCTTCACCGTTAAAGTGCGTTACACTTCATTGTGAATATATTAGAAAAGTCAACGATGTGTGCCTGGGTTAGAACCCGCGACCACTATATTAATTTTACCTTTATGAAATATATTACAACGTGGGTTACTACAAAGGTAAAAATAGAAATTTGAATGGAACTCTACGTGGACTTAATAGATAGTGAAATCTGCTTATGAAACACTTTCGACTACCCTTCAATAATACCAGCGTCATACTGTTTATATATGTAATAACATTTAACGCCAAAGTTATGTAACAATAAATTTATTCCAAAGCCCTTTCGATTACTAAGATTTGATTCTAAGACCTACCTACTAGAAATGCAATAGTAATATTTCGAAATCCTGTACAATAGATGTTTGATATCGGCAATATCAACAGCTACCTCACCCCTCCCCCCCCCCGCGCCCCGCACACCGCCACTTCCTGTCCACAGATCTGTTATCAAAGTACCGTAACTAGCGATGTAATAACTGGATTCGTTTTACTTCCATTACCATGGAAGTGATTTGAAATATTAAGCCGAAGAAATATTAATTTTTAATGTACGAATTTGAGCCCTGTGTTGGGCTGCACTTCTGGGATGTTCTAAAAAGAAATTCTAAGGAATCTAGTGTTACCAAAAAGCGCGGAATCTCGAACGACCAAAAACAGATAGTAGGTAGCGTTATAGTCTCTATCTAAGCCTTTGGGATGTGGTTATAAATGCATGTTTGTAGGTATATAAATAAATAAGTAATTTTGTTAAAGGCAAGATCATAAAACCCATAGACTCTTTTAGCCCAATGGCAATTTATTATCATCGATACTATTTATCAGTTGCAATGTTTAATAAGCTAAGCACATAAAAAAAATAAACACCCATGTTCCTTTTCCTTAATTTAGGGTAGACATATAGAAGGCTTATATGGCAATCCGCCAACCCGCACTAGGCCAGCATGGTGGACTAAGGCTTAACCCCTAGCAGTTATACAGGAGGCCCATGCGAAGCAGTGGGACGCATATGGGCTTATGATGAAGGCTTAAAGAAGTATATCGAGGTCTCCAGCCTTCCAACTCAGCGCGCCATTTTCTGCTGGGCTAATTTGTATCTCTAACCATAAGCTAATAACACCATTAACGCAAAACCAAAGTCAAATGTTTTTTATTCAATTCGACTTTTGAATCGTCATTTTAACACTATTAATTAAAACTAGTGCCGCTTCGAAACGCTATCTGCTAAGCTGAATTAAATCTCTAAGGTTAATCTAAGGACTTACCCAATAAACTGAGGCTGGCTATCCAACTGGCCTGCTGGTCGCTGACGGGGAAGGCTCCGTCCAACTGCCGGGCGTCCTGCATGGAGGCCAGCGCCGGAGACATGTACCCCTTGCTCAGCCCGGCCGCGAACGGGCCCAGAGACACCGCCAGAGCTGCCAGGATCTGGAGACAAGAGGATGAAGATATATACTTGTATTTTACTATTTTTTTGTATTTTTGGGCACTGGCCAACAATACAATCTTTTTTTTTTGTATACACACAGGCTCAGGATAAGCAGTGATGGCATCGAGGTTTAGGCGCACGGTCGAGAATTAAACGCTCAAGGAAAACATCGTGATAAAACTTGCACATCTAAAAAGATCTTAGGAATCTCTTAGGTGTGCACTAGGCCAGCGTAATGGACTAAGGCCTAAACCTCTTCAATAGTAGAGGAGGCCCGTGTCCAGCAGCGGGACGTACATAGGCTTTAGAGACTAAGTCCTAGACCCACTCAATCAGACATAATTTTTTGCAGTAAGAAAAATATAGACTTACATAAATGGATTTCACAAACAACTTTCTACATCTCGTATGAAGAAGATAAAAATTGCTTCATACTAAATAATAAAACAAATGATGGGATATTTATTATGGAAACTTGCGAAAAACACGATTAGCCGTGAACTACGATTTGTAAGTTATAGCCTGTTTGTCTGGACAAGATCATGATGTGATAATGTCCAGATGTGGTAGTGAATATAAATGTTACTACGCATTTGATGTATGATCTAATGAAATGGAAATAGCCTACTAAAGCCATATAATGTCAAATCAATTAGCTGCCGTGGGATTTAGAATTTAACTAAGATTTTTCTTATTTAAAAAAAAAGCGTGATGAGAGTGAGTGCAGAAATATGTGTATGTAATACTTTTATTAAGAACAACAATAAGTTACATATTGAGTGCCTAAGGAACAGATTAATTCGAGCCTATTATCTTGGAAAGTGACTGTGACAGACAGACGAACAGACAGACACACAAATTTTCTCATAAGTGTTCTGTTTTTCTTCTAATTAGTACGAGAATTTAAAAACATCACGACAATATAGATGTATTTATTTATAGCTATATACAGGGTGTATTCAGACCGTGATCGAAAACTGAGGCAGGTAATAGCGAGGGTAATCACAAATCTAGTGGCGATATTAAAAATCCCGACAAAAAATAAAAAAAATTGACGGTTTCCATACAACCATCGGTGTTAAAAGTATGTGGTTTGTATGGAAAACCTCAAAAATTTTATTTTTTGTCGGGATTTTCTTTAATGCCAGGGGGTTTATAATCACTATCGCTATTACCTGCCTCAGTTTTCGATCACGGTCTAAATACACCCTGTATATTGGCAGTATAAAGGGATAACTTAAGCATTCTTTGACAGTCTACCTAGTCTGTAATTAAAGTATATTTTTTTTACATTCGAGGATAATGTCTCATTTACAAGCGTTCTACCTGATTAAATGACCAAGGTAGGTGTAGATTACGAGGCCCATCACACGACACGACACGAACCCGATCGATCACCGGTCTGCACCATGTGTAGTGTGAATGGACTTTAGGGATGTACTTATTAATTGACATGCTATCGATATCGATTTACTTTTGTTTATTTATGTGATTTTGAGTGCGTTATTACGTATGCTACCTGTATTATTTTACCCATTTTTTTTTGCTTCGTGGTTATTGTCATCATCAACCCGTAAACGTACCACTACTGGGCACGAGCTTCCACTACTTAACTAGTACCAGAAGACTGCGCAACTAAGAAATTCCTAACAACTTAGGTGTGCAGGTTTTATCATGATGTTTTCTTTCACCGTTAAAGTAAGTGATAATACATTGTGAATACTTGTAAAATTCAGAGGCATGTCCCTGGGGTTTGAACCCGCGACTGCTGAAATTCTCGACCGCGCGTCGAAACCTCGAGACCATTGCTACATAATAAGTAATATAGCCCATATTTTTTCCCCTTGATTATACATTATTTCAAACACAGTTCATTTCAAGTTTGAAAATTGCCTTAATTTTCAAATCTGACAGCTTATTATAAGTCTGTATGCATATTGTCGCATTCGATTTATCATTTCGAGTTGTCGTTTTGTAATTAAGAAACTGGAGCATTCAACCCGATTCCACGATTGAAGGAGATCGTTTTGAGTGAAATGTAATTAGTCGCCATTGGAACTCGCAACTTTACAGTTTTTCAGCCGACCGTAACTAAATTAAAGTGATTCGCGAATCGATTCGATTCGAAAACTTTTTGATTTAAGAGAAAGGTTTTTAAAATCAGATCTGTTAACTAAACAAGATTGAAAAATGTTAGAAAATATTCAGTGGTTAAATTACATTTCCATTCTGCTTGTGCTATTTATTGATTAAAAAAAAAGATTCAAAAAATTTCGATATATTTTTAACAGACACTCACAATTAGCTTAATTTATAACATATTTTATCATGGAAAACTATGAAATTGATGACCTGCTTTTTTTGTAAATAAAATAGATTATAAAATTTAACTACTTACAAATCCGAGATATATTAAGCCAATACACATTAATTTATATACATTAGCCAAAAATCAAGTAAATTAGTATCGATATAATAAACTATCGATTACGCGTCACATCACTACAGTCTATATCTAAAAGCGTCCGCTAGATTGTCCCGAACATTTTCGTGGGGTCAACGTCCGGCACACTGCCATACATTTTGTCCCCTGACTAAATTTAAACTATCACCTCGGACAAACGATTATCGTCCTTATTTCTAACTTTATAGAGATGAAATAGACTGCACGTATTACATTGTAGGCAATCAACCGTCAAAACTATAGCACCACCAAGATAAACGATGAGTTATGAAGTGAAATGTATACGATTTAAATATGTGACCTTTTTGTTTTAGGTCGCGATGAAAATCTTGTGAATTGAAATGCCAATTGTTTGGCTGATAGCGTATACAGGGTGTATTCAGACCGTGATCGGAAACTAAGGCAGGTAATAGCTACGGTTATCACAAACACATTGGCGTTAAAAAAATACCGACAAAAAATTTGGCGTTTTCCATACAACTATCGGTATAGAACGTATTTAAAATGTATGGAGAATGTGAAAATATTTATTTCCTGTCGGGATTTTCTTTAGCACCAGGGGGTTTATATACCTTAGCTACTACCTGCCTAGTTTCCGACCACGGTCCGAATGCATACTGTATGTGTGAGTTATTATGTTAATCGCTATAATTCTACCTACAAATTCGATAACAATTATTAATATTCTTACCTGTCTCCTATAAGTGTTCCTGCCATCACTCCTCATCATCATAATCCTCGTTTCGGGGGTGATGTTCGTCATCTTATCACCCAAAGCCGCCTTCTCACACATCTATACGATTTGTAACTGTCCTTCAAAATAACTATTTCGTTCGCTGATTTTTGGACTATTTATGTGATCATGTTGTTGCCAACCGAATCTGAAACAAAGACATGTAATTTAGACTAGAATATATTTAAAATGACATTTGGTAATTCGGGCCGCAAGTTGTGGGAACTAAAAATTTTGACGCCACAAAATGCCACATGTGATATGACGCACAAGAGAAGTGACGGCATGAAATAGCATCATGCTATTCTCTGACACGGCATGAGGCAGTTATTAAAATATATTTTTGGGATAATAATTTCGTTGATCAATGGTAAAGCGTGGATTTCAATTACAAACATTTTTAAAATTATTTGGAATCGCTTGATATATAGACTAATATAATTTTGTTTTTTGATATCTTTTAGCAAGTTGTTAATGCTTAAATTTGCCAAAATTGCCAAAAAGCCCAGTTTCCCTTATAAAATTCCGAATAATCTTTAAGCTATAAATGTTTATTTAACAAATACATTTTGACTTATAAAAATACGATTAAATATGATTTATTTCTCAATTGCCCGTTTCTGAATTTCACCAAAATATAGTTAACTAATACATATTTAAAGCATAAAAAATACAAATTCACATCACGATGAAACAATACTTGTACAATTAAAATCTCTTGAGAAAACAGAATGGTAATAACGATTCACACAACTTTCCCAGTTCGACAGATGGAAACAATAACGCAAACCAGCAAGTTCTCGTTAACGCAAACGCAAGAACTGTGGGTTACCGACGCCTTACATTGATCATCTCAGACAATTGGTTTCAATATAACTGATATATGTTAGACACTAGGAGATATCACTCGGTTTTGTTCGCATATGTTCTTATTTAAACTTTTACATCATAGAACTATCATCATCAGTTCGTATATGTCCCACTGGCCCACTGGTAAGCACTGTCCTCCTCTACAACTAAGAAGGTTTAAGCCTTAGTCCACCACGTTGGCCTAGTTCAAATTGAGGGACTACACAACGTAACTTTTAGGTGTGCATGTTTCATCATGATGTTTTCCTGCACCGTTAAAGCAACCGCGAACGAACCCGCGACCGCCAAGATTCTCGACCGTGCGCCTTAACCTCGAGGCCAAAACAGATTGTTCAGTACAGACAAACTATCCAGCTTTCTATATGAATACAGATGAATAAAGCTAGACTACGTCAATAGCTGCGGATGCCCAATAAAAACAACTTTACATTATAGTTTCGTTTGTAGTAAACTGGCGGGTGTTTTCATCCCATTTGACGTATTTCTACGGTGAGCTCATTCAGATCCAGGCGTGGTCGTCATCATAGACCATCTGAATAAGGTTAGAAGGGAAATGCGATAGTATTTTGTATGGGGACGATTCGCCGCTTGTCTGTCACCTGTTCATTCTACAACGATTGTACGACCAATAAAACTAACTTTTAAAAAAATTAGGCGCTGCTTTTGGTTGCTACATTTTTATAAGTTTTGATAATGTACGTCTTGAATAACTAAAAAGCGGCTGTATCAAACTAAGATAGGTTTGTCGTAAGTTCGGCACGTTCGGCATGTTCACATTTTCTTTCTAGTTTTATTCATATGTTCTGTGGTCGCAATTTTGATAAATTGAAGGTGCAGAAATGCATCTACCTATCGCTTTATTCTGTTTTAAATTATATTGACATATTTTTTTCTCTCTTCGCATTTCATCATTACCACCTAAATTCCATATTCATCAATTTATCATAGCAATTACTAAACGCACATAATTCTACTAAGTTATACATAACACGTTTTCAAATCTCAATATAAATAATCGTTACAAACTAAATCTGTTAAATAAATTACTAAGCTACATAAATGTGACACTAATTCCTTCGCGGCTCACATCTGCCCGGTTCCGCCATTTTGATTTAACCAACTCTAACCACATTTCAAAATAATCTTCGAATCAATCTCATTACTTATTTAAACTCTTTAGTGGGTAACTATTTGAGAATTCCAATGCACGCGTTCGAAATTTAAATATATTACTGTCTGGAATTTGGTTCATGGTTGTGCTATTCTTTTAAGTTTCAAAACGATTTGAATGTTTGATGTTTTAATTAAAACCTTTCTCGTTTTATTAGCGCGAAAATTTATTTTGTTTTTAAATAATAGATTTTGTTTTTATGTTGATTGTTTTCGGCCATTAGCTAAATTGACAATAAAGGTTTAGATTATTGACATATTTTCCATATTTAGATAACAATAGAAGGTTGTTTTTAAGTTAAAATGGCTGCCGTGTCGCAATACAAAATGTAGTTCAAAACTTAGTAAAAGATTCCACATCTATTTAGCAGAGAACATTGTAATTATCAGAAAGAAATTTTCGACACTAGGCCAGCGTGGTAGACTTAAGCCTAACTTCTGTTTATAGGCCAGGAGGCCCGTACCAAGGTGTGGGACATATATAGTGCCTTGTTAGACTACGCCGTTTTACACCTCATGGGCCGACAAAATAAATGCGATTTATAAACAGTGAATTACACCAAAACATTTATGATCGCTAAAAGCGTTAATTCCGTACATTGTTTACAATATGGAACACGTGTTAGCCGAGTCTCACATATAGGTCAATGGCATCATATTAGTTTCGTCAAGGTTCGGCCGGAAGTCGCGAGTTCGAAACTGGCGACAATTTTATTGTAGAAATTTTAATTATAACACTGGGTGCAGTTTTGACTATAAACTATTAATAATATTAAAACTTATATCTGAGGTGCATTTCTGCACCTACATTCATACCTATATTTAGCTTAAATAATTTTGTGTCACATTTAATCACGGGTGTGTTTATATCCGATTTTTTGGTAGACATACAGAAAATACAATAACACCTAACCTGAGAATCGAACTAAGGATCTCTAGATAGTACGGCACATACTTACGTCGCAGTACCACAGGCAGTATTTATATATGTAAGTGCTTCGCAAATATAACTAAACAATGACAATTATAAAACTCAAAAAAACAATAAAATACATATCTATGGAAAAGGGGTTATATTTCCGCACAATCGGTCCATTTAATGGCACCGAAATAGAATGGAAAAACAAAAAAAAATCACGCGATTTTCGGCCTCCACAATCGTACTAGATAACAGAAATAGACTGACTTGCGGCCACTATTTTCGGCGCGAACAAACATCTCAATACTAATATCATTATTATATTAACTTTTTAACCCAGTGTGGTAGACAGGAGACTATTAAAAGATATTTTGGGATGCGGTGTAGAACAACATTATTCCCATAACGTTGTAATATCATTCTAAGTACCTATATCATACGTGATAACTAATCATGAAGGAACATATCTTCGAAAAATCATAAATAAATAAATAAATACACCCAACAATCACATACATAGTCCTGACCCCACACTAAGATACGAGTCTTGTGTCGTGGGTATCAGAAACTACGAGAGACTTTTCGATCTCACAAACACCCAGACCCAAAACAAATATTTGTCTCGGTGCGAGGATCGAACCCGCGGCCGCTCGTTTCGCAAGCTGGTGTCTAGCCAACAGCGCCACGGGGCTGTCAATGTTCCCGGTATCTGAATAAACGACTAGATGCTGTCTAAATAAATTCCCTTGAATTTAGTCAATAGATTTCTCATTTCATTGTTGTTATGAACAATTTTGGTATAGAAATAGATGGGCTATTTCAGTTCTTTTGACAAACCCGTGTCGCAGTTGATTAAATATAAGATCGCAAAATTATGTCAAAATTACATTAAGTTATTATTATTATTTATTAGAAGCCCGCCAAACTACCCTAGGCCAGCGTGGTGGACTTAGACAAAATCCTCTTAATGGTAGAGGAGTCCCATGCCTAGGACGTATATGAAGAAGATGAGATACCTAGGCCCCCCGTTAGCACGGACAGATACAGCTCATATAACCAGTAACATGGTACTTAACCCTCGCTATCATCGTTTAAGAGTAATTTTATAAAAAAAAGTTGTTTTTCTGTGGTGTGGATGCGAGCCGCACCTTCTTATTACACACTGTTCGAACGTAAATTGCTTTACTATCGACTGGTTATCGTCAATGAGTTTTATAAGTAACGACATTACAGTATTTTAGTATTATAATCGTATCTTAGGACTTAAGTATTGCTTTCTATCGGTTACGAATGTTGAAATGAGGTAATAAGTATGAGTCTGGTAAATTTCTCTTTATAAGTTTTAGACTCAAATTTAACCCCTTCATCATCATAATTATTATCAACATTATGATCATCACCCACCAATATATACATAGGCCCGAGCCTCTTCTATAACTGAAAGGATTTAGGCTTTGGTCCACCGCCTCTCCTTCTGCGACATGACATGCTCGTGAACGGAACGATCCCGCCCACCAAAGGCGTCGGAGAAGGAGGCACCGGGTCTAGATCCAGGCCCCGGTTAGTGGGGGTGAAACTGCACCTCCTCAAATCTGAGGAGGCCGAGACGCTCTTGTCTCGGGGGCGCACTGGGCGACTGCGAAACCATTGTGGGCGTTCCTCGCCCACGCACCGTGGTCGCCCTACTTGGCCCGAAGATGGCCAATTCAAAAAGGCTTTGGTCCATTGCGCTAAAAAAAGAAAGAAGAAATTTCTAGGAACTAAGATGTGTGCAGGTTTCCTTACGATGTTTTCCTTCACCGTTAAAATAATGCATTGAGAAGAAACGAATGACTTTGATAAGTCAGAGGTGTGTGCCTGGGGTTTTACCTTAATTTGCCTTATACAATATACACACTTTGTGCATTAATATTTAGCAACAAATATTATGATAAATAATTTGTATAATAATATTAGTTTTGCATGTATAATTTAGTTATTTATCAGCCAGCTCATACCAGATTGCGCTAAACGAAAATGTCTCATAAATGTTGACAAAACTGTATGTTGTGGACATTGCAATTCACTTATTATTGTCAAAATAACAAAAGAGTACTAATTTGAAACGATTGTCAAAAATATTGACTTGGTAAATAAATTCAAAGAATGTTCTACTAAGGAAGATGTTATATAAGAATTTTTGACGAGGCGAATTTTTAAAACAATTTTCTCCTTTACTTTGTCGACTGTCTCGTGATCTGACGGTAAAAGTATGTGCGGTGCGATCTAGAGGTCTTGGATTTAAGTCCCGGTTCGAGCTAAGTGTATTGGGTTTTTCCATTGAGAATTTCTCAAATGTGGGTGCACTAATACACCTCTGCCTA
The DNA here is from genome assembly GCA_030295005.1 of Cephonodes hylas. Taxonomy (NCBI): domain Eukaryota; kingdom Metazoa; phylum Arthropoda; class Insecta; order Lepidoptera; family Sphingidae; genus Cephonodes; species Cephonodes hylas. The sequence continues at coordinate 274,950 of AP025385.1, read as the reverse complement.
CACCTTTCGGGAATACGTATGTATGTACATTCCTCTGTATTCTGTATTCCTTGTGGTCAGGGGATGCCTTTTCCATTGATCTAGCCAGTCATGGCTACGAGTACGCGAGCTCGGCCCCCCGAGCTGTTACAGTCTCCTACTTCCTTATCCAGGACTGTAGCATCCTTACCATCGGGCTAAATATCCTTTCCCTCAATATCCTTTACCCAAACTCACGCTATCCCCACACCATTCCCTTTAAAACATAGAGATTCCCTAGGAGGGTTGGCGTCAGGCAGGCGGCCGGCCGTAAAACATCTGCCAAAACTCTTATGCAGCATGTTTTGTCCTTCCACACAGGAAGGAAGGACAAAACATACTGCGCCGACCCCAAACAAGAATTGGGATCAGGGCAGGAGAATGATGTACATTCCTCTGTAATCCTAACAATTGATGAGGTTTTTCAACTTTTTCCTCATTTCGCATCTATAAAAGTATTGAGGAAATCCACATCGGAATGTTTTCAGTTCGGTGCCAACACTCAGCTACATTTCGGTGGCGTGACTTGAAATTACTCTCGGTCCTAAATCCGCAATTACTACTAAAAGAATGCTGAATAAAATTGTTACATTTTCAGCCTGGGATGTAGGGAATGTGTCAGAATATAATTTCATAAGTTCTTTGTGTTACTTCTTAGGTATGTTTGACTGCATAGCCATCATCATGAGAAATTTAAAAATATTGTTTGCTCTAAAAATCAAAATGTAATCTAAATAATTTCTATAATAAAGGAAAAAAGCTTAGAATATTCCACATAAACATATTAACAGTATTTTTAGTAAAGTATGTACGGACCTAAACCATCACTACTTAAAATTTATAAATTAAACAATAAAATTACAAAACAGTAGTATACATTGAAAATCGTATCCACATTACCTACAACATACGATTAATCGTGTCGTCAGTTATAAAGGGTGAATTTTTTAATCGTCCTCTGATTACGGCGACGCGTGAGACAGCCACGGTGCGGTAACGAGCCGAGACACGAGACGCGAGACGATAGATGGAGCGATACCTCTCGAATCGTCGGTATTTATAGCCCACTTCGATGTAGGAACATAGTTTAATGTGGATGCGTCTAGATCATGTGAGAATATAGGTCTATTTTTTAGACATGGTGACTGATTGTTGGGTCTATAGTGTAAGTGCAGGTGATGGTAGATAGGTTCAATTTCTGGGTGGGGTTAAAGAATTTTGAAAAAGACAGAAGTATTTAATGCCAGAATTAAATAACTGTCGGATTATCCTTGTGAATAAATTGAAAATTCTTTATCAGATCGCAACTTTTTCAAGCCCTGTCAGTCTAGTTAGTTAACCACCAGCTAACGAAACGAGTAGCCGTAAGTTCGATCTCCGCACCGAGAACATTTTTTATGTGATTCACAAATATTTGTTTCGGGTATAGTTGTTATTGAGACCAAAAAGTCTCTTATAGTTTCTTACACCCGCACACATAACTTGCATCATAGTATGGGCTCAGGTATGCACTATTGGTAAATGAAATTTCCGATTCCAAGACATTTGGATCTCAATCTTTAGTTCGAACATAAATACTAAAATGCAGTTACCATTGGAATTCCGCACTTAACACCTAAACAATAAACATTAAAGTTCATTGACACCAGTTTACGACCGGCAAGCCTATCAAACAAATTGCAACTAGCATTGAACTTAACACTAAACAATTGATGCGCTATAAATTGACCGTAGCAGTGTTTGCGTGTAATTGAGTTAAATTGCCAATGTGGCGCAATTGGTTTGCAAACGGACTGTGGAAAACGAACTGCGGGTTCGATCCCTGCGCTAAACGAATACTTAGAACTGTGATATAACCCACAGTTGTAAGGTTAGTGAGCATTCACAACTGTTTGTGATAGGATATTTATAAAAATTAAGTTCAAGTGTCAAGAAAAAAATTACGAGCCCTTTTAGCAGTTATTGTAAAATAAAAAGCACGTTTTAAGTTCATCATCATCATCATCATGTCAGCCAATCTTAGTCCACTGCTGGACATAGGCCTCCCCCATTGACTTCCACCGGGATCGGTCGGAAGCCGCCTGCAGCCAGCGACGTCCCGCGACCTTGACAAGGTTTAAGTTAGATTTTTGTAAAATTTTACATCATCCCATCCGTCTAACTTTAAGTATAAACATAGGAAACGGAAACGAATAATATAAACGAATATCGCATTTCGCAAGACCATGTGTATCATAAATAGTTTACATACTCGTATACAACCAACTATTACACAGTTCTGATTCCACATTAACATACCAATCCTGTATCAAGGGAATCAGAAACTACGAAAGACTTTTCGATCTCTCAAACACATAAAGATTTGTCTCAGAGCTGGGGTTAAATCCACAGCCTCTGATTTCGCAACCTGGTCGATCTAGCGCCATGGGCCTTTTTCAAAAAGCCCAAGGCCGTATTAAACGATAATCACCTTCGAAAGTTCTAGAACAAAACCTGCCTGCGAAGAGTATCGAGGCGTGGATAACACTTATCCAATCGGTCGCAACACGTGCGTCCAGCGGGGCTACGAGATTATGCAACGGGACAATTTACAACAGAAACGTGATGTGGCCTGCACGTGGTTATTACTACAAGAACCTACTAGGGGTATATTGTATAACAAACACTGGGTGTATACAGACCGTGATCGAAAATTAAACCAGGCAATAGATAAGGTCATTACAAGCCCCCGGCCAGTGGCGGCTGTACCTTAAGTGCACTCGTGCGCTGAACCACCAATTCAAAAGATTTAAAAATTACAAAATATTACTTCATCTTTATTTTTAAATTACCATTTTAATATTTATTTTTTAAACATACAAAAACGTATAAAAAATTAAATTTTCAATTATGTTAAAAAAGTTTGAACGCTTTACTAAACTAATAAGACTTATTTTCCTGTAAAGACAAATTCTCGTGCGCTTCGGCGAGCGCACGAGGACTGCTTATACATTTTGTATGAGATACGAATGAATACGCCTGACGCGTGAAACAAAAGATAGTTCATAGAAATGTACCGAGTAATGAATCGGTTCTCGAGCGCCGCACGTGCGAACCGAAGATTACCGAGAGCACCCGATGTATGACGAATTGGGCCGGCCGGCATGCGCGCGAGGCGACCGACGGCAGCCATTATTGACATCTCGTTATCGGTATAGTTTCACTGCACGCGTTAATTATTGTTTATAACTATTTCTGTAATTGTTTTTAGTTTTTGTTTCGATTCTATAATAGAATTTTTATTCTGTACTGTGTGGTATTAGTGAAAATGAGTATAAACATTGATTATATTAATTTTATGTCAATTGTTGTTTTGTTGCATTTTCTAATTTTAATATTTTAGTAAAGTGCACCACCAGTTCGATAACCCACCAGCCGCCACTGCCCCCGGCGTTAAAGAAAAAATCGACAAAAAAAGTAATAAAACTGACGTCTTCCTTAAACCAAATACATTTAGTACCAATAGTTATTAGGAAGACGTCAAAATTTTTACTTGTTGTCCGGATTTTTTTAACGGCATGGGGTTTGTAATGAAATTATCTATTACCTACCTTAGTTCCCGATAACGGTCTGAATTTATCCTGTATAGGAAACAATGATGGCCTCACAACAATGATGAAAGCCCACAAACAATGATGGAAGCAGTGATGGCCTCGAGGTTTGGGCGCGCGGTCTAGAATCTCGACGGTCGCGGGTTCGAACCCCAGGTACACACCTCTGACTTTTCGAAGTTATTTGTGTATTCACATTGAATCATCACTTGCATTAACGGTGAAGGAAAACATCGTGATGAAACCTGCATACCTAAGAGTTCTTAGGAATTTCTTAGGTGTGTAGTCCGCCAATCCGCACTAGGCCAGCGTGGTGGACTATGGCCTAAACCCTCTCAATGGTAGAGGAGACCCGTGCTCAGCAGTGGGCGAAAATGGGTTGATGAAGAAGGAAACAATTAAAAGTGACAATGCCTTATCAAAAAAGCGATACGAAAACTCGCACAAGAAAGTGTTAGAGTCAAACGTCTGAGTGATCCGTGAATATATCGGGTCTGGGTGTTTTAATGTCAGTCACACGTCCCGCTGCTGGGCACAGGCCACCTACACAACTGAGAGGGTTTAGGTCTCAGTACAACAGACTAGCCTAGGGTAGGTTGGATAGCTAAGAAATCGGTAAGGAATTTCACGTATACAGGGTTTCTCACGATGTTTTCTTTCACCGTAAAGAAAATATAACTAATTGTGAATACGCACAGAACTTAAAAAAGTCTACTTGGGGTTTGAACTTGCGACCGCTGAGATTTTCGACCCCTCGCATAAACCTCAAATCCATGGCTACTAGTATTTATTAATTCAAAGTAATATTAACTACGTATATCAATATAACTGTGGTTTTAATATGAAGAGTTTAACTTGGAAGTAATAGCTGTTTCTCCTTATTTAAAATTCTAGTTACGTTCTGTGTAACGAGCTTTTTGCCACATACAATTACTTCCGTATACTAGACTTCAATAGTATTAAATTATCCTTACACGCACTTCTAGTAAAGGTTGTGTTACGCAGTTAGGTAAGAAACGAGCTTCTGTTGGTTTTTAAACATCTACATCCATAATAGACTTGACGAAATACATTCAAGTCTGTATTTTCTGAAGGGGCAGGCAGAAGTGCGTTTCTGCACCCACATTTTGCCTATTTCCTCTTAACTCATGTTAGAGGGCCTATTCCCATTTCAGTTAAGACTTTGTGCTACAGAGATTTTTTTATATACTGCTTTCCTCGGGCATAGAACCTGAGACTTGAGATTCCACCACGAAACGAAATAATTTGATTAAAATTTCTGAGAGATTAAATAATAGTCCTAAGCAACTTTTCATTTAAAATAGATTTTAATTTAAAAATACTCTTAAATTTATAATATGGTTTAGAAGATTAAATGCATTGTGGCCTAAATCATTGTTTTGATTGTAGCATGTTCCAAATTTTAATAGATTGCTGATTTTTCACTATTACTGTCTTATAATACATATTCCGAATTTTTACAATCATTTCTTTATACTATACTAACAGACTTGTCACACTAAGAATTACAGGGTACCCTACTCATCTTTAAGTCGTGATATCGTGAGAAATCGCGTAGGTACCACTGGACTCCCCAGACGGGCCGGCGCAATCAGTCGCGGCGTAATGATGCTCTAGCAATTGCACACGTGCTGTTTGAAGAGCAAGATCACACATACACCTAAACTTATCTACACTATTTAACCTAGGATAGGACTACATTGGAAGTAAGTATACACCTATACACGAAACAACTGAAAAGGCTTTGTTTTTTGTTAAGGAAAGGAGAATGAAAAAAACCTATCTTTAGTAGAGAAATAATTACACATGTCAGTACATAGTTCTGACACCACACTAGTATATAAGTCTTGTGTATAAGAAACTACGAGACATTTCAGTCTGATATAAATCCAGATTCTAAATAAATATTCAATTGAATCGGTTAAAATGTTATAGCAAATATTTATGAAGGGATAACCTATTGTGGATACAAGGCTTTGAAAATCAGAAGTTCCTGGGGTTTGAACCCGCGACCGCCGAGATATACTCGACCACGTTTAAACCTCAAATCACTACTTGATACAGATATTTTACTAGAAACACATTTAATAATTGTTTATGTCTCGTCATTACCTAAATTGCGCCTTTTTTAAACTACGTCGAAATGTTCTATTCCTATGAAAGTTAAAATTTTCTAATAATAATCATTTTCCAGTAGGAGATAAGAAAACTTATGCTACGAATCCCCGTCGCTTCTTGCAACCAACCAGTTCCACTGTCATGTGGTACCGGCGAATCTGATGTAGAAACAACCGATAAACTTTCTCTACGGTAACACACGCGTCACGTAACGCGAGTAAATACGATATGCCCTCGTATCGTGGTGTGGATTTTACTGGGAATATATTTCTAGTGTCGGTTTTGAGGCAGTAAACAGGAGAATTAGGTGTATTTCTAAGGTATGCAGACTTAATAAAAACTTTATAAGTTAGAAAATACCAATAAGTGAAATAATATTTAAAGTTTATATTCAAGCTACTTAGCCGCAAAAACTAATTTAACATTTTATTCATCATCAGATTTACACGCCAAAGTTTCTGAGTACTTCTAGGTGTGCAAGTTTCCTCACGATGTTTTACTTCACCTTTAAAGATATTCATTATGTATCCACACATAAAATCGATAAGTCTGAGGTGTGTGCTTGGGGTTTGAACCTGCGACCGAAGAGATTCTTCCACCGCTTACCTAAACCCCAAAGCCATCATTACTTACAATTTCAATTGCTTGTTAATTACAAATTTGAAAATACTTCATAAAATCTAGATTCATTTATTTTCCATTTTTATTTCCGTTTCTCTCATTGTAAAATAAATAAATACACCCAACAGTCACATACATAGTACCCGACGCTAAGATCCGAGCCTTGTGTCGTGGGTATCAGAAACTACGAGAGACTTTTCGGTCTCACAAACACATAGACCCGAAACAAATATTTGTGGATCACACAAACATTTGTCTCGGTGCGGGGATCGAACCCGCGGCCGCTCGTTTCGCAAGCTGGTGTCTAGCCAACTGCGCCACGGGGCTGTCATTGATAATTTTTATTTTCATTTCTCTCTCTCTTTGATAACAGCGTCAGGCAAAATTTATACATCCGATAGTCTATGTAACAGATATCCAGCATATTTGTTTAATAAGCAGGAAAGGCATAAACAACCACCTTAACATTATTTCTGGGATGCTAATTCCAATGGTGCGCGGTCACTGTAATCGATATGAAGTTACATAACTTTTCCGGTCAACGTGTAAGATCATTCTCTATTTCCGTATCAGATAGTGCCTACTGTTGTATAATGCAATTCGTAATATGCAAGATGGACGACAAGAGGGCTCTAACAAGTATAACAGTTCGCACGTTAGGTCCAATTTAAGCAATAGTTATCTATCCGTGGGGCGTTACTTGCGTCAAATTTTTTGGTAATTGTAATTGTCTTTCTTTATGTGAGGTTAAACCTCATAGCTCAATGTTTTGTCACCCGCTTTGCTGTGGAGGGAAGTGGACAACTCTTTGTTTTCCAACTCCTCCTTTACATTGCTTTTCTGATTAACTTCGTTGCGGGATTATGACAATTTAGGTCCCCTTAGATTCGCTGAGCTTCATTGCTCGGCGCCAATACTGTGCGTGCCGCTGTTGATCCTGGAGTACAGGAGTTGCAGTGGCGGGTGTGTTGTGGGATAGGGCCAAAAAGAGGGCTCTAACAAGAACACGGGATTGTCAGCCCATATACGTCCTACCGCTGGGCACAGGCCCCCTCTACCATAGAGAAGTTTAGACCTTAGTCCACCACGCTGGCTAAGTGTAGGTTGGCAGACTATACACCGAACAAATTCTTAAGAACTGTTAGGTGTGCAAGTTCATAATATTTTCTTCGTCGCTAAAGTAAATTATATATTTCCTTGTGAAAACACGTATAACTTGGAAAAGTGATCCTGAGGTTTGAACCCGCGACCGCCAAGAATCTTGACCGCGCGCATAATTCTCTGTGCTCCGCCAACCTGCACTTGGCTAGCGCGGTAGCTTAAGGCCTAAACGATCTCAATGGTAGAGGAGGAGGATGCCCAGCATTGGGACGATGATTATCTCTATACTGAAGAGAGGATAAAAACGTTTATTAATTGTGAGACAAATTGACTATGGCATGACTCTGTCGTTAATCCATTAATCTTGCACATTTCGGGCATACAGACTGATTTGAACAATGAAAATAAGCGAAACACGGAGACAAAACAAATGCGAATCGTTCCATTGTGTCCTTTGTAAACAAATCCCTTCAGGTGCAGAATTTATGACTGATAGTTTGGCGGTTCGTGATAAGAGATTTTGCCAAACTCATAAAAACTACCAAGCAACCTGGCATTTAAAAAACGTTCCAGAGGCTAATTTATCTTCTTCTTCTTCTTCATCAACCCATTTTCGCCCACTGCTGAGCACGGGTCTCCTCTACCATTGAGAGGGTTTAGGCCATAGTCCACCACGCTGGCCTAGTGCGGGTTGGCGGACTACACACCTAAGAAATTCCTAAGAACTCTTAGGTGTGCAGGTTTCATCACGATGTTTTCCTTCACCGTTAAAGCAAGTGATGATTCAATGTGAATACACACATAACTTCGAAAAGTCAGAGGTGTGTACCTGGGGTTCGAACCCGCGACCGTTGAGATTCTCGACCGCGCGCCCAAACCTCGAGGCCATCACTGCTTTCTATTTATTAATTTTCCAAAATTATTCAAAATTGACTTAGACTTTATGATAGGACGATAAACACTAAGGTTTAAAGAATTTTTTTTACCCTCTAGCACATTTAGTTAAGCAAAAGCCAACCTTATTTATCTCTTAAAATTCCGAGCAACAATCATTCAGCTTTCAAATCTTTATTCAACAAAAGCAATTTGACATATTATAATAACCTCACCATCCAAAAAAAACAAATAAAAAAACATTACACAATTAACAAGTTTTCGGACTTCTATGTCAGTAAGTACCGCTATTGATACAAGCATATTCTATTTAATATTATCCTGTCCTTCTTAGTGATACAAATTGTCTAGAGCCGCGTGTAATAGCTAGCTGATGGTTGCAGATTATCAATTTTCTACGCGGCCGCCCCGTCGCTCTAGAGTAGAACCCACGAACAGTTGCAAATCAACAATCAATAGTAAAACCTTACGCCTTCATAATAGAAGTGAGTTTTGCTACTTAGTCTATGTCAGGAGAATAGTGATCAGGGAATAAGTATGTAGGATACAGTGGATATGCCTTGGAGTTCGTTATTTTTTAATGTAACAAATAAAAACAATTTTCAAAGATGACTATCTTCATAATGATTCTCAATATTATTTAAACATACATTCTTCATCAACTCATTTTCGCCCACTGCTGAGCACGGGTCTCCTCTACCATTGAGAGGGTTTAGGCCATAGTCCACCACGCTGGCCTAGTGCGGGTTGGCGGACTACACACCTAACAAATTCCTAAGAACTCTTATTACATCACGATGTTTTCCTTCACCGTTAAAGCAAGTTATGATTCAATGTGAATATACACATAACTTCGAAAAGTCAGAGGTGTGTACCTGGGGTTCGACCCCGCGACCGTCGAGATTCTCGACCGCGCGCCCAAACCTCGAGGCCATCACTGCTTCAAACATACATTATGTAAGCACATATAGTGTATATATATACGTATATTGTTATGTTTTTTGGGCTTTCTAAATGGACATAATAACCTTTTTCTATACATTTAAATGTGTCGAATAGAGAATTAAATAAATGTAGCATTTTTAAGGAACATATTTGCAGCATATTTTAATTAACTTATTAATAAGGGGCTGTCATATGTCTACTCATAATATTATAATTACAGTATATTAACGACTGCCTCGTGGTCTCGCGGTACAAGTATGTGCCGTGCGATCTAGAGGTCCTGGGTTCGATTCCCGGGTCGGGCAAAGTGTTATTGGGTTTTTCCATTAAGAAATTCTCAGTAGCAGCACGGAGTCTGGAAATGTGCCCGAAAAACGGCAATAGGCTCGCCCCCTATTACGTGGGACTGATACATACCTGGCGAAATGTGGGTGCAGAAATGCATCTCTGCCTACCCCTTCGGGGAATATAGGCGTGAGGTATGTGTGTGTGTGAGTATATTAATTCAAGAATTGAAATTTATTCCCGACATTAAGCGGCAATTTTTTAGTCATAAAATTTTTCGCTACAAAATGAGCGGTCCATAAAAGCGTTACTATTAATAAAATGTTATGGCCTAGCATTACATGTATCGAGATCGTAAACCGAAGTATGAAATGGGTTCTTGCATATTACCCGACCTGTACCTATGGTATTTTAACTAGCGGTACTTCCATACAGACCCGAAAGCCCAATTTACAAAATTGCGATCAATACTCTTTAGGTTTTAAATAAAAGTAACACAAACAATTAGACATATAAATGAGAATATTCTGATCCCACAATAAATAATAATCTGGGCTTCTATGGAAGATCCGACACTGGAACCTATGGATGCAAGAGTCTAGAATCTAGACTGCCCCTTTGATCCTATAGCATCAGTTTTTGCCTAAAATACGATAATAATAGTGATGGCTTCTAGGTTTAGGCGCACAGGCGAGAATTTTAGCAGCCCCACACCTCTGACTTTTAACTAAAATTTCTTTGGAATTTCTTAAAGGTATAGTCCCCCAATTCGTTTTAGCCAGCGTGATAGACTAAGGTCTAAATCATCTCAAATGCAGAGGAGGCCCGTGCCCAGCTGCGCGACGCATACAGGGTGTATTTAGACCGTGATCGAAAACTCAGGCAGGTAATAGCGATAGTGATTTCAAACCCCCTGGCATTAAAGAAAATCCCGGCAAAAAATAAAATTTTTGAGGTTTTCCATACAAACCACATACTTTTAACACCGATGGTTGTATGGAAAACGTATTTTTTTTTATTTTTTATCGGGATTTTTAATATCGCCACTGGGTTTGTGATCACTCCCGCTATTACCTGCCTCAGTTTTCGATCACGGTCTGAATACACCCTGTATAGGCTAATTTTATATAACACCTTTTAAGATTTACCTTTTAAGCAGCACTCTAATGCAGTTTCATATTGTTAAAATTAAATTTCCAAATAAGGCTTTGTCCTTGCTCTTTCGTTCGTCATACGTAAATTTGCGTGGGCGATAATGGCGACAGAAACCACACATTCAAAAAACACTGGCTTTTGAAACTAGCGCGGTATTTACAAATTTAGCGTACAAGTCCTAATTCGACAATCATGATAGTAAAACCAAGACTTGCAAATATATATTGGGATTTCTGTGCGTGCTCTCTGAGTGACGTCAAGATACCACAGACGCTTTTTAGATATTTATTTAAGCTATTATGTAGTTAAAAGTATGTGTTTACCGTTTAGAATTGTTAATTGGGAAACCCCGGTAAGGCTTGATCCAATAACAGAATTTAACCCGGGGCGTCTTGATAAAATTGCATTTTTGGAAGACCCTGTCTATAATAATTAAAACTGAATCTTTATTTTGTGATGAGTAATGTAAGTCAAATTAAGTCTGAAGTCGAATTCACATTTAACTTTAAAAAGTTAAGAGGTATGTGCTTGGGGTTTGAATCTCCCCCGAGATTTCGACTTATTTGATTACGACTACTTGTTCTAGAATCAATACTCATTATTAATTGTTACACTTGCCAACTAAATCGCTCTTTTTACACAAAAATAACTGCCCAAACTTGCGTAAAAGTATTACCCTGTTAAAAGCATGATGGAATTTTTGTACCTGTTACTTGCATTGCAAGTTCGATGCATCCATAAAAACCCGAATTAGTCATCAATGAGACGGTCCGGGCTCCGTTTCGAACCCACAAAGGTTTAGGGAAGCGCGCACTGAAATAAACACCAGTGTTCGGTGTAAATATAGCCGATTGTCTGGCGTTTGACGGAAACGAATTGGCTGTTTCTCGTGTTTTTGGACGTGAAACGACGCGTGTGTTTTGGTTTAAACGCTGTTTATTTTGCAGTGATTTATCGACTCGCGATTGGGATTTTTTAATATTTTAAATATTCCTGGTTTGGTTTGAATGTTTTGCTAGTGAAATTTTGCTTTAAGAGAGCATTGTAAAGATACACTGTATCAATTTTTTAGCAATTGGAATGAGGGTTTAATGAGAGAGTCGTAATGATATTGCCTTCAAAATAGCAAGAAGTTATTGAACAAAATGGCGCATATTTGACCTAAATGGAATCATTCTAAGTATTGTTATTAAAGCTTTCAATTTCATGAAAAATAATGGACCGAAATTGCTCTGAACATGCTAAAACGTGTTAAAACACAAATAGCAAAACGAAGCCTCAAAAATTTACTTCTGCTTACCTTTACGATGAAAAACGCGTAAATGATTGAAAACAAAAACATACACACAAAATGATAAGCGACAAAAAACTTATTACTTTGTCGTACGAACTGGAGATTGTACATCGATACGTTTCGTAATCGATTCGGCGGTCATTGGTATTCAGTTCTCGTGGAACGCATAAAAATAGGAGAAAATATCGTAAATAATAAACGGAAATGAACAAATCCAGGTGCGGCGAATAGAACGCATCGTAAATATATTTCAGCTGTTACACCATTTCGCAATAAATATTCATTTTACGATCGCACTATATTAGGGAGCATTTCTTTTATTTTATTGAGCATTTTTAGTATTGACATCGATAGAATATAGACGGGTTCGATATCGCACAGATATAAATGTTTGTGTGGTCCACAAATATTTGTTTCGGGTCTGGGTGTTTTGGAGATCGGATAGTCTCTCGTAGTTTCTGATAGCCACGACACAGGACTTGTAACTTAGTGTGGGGTCAAAATTGTATCTTGTATCTTAGTTTGTGACTGTTGGCTGTATTTTTAATTTTATACCAACACGGTTACAAGTTGGGAACTTTCGATATTCCTCTAGGATTAGAGGTACTTTCTCAGGAGCTCTAATACTAATATTTATTTTTATTCCTATTTCTTAATTTAATTTTAATTGATTACTCTATCATCTATAAACATTCCTTTTGTAAATTAGATGGTCTGGAAGGAATTGCAAAAAGTGATAAGACCGCCATTGTTAATTTATTATCAATTTTATACTTATTCATGGTGTTCAATGTAATGTAAAATCCAGGCCGTGATCAAACTAAAACGCATATGTGTTTTCGATCACGATCTAAATACACCTGTATAGATAAACAATAAATCTCTCCCTGCCCTTATTCAAGAAAGCGTAAGTGGATAATAAAATCAAACTACTAAAAGAGATCACTACGAAAGACCGCTACTGCCCAATCGACACTCTGTAACAAGACACTGCGGTCTCCTACTTGAGCGGTCTGCAGTTATGTGCGGTTGCGATTTCTGGTAAAAGTGAGGTGTACAGTAACACCAACTTCACTTGCGGCCATTTTTTAGAATACAAAAGCCTTTCGGTATGATATAACACACTGGTAAGAGACTATAGACCTCGGAAGTGATGTACACATATTTTTTCAGGTCTGGGTGTTTTGTGAGAATGAAAAGACACTCGCAGGTTCTAATAAATAATACCCGCGATTCGTGACTTGTATCTTAGTGTGGGGTTAGAACTATAAATGTGACTTTTGAGTATATTTATTTATTGATATTTTTCTCATCTGACTTTTGTGGTCAAATAGCATATTTTAAGTTAGTTTATTATAATTAAAGTCTCTCGTCATTTCTGCTACCCACGACACAGGACTTATATCCTAGTATGTGGTCTGAAATATCTATGTGACTGTTAGATGAATTATATATTTTATTACAAGAACACACAAAACTGAAGAAAAGAAAACTTGAGAGCTTCAAACAGTAGTGTAGGACAGCGAAACAAAACACTATCGGTACGGTACTACCACGTATATCTTAGTTGTGATATGACAGATATGAAAGCGTGATAAGAAATTGTAGACACCTGCGTAGAAACGTAACTAAATATTGTAACTCTAAGAGTAAATAGTAGTGCATTGATAACGTATGCCGGATGGAAGGCGGATATTTTGTAACTTGCCACCAAATGCTTATCATTTGGAATTGAAATATTGTCGAGTTTTGGTAGGGGAAGAAGCGATATGAAAAATACGTTATGTCCTTAGCCTATTGAAAATTTATTCTCATAGCTAAAAGCAGCTTAATCGGAGCAGTAGTTTATTGTTTACAATCCATATGTCGACGCTCATTACGTTTTTAGAGTGGCAATCCTGCTACAGCCTGCCACTCTGACACAACACCGGCGACTGGTACGAAAAAGTGTCAAGGAACGACGGCAAGACGTTTTTAGGGAATCCGTCGTGATCAAAAGATAGTACCACGTATTCGGTGGAGTGTCGCGCTAAATTGAATAATTATAATATTACGGACTCACTAGCTATATTATTTCGATTATACGTTGATTATGTTAACTGCATTTTATTCTCTTCGTCCTAATACTCACGCCTGACGTTTGTTTGCCTTAAAATCATGAAGCCGGCCTGTAAAAATACCCTAGTTCCTTCACATACATTAGTTTCTACATGTATGTATGTATGTCTTTGACAGCCCCGTGGCGCAGTTGGCTAGACACCAGCTTGCGAAACGAGCGGCCGCGGGTTCGATCCCGCACCGAGACAAATGTTTGTGTGGTCCACAAATATTTGTTTCGGGTCTGGGTGTTTGTGAGAGCGAAAAGTCTCTCGTAGTTTCTGATACCCACGACACAAGACTTGTATCTTAGTGTGGGGTCAGGACTATGTGTGTGACTGTTGGGTGTATTTATTATTTATTATGTATGTATGTCTCACAATTTATTTTTGTGACAGTATTGATTTAGGGATTAAATCATTCAATTCAAATCAATGTGACATCATTTTGCTTAATTTATATTACTTATTCACGAGAACATCATATAATAAACAAATCATCTTACTTCGTATATATTCAAAAACATTCAAGTGAAGAATTTTTCAAATTACTTATAATACTGTCTGACAATATAAAAACAATTTTACGATAATCCCCAAAACTGACGTTATCAACAAATATGAGGGGCTGGACATTTTAATGTTGGATGTGGGTCCAAAACATGTATAATCAGATAAAGGATATTAAGTTACTAGGAATGCATGAGTACATCGGTGGGCAGATATAGAAGCTAATGCGTGCGCTTGTGAGATCCGTTGCAGTACTCGAATACGTGCGGGTCCATTGACACACGAGATCACGGATTATACAGGATGTAAAGACCAGGCTCGAAAAATACGGCAGGCAATAGTCAAGGTTAAATCCATTGGCGTTAAAAATTTACCGATAGTAAATAAAAAAAATGTTTTCCTAAAGACCACACGCACACGAATTAAATGTTACCGTTGTTAGAAAACGTCAGAATTGTTATTTATTGTCTAGATTTTTTAGCGTATAGCGGATATCAGATACTACGAGACTTTTCGGTCGCACAAACACCCAGACCCGAAACAAATATTTGTGGATCACTCAAACATAAGTGTCGGTGCGGGGATCGAACTCGCGGCCTCTCGTTTCGCAAGCTGGTATCTAGCCATCTGCACTACGGGTCAATTCAAAACAAAGACATTTAAACCACATTGAGTAAAAAATAACTTCATAATAATCATGTAAATGTAAATATAAATAATATTCCTCTTATACAATGGACACACGCACAGTGTCAAGTGTCAGAAACAAGGGTGGCTTTCTTACCAACCCAGACTGAGTTATTCATGCTTCAATACACCATACGAACGAAATACTACCATAATACATTTTGCTTTTGAGTTCAAATTCAAATGCAACGTGCGAGATATGAGCACCTATGAATTTTGAGCACTTGAAAACAATCAGAGTTAGTGTTTAATGCTTTTTTAAATATAATCTCTATTTATATAACCGTGTTGGTTTCAATGAAAGCAGTTGTCTAGCTTGGAGAGGGCACTCAAGTTAAGGCAGGTCGGGTTTGGACAATGAAAGATTTGATTTGAACTCCTGACAATACAGAGAAGAATAGAACCTTTTGCTTATATTACTTTAATTTTTTAATAAAACTGTTTCAGAACAAAAATAAAATTAAAACGCACGCTTATAAAACGTAATGACCAGTATATTTTAAGGCATTTGTTCACATAAGTTCTTTTTATTCTTTGTTATAAACATACATTGTATATGTCAATACTCTTCATACTGAAGTGTCAAAAGTGCTATATTATTGTCTGCCCGATAAAGAAATGACAATGTCATTAAGAAGTTAAAGCCTTAGTCCTTTAGGACTAGTACAAGTAGGCGGACTACACACTTAAAAATCCCCAAGATTTTTTACATGTGCAGATATCCTCACAAAATTTTCCTTCACCATTAGAGTACTTCATTAAATTATTTCATTAACTTATTTTTTATACAGAATATGCAATTACATGTGTATTACGTTATAATTTACTAGCGACCCGCCCCGGCTTCGCACGGCTGCAATGCTGATATTAAATGGATGTTATCATACATATAAACTTTCCTCTTCAATCACTCTATCTACTAAAAACCGCATCAAAATCCGTTGCGTAGTTTCAAAGATTTAAGCATACAAAGGGACATAGGGACAGAGAAAGCGACTTTGTTTTATACTATGTAGTGAAGATATTTGAATATACTTATGGTCATGTTTAAAATAATATTATCCATACATAAGACCGGTTCGTGGTGTCTAAGTGACAATATGCGGTACGCAATAGCAAATTCTTGGCCAGTGTTCTTTGGTTTTCCCATTAGATAATTCTCAGAAGCAACACGGAGCCTGGAAATGTGCTCAAAAGGGGAAATTTTAAACACATTTTACACATTTAAGAGAAATTCTTCTTACACCTTATGATATTTAGACGTGAGTGTGTATTATTATTATCATTAATTATGAAATAAAGTAGTGATAGCTTCGAGATTTAGACACGCGGTTGAGAATCTCAGCAGTTGCGCGTTCTAACCCCAGGCACACACCTCTGACTATTCTAAGCTATTTGTGTATGTATGTGGTTTAAGATTTCAAAGTCGCAGGTTCAATTTCCAAATGGGACAAAGGTTATTTTTTTCATAAGAAAATTCTCATAACGCGAAATCTAGACATACAAACCTCTGCCTACCCCTTCAAGAAACACAGGCGTGAGATTATTAATTTAATAGATTTTACTAAGAATATGTGAAATCTACGAACAAGTAAAAACAGTGATTTATCTCCACAATTGCACCAATAAATAGTTTTCATAGCGATAATTATGTTCCGACATGAGAATACTCCGCGTATCATACAGACAATTTCAAGCTTCATTTCATTTCTAATTAATTATTTCATAGAATTTACAGAAAATCGCGTTATTCTTAATGAATGCACTCAGGCCTGTATATATATGGGGATAGGCGAAAGTGTTTTTCTATAGTTTAACTATATTTTATATAAGTAATAGAAAGTGCTCAAATTGGCGCTCTCCAGAGGTCTTGGGTTCGATTCCCGGGTCGGACAAAGTGTAATTATTGTAATATAATATGAAACTAACTAATAACAAAATATGAAACTTATTCATTGTATTAAGTTCAACACCAGTCTGGAAAGCCACATTTAGTTTGATACCCGAAGAGTCTTTTATAGTTTCTGATACCCACAAAACAGACTTTTAATTATCTCAATGTGGAATCAAAGTGCTTATTATTTTAGTAACACATAGATCTTAATCTAACCGAAATACCTTACATAAACGCCCTTGGTCTGATTATAACAGCATTTCAAACTGGACCTAAAGAGACCTAGATTAAACCGTTCTCCTAAATTCGGGGTCATTCGGTTTGTTTTTATGTAACTCTAGTAGCGAATACATACATATATCTAATTAGGGGTAAAAATACACATACATACATGTCTTTTAATACCGTACTTATTATTGAGTCTCACGCAAAAGCTGTTCCAGTTTTTCGGACTCAGATTTCGTACTGCTGGTAATATTTGGTAATGGAAAGCCTAAATAACACTTTTTCTTAGCTGATAATTGAATTTTTCCCTGTTTGATGCATGATGTACTTAGCCATTATCGATAATTAAAGGTCTCCAAATCTTATTATGATAATTAAAAGTATGTTATATTAAAAGAAATAAAATAAAATTTTCAATAACCAACTCCATATTAAAACAACACTTAAATAACTATTAAGTTTACGTTACTGAACCCAAAGAATTAATACAATGTGTTTTAAAGAAAGGGAGAACTCTTTGCAAGAAACTCAGGTACAATCCATTGTTTCATAAAATATTTAAGCGCCTCGTTTGTTTAAATTGTCAGGCAATGTTATTTGTCTTCATCGTTGGTAAACTTGAGTTTAGACATGTCTAAGGCACCCGTTACATTGAAAGAGGCTAGTGTTTAATACAAGAGACGTAATTAAAAGAAAATTTTAGTTTAAATAAATTTTTGTTAAGGTAGACCTGGGTATTTTCATTTTTAATTTTAGTATTTATTTAATAAAGAGGCGACAATTTTTGACAACTTCCGCTGTGCAGCTGACATCACCATGGATACTTTACTTTTCGATCTCACAAACACCCAGACCGAATCCCAGTGCGGGGATCGAATCGAACCTGCAGCCTCTCGTTTCGCAAGCTGGTGTCTAGCCAAGCGCCACGGAGCTGTCAATCAATCAATGTACTCGCAACTGTCACCTGTCTCAGATTTTAATCAAAGTCTATTTAAACCACGTCTATGTAGATCCCCTAAGAATTATCCAGCGTCTCAACTTCCTGACTAGTCATCATATATCAAGTGGTCGATAAATCTATCAGAACTGAGTGCCCCCAGGTCTGCTCGAGATCAGCCAGATAACTGTGCAGTTAGTATCGGCCTATTTGCGCTCCAACAAGCGACTTAACAACTAGTTTTCCCACGCGTCGCGGAGCTTTCTATACCCATGCTAATATTACGCTAGATATGGGTTTTCATTGTACGACCACACTTTATTTATTTGCACTATAATAAAAAACAGATACAAAAGAAAACGATTAATAACGGCACAATAAATTGGCGCTCTCTACCAGATAACCAGGCAAGGAGAGGAATAGAACTAGTAGAGAGGACAGGACAATAATAACTTAGGCGATTACAAACCCACTGGCACTAAAAAATCTCGACATTTTTTTTACTGGACATAAGCGGTACTTCCATTGAAACTCAAAAGCGTAACACGTTAATTGGGCTACGTATAGCTTTTAACTATTTTTTATGAGTTCAGGATATTCTCATTTATTTGTCTAATTGATTTTGATAAATAAAGATTTAAAGCTTAAAGATTTTTATTCGGAAATTTTCGAGTCGCTTTTGGGTTTTTAATATCGAAATTTAATGCAAATAGGAATTAGAATTGAGAATCGAATTCTAGACTCCACGACTAAAAATCTACATACATCTCACAAAGATTTGACTTATCAATATACAAAACATCAAAATAAAAATTAACTATTAATAAACTTATCTAAAACATTAATAAAACCAAAATACCAATAACATATCACATAAAAAGGCCCCTATTTCCAAGCCGTTTCCAGCCGGCTTTGGTTCAGTACCGGTCGCACGCGCGCTCTGCAAACAATAACAACGCCCGAGGTTACTCATAACAATACAGTATAGATAATTAGGGGCTTGGAACGCAGCCCGGCTGTGGTTCAGTATATCTGTTAGTTAAAGCCGGTATTGTGCAATTATAATAAGTTAATTTGTGTAGTAGACTATGTTTTTAGAAGTTGTAGGTTAGGTTAAAATGATTTTGTTTTCGCGAAAATTTGCTTTGAAATATTTTTTTTAAAGATTAAGTTTTTAAAGTTAAAAAAACCAATTAGGTCTCGTTTTGACTTGAACTATATTTGTGTTGCAGTGACGTAGCTAGTTAGTTATAGCTTTCGAAATGAAAAGCCATGGGTTTAATTCCCGTAATAAGACAAATGTTAATGTCACCGCACCGAAACAAATGTTTGTATGATTCACAACTTTTTTGTACCATTTTCAGTATGGAGATAGAAGAGATAAAATAGAGAGATAAGATCATAAGAATCTTAGAAAATAAAACACTTAAAAACAAATCATAAAAATAATACCACTACTAACTACGTCAGTTTTACTCAATGGTTTCCTGTGACGTAACCCCTTATTATTTATGAGTATCGTTATAGAAAATACATTGGAAGTGTTTATAGCCGGCCTGCCATCTTCCTGTATAAACTGGGGCAGTATCCAGCCCGTCGCCCGCCTACATAACCAAAATCGCCAATAAAAAACTTCACCAAAACTAGTTCAGCTTTACGATGGCATTTTATTCGCCTTTTTGGAAAAGTTATTGTGAGATTTTGTTTTTGATCGAAATATTATATTTAGAAGTTCGTTGCGCGACACAAAGAATATAGCTTTGGAATAAAACTGGGATATTTGGAACCAAACCTGAACAGAATTACTTAAAGAATGTAATTGTTACTTTACCAATGATATATATTTAAGAAGTGATGGCTTCGAGGTTAAGGCGCGCGGTCGGTGATCTCAGTGATAGCCGATTCAAACCTCAGGCAGACACTTCTAATTTTTAGAGGTTATATGTGTATTCACAGTGAATTATCGTTTCGTCATCGTCATCAACCCATATACGCCCACTGCTGAGCACGGGTCTCCTCTACCATTGAGAGGGTTTAGGCCGTAGTCCACCACGCTGGCCTAGTGCGGGTTGGCGGACTACACACCTAAGAAATTCCTAAGAACTTTTAGGTGTGCAGGTTTCATCACGATGTTTTCCTTCACCGTTTAAGCAAGCGATAATTCAACTTGAATACACACATAACTTCGAAAAGTCACGAGGTGTGTGCCTGGGGTTCGAACCCGCGACCGCCGAGATTCTCGACCGCGCGTCTAAACCTCGAGGCCATCACTGCTTATTAATTATCGTTTACTTACACTTATATAAAAAAATTCTTGGGTGTATAGTCCTGTTGGACTAGGCCAGCGTCGTGGACTAAGACCTAAACTCTCTCAGTTGTAGAGGAGGCCCGTGACCAGCATTGAGACGTATCATATATGATATGATGATATTTTTAATGGTGCCTTTAGAATTTCACAGATACGGCACTACCTTCATGTTTCGTAGTTCTACCTTCCCTTAGCCACATGGTAAAAAAACATGATTACTTATCAATACAATAACTCTCGAACTTAACAATCGAAACGCCCAAGCCACAAATATTAAATTTAGTGAAATCACAGCATCTCATTAGCAAGCTCTTTGTAATATCGATGTTTTACGAGTGACGGATGATTACAATAGGCATCTGAGTCACGTAGGCGCTAAGCACTAGGTCAGACGCCGGAGTCTAGACCGCCTGGAATACCTAGCATTCTACTTGGGCACTAAATCACACGCCTTTCCAAATGGCTGTATTAGAGTTGTATGTCTCATTCCAATGCGCTTGGGGACAATTTAACAATCAATAAAGATATTTTAGGCTGGATTTTTCAAGTAGGTCAACAAAAATATAGTTAGACCTAGGTATTAGAATATACAAGAGACATGTTGGTCTAGGTGTTAGACCAAACAGACTTGACATAAATATTTTGTCCTACTCCGGGCATCGAACCCACAGCTTCTTGTTTCACTGCCAAATTCTAATGAAGTGCGCCAATCACGCGACGAATGTTGTTATGTAAACAAATAAACATAATTATAGAACTATTAAATTAAATAACAATAACTCATTTTTATTATCATTTTAAAAATAAAATAATCAAATAAAATTTTAATTATTATTGTAATAAAAAATACAAAAAATAAATAACAATCGCTCATTTTTATTATTATTTAAAAAAAATATAATAAAAACGAAATAACACCTCATCGGGTTCGATATTCAAATAAAATTAAAAATAGAAGCGTATAACCGGAAATTTTTAATCGCAATTTCATTACTTCCCAATAAGACAACAATATGAGTGATATCATTAAGGAAAACGCGGTAATGTGTGGCTGAAGGTCTTCTACGAATGTCTCAGATTGATGCCAAAGTGTCAACGAATTTAGAGGAATGCTTGTAATTGTGTTATTTTTAAACTATTGTGGGTGTTGAATTAGAGACTTTGATAAAATAGTGCTAAAGTTTCCGGGATAGGCGGAGTCGTACTTTTAATCCGACACAAGGCCCAAACCAAACCAGTTGTCGAAAAGGCCCGTGGCAAGCAGTACGACTTATGGGCTGACGATGACGATGATGACACGAAACATTTTATTAACATTGTACCCTTGATAACATCGTGATAAAACCTGCACACCTAAAAAAAAAAAGTTCTTAGAAATTTCTTAGGTGTGTAGTCTGCCAACCCGCACTAGGCCAGCGTGGTGGACTATGGCCTAAAACCCTCTCAGTGGTAGAGAAGACCCGTGCTCAGCAGTGGGCGTATATGGGTTGATGAAGAAGAAGAAGTACCCTTGATATCAGCCCCTATATGTCCCACTGGTGAGCGTAACCTCATCTGCCATTGAGATGGTTTTAGACCTTAGTCCACTACGCTGGCCTAGTCCGTGTTGGCGGATTACACACCTAACCTGAGAACTTTTAGGCGTGCCGGTTGCATCACGATGTTTTCCTTCATCGTTAAAGCAAGTTATAATTCAATGTGAATACACACATAACTTGGAAAAGTCATAGTCAAACCCTAGGTTTGAACCCGCGACCGGCGAGATTCTCGTCCGCCTAAACCTCGAGGCCATCACTGCTTATTCTATAAGAGGATGGAAGTGGTATGCAGTAAGATGTGTTGCTTATTAAGCGAGTTACACAAGAGCCGACAGTTTCACTCGTTACGCACATGTGCTCGTGGGGTAACTTACACTTGTGTTTCTTGTGGCTTCATACCACTTATACCAGTAGCTAGCAAGCTTTGTTTGTTAAAAGTAGCCTTTATTATTGTAGTTATGTACTTACATTTACTAACGCATTTATTTTACTAAATATGTCTTGCATTTATCTCTCTTTATTAACATGGGCCCCTACTTAGTCTTAGCCTTAGTCCATCACGATAGCCTAGTGCGGCTTAGAGAACTACACATTTTAGAATTTTTTAAGAGTTTTTACTTGTGTAGAATTGTTCACGATGTTTTCCTCTACCGTTAAAACAAGTGATTATTTAATGCGAATACACGTAACTTAAAAAGTCAAGTGTGTGCCCAGGGCTTGAACCCGCGATCGCCGAGTATCTCGACCACGCGCTTAAACCATCCATATATTAATTACATTTGACAACTCTTGTCACTCTGGCTTTCATGTCTTCTTTTTTACTCTATAATTGAACATATACGTCACACTACTGGGCACGGCTCTCTACAAATTAGAGGGTTTAGACCTTAGTCCACTACACTGGCCTAGTGACTAGTTGGTGGACTTACACCTAATAACTTTCTAGTGTAAGTGAGAGAGGTAGATGTAACAGTTATAGAGGAGGCCCGTTTTCAATTGACCGTATATGGGCTGGTGATCATGACTCAAGGGATTATTGATCTGATGATGCAAGGCCTCCGAAGGTCCAAATCTTGGCTCGCGGACAATGATTACGGAAACCGTATGTTGCTCAAGCGATTCATCTGGCACCATTCTACATTATATTTAACCCGTGCGATAGAACCGGTTCGTGACGGACCGACAGTGACGCGACTCCAACCTTATAAATAGATGCATTGCAATGCTCACCATTTTTCTAATTATATTCTAGACATGTTCGTTTTGGTAACCTCATCAAATAAGCTCAATTTTAAGGGGATATTCGGCAATTAAAGTAGATATGCCACTGACAGATTTTGCTTCAAAGCTTTTTTGTTCGAATATTTTTTTAACACGAGTATAACTTGATGAAAATGAAACTGTGACCGATTTTCTTTCAAATATTATTTTTTAATATAATGAAAATGAAATCAACAGCGCTATCTATGGCTCCGTTGACTAGACATGCGAAACGAGAGGCTTAGGGTTCGATTCCGCACAGAGATAAATGTTTATGTGATCTACAAACATTGTTTTAGGGTCTGGGTGTTGGTCACCGAAAAATCTTTCGTAGTTTCTGATACACAACACTTATTTTGGGTGGGACTGTTGGGTGTACTTATTTATTATTATAATTAATATTCTCCGGGATAAACAGTGATGGCCTCGAGGTTTGGGCGCGCGGTCGAGAATCTCGGCGGTCGCGGGTTCGAACCCTAGGCACACATCTGTGACTTTTCTAAGTTATGTGTGTATTCAAATTGAATTATCACTTGCTTTAACGGTGAAGGAAAACATCGTGATGAAACCTGCACACCTAAAAAAAAGTTCCTAGGAATTTCTTAGGTGTGTAGTCCGCCAACCCGCACTAGGCCAGCGTGGTGGACTATGGCCTAAACCCTCTCAATGGTAGAGGAGACCCGTGCTCAGCAGTGGGCGTATATGGGTTGAAGAAGAAACAGTTGTTATTGTCATTTTCACGTTTGACACGGCCGCTTCTTAATAATTCCGGTTGCGTGCAATTTTCTAGACTTGAGTAAATATACAGTGACACACAATAGCCCTTAATTTTTGTTTGAAATATTTATCATTGGTCTTTTGATCGTAGCAGAATGAATAGGCGACAGACAAGCGGCGTCATTCGTCCACATACAAAATACGTAACTTATTTAGCCGTTCTTTATACCAGCTTCTAGTTTATATGTTATACCTATCATACACAACACATTTTTTATCTCCGTAATTAACATGGGTTTATAATTGTTATCAAGGTATGGAGCTTGCTAACTACGCTTTGGAATGAAAAACTTGTCTTAATTACAATCTGCACTTAATTAACCATACCTTAGAACAGAAACCTATTTCCTACTCGGTTGTTACTTATGTCATAATGAGACTTAGTAATAAAATTTTATTTGTATATTCACAATAATCGTTCAGTTTAAAACTGTAGGGAAGTGTGTGTACTTGAAAGTTCTTTGGAATTTATTGACTGTGTAGTTCTTCCTGCAGCCATTTTTAACAGGTACCCATCAGTTTAACCTTTTATCTTTTTTCAGGCAAATTTTAGACCACGGGCTGAATTTTTAATAGAAAAACCTAATAAATACCTAACACATTGTTCGACACGGGAATCAAACCTAGAACCTCTCTCACAGCCCATGCTTCTGCCGCGAGACAACGAGGCAGCCATTTATGAAACATGAATATTAATATTCAATCACAAAAGCTAATAACCACACTTTCCCAATGTCCGAAGCTCACACGATCAATTACATACTGATAATAAAACTTTAACGACGTACAAATGGAAACATCATATTTTATGTTGATGACTTCATTTCGTATCATTAGTACGGCCGGAATTTTGATAAACTTGTTGGTTTTAGTTTAATGCCTTCCGCTTCAGATGAGTTCTGAGTGATTGCTCAGATGGACCAAGTTTATAAACCAACCTCCAATGATTCTATCATGCCGCTAAAGGCTTTATAGATGCTGATAGTATAGAAAACACAGTAAACGTTTCTATAACACGGTTCCCCGTAGCATAACGCGATTTTCCTTCGTATAATAATACCTTTCTAGTGTTTATTTTATTTATTTTATTTAGCACACAACAACTTAAAAACTATTACTTACAGAATAACTTAAACTAAACACTTAATTTACTTTGCAATCTTTAGCAGTAATACTAGGTTCTAAACCCGTGTTATAATATATATAATGTATAATGCAGAAATTTCTCTTGGAAATTTATGATCCTATGCAATAATCAATTTTTTTTTCAAAATTCTTGTCGGTAATAACTGTAGCTATTACCTGTCTTAGCCTTCGATCATGTCTGCATACAGCCTGTATGAAATTATACTATACTCATGGCATTTAACTATATAAAAAAACAAATTAGTTTTACACTATGAAGGATATTGTGTTCGACCATAAACCATTAGATATATCATGATGATCAGTGAATCATTTGTACATATCGTTTTATACGAGATAATAATATCACATTATACAGGATACCTACGAACGTACGACTGCCTCGTGGTCTCGGGGTACAAGTATGTGCCGTGCGATCTAGAGGCCTTGGGTTCGATTCCCGGATCGGGCAAAGTGTTATTGGGTTTTTTCACAGCATAGCAGCACGGAGTCTGGAAAAGTTCCCGAAAAACGGCACTAGGCTCGCCTCCTGTTACGTGGAACTGAAACTTACTTGGCGAAATGTGGGTGCAGAAATGCATCTCTGCCTACCCCTTCGTGGAATATAGGCGTGAGGTTATGTATGTATGTATTATACCTACTATAACGCTTTTTCTTATGA
The DNA here is from genome assembly GCA_030295005.1 of Cephonodes hylas. NCBI lineage: Eukaryota > Metazoa > Arthropoda > Insecta > Lepidoptera > Sphingidae > Cephonodes > Cephonodes hylas. The sequence goes on along the minus strand of AP025385.1, from coordinate 248,869 downwards.
CGCGGAACTATACAGCCGCTTTATAAAAGAGATTACTGTATACACTTTGGGCCTTTCCCTAACAGATAGAGGAGTAAGAAAACCCACGTTCCGTTGATAAATATTATTCCTTCATCGAGTGAAATATTCCCTAGGGTTTGAACCTCGATGCCATATAAATAAATAAATAAAATACACCCAACAGTCACATACATAGTCCTGACCCCACACTAAGATACAAGTCTTGTGTCGTGTATATCACAAACTACGAGAGACTTTTCGGTCTCACAAACAACCAGACCCGAAACAAATATTTGTGGATCACACAAACATTTGTCTCTGTGGGGATCGAACCCGCGGCCCCACGTTTCGCAAGCTGATGTCTATCTAACTACACTTTGGGACTATCAAATGGGATGAATCTATAGCAGTGTGAAAGACAAAACATGATGTCTCATCTTGCAACACGTAATTGTGTAGGTCAAGAAGATAATAATACGATTTAGCAACGCCAGAGTACGCCCGTGCGATAAGGCTCGAACAGACGCCTCGCCGTCTGCCAAATGCGATAACCTAGTTCCTGACGTGCTGATTGACAAGTGACTCACTTGCCATACGCAATAATAGTCTTACTTCGGCCAGTTTGCCCTTTCAATATAAATTAATACACCTACAGACACATATACAGGGTAAATTCAGACCTTGATCAAAAATTAAGACAGGTTATAGCTACGATGATCACAAACCCATTGGCTTTAAAAATAAAATCCCGGCAGAAAATAAAAATGTTGATGTTTTCCATACAAATCACATATGTATATTTAATACCGATCGTTGTATAGAAAACGTCAAATATATTATTTGTCGGCATTTTCATTAATTTGTAATGACCTTATCTACTACCTGCTTTAGTTTCCGATCATGGTCTTAAATTAAAAGCAAAAATAAATGACACAAGGTACTTTTTTTTATAAATATAACCCTTCAAAAGTAGTGATGGCTTCCAGGTTTAAGTGCGCGGTTGAGAATCTTGTCGCGTGTTCAAACAGGCACACGAATGTGACATATCGTGTACTCACGATAAATTACTACGATCTTTAAAGGTAAAGAAAGATATAGAGAAAATAATTTCTTAGGCGTGTAGTCCGCCAATCCGCACAAGGCCAGCATGGTGGACTAAGACCTAAGCCTCTCATTTGTAGAGGAGGTTCATAAACAACTTAGTAAATACATAAAAATAATATACGTATAATCAAACACAATATTATACATTCGGTGAAATTGAGTTTTTTTAGAATGATCTTCTTTCAATGCATCTTGAAGCCAAACCTTAAGGTCCAAAGAACAAAAATTCCATTTATTTATCAAAACACGCGTCACAAGTTATTCAAGTTAAAAAAAGGTAGAAATTAAACATTTGTATTAAGTAACAACCACATAAAATGTTAACTTAATCTTAACTCTTCAACAAATAATATCTTAATCATCTTTTATCTTCATATTATTTAATGACAGTTCTTCCATTTTCAAAGGACCACCTTAGACGAAATTTTTTTGATTTAACTCAAAAGTTTAAGCGAAAATGAACTCAGAATTGTAGATGTTATAATTGATATTTGATTGACTCGAAATTGTTGTACAAGTTTTTGAAGAAATGTTATATCATCCATCCAAATAGACCTTTAATTGAGACAGACACGTATATCTTAATTTTCGACGTCCTTATTTCAAAGTAATAAGGTTCAAAATTTTAAGAAGTGATTAGAATTCCGTGTGGTCCCTTTTTTGTATTCCAGAAGGCAAAGGAATTATTATTGTAAGTTTTGACGACGTTTTAATGTTTTCAAATTATATGTTATTGTTTTGTTTTGTGCATTCTTTTGTTCCCCGTCTTTTGTTTATTTCTCGTCGTCCAATTTGAAGAAATCGAAATTTAAAACTAAGAATGACAAACACTCGTAGTCTCGCAGCACATGTCTGTGCTGTGCGATTGAGAGGTCCCGGGTTCGATTCCATTGCGGTGCAAAGTGTTATTAGGATTTTTTATAAGTACATTTTAGAAGCAATACGTAGTCTTTAAATATCCATGAAATTGATACATACCTGGCGAAGTGTGGGTGCCATACACACAATATTACAATTTTATGTATGAAGAGTATTTAATACACCCAACAACCACACATGTATTTCTGACGGTGCGTAAACCAATGAAAATTATTTTAATTGAGTCAGATATGATGATTGACAAACCAGCATCCGAAATAAATATTTGTAAATCACGCATTTCTATTCTATTGACGGGGATCGAAGTCGCGACTGCTAGATATTCTTTAGACTAAATCCCTAAATTTATTAAATACACTGTTCAATTTAATTTACTATTAAAAACCATCCGGAGAAAATCATATAATATTCAAATAACTATTGTTTTTTTTTTTCGAAAAATACTGTATTTATCTGCCCACCCTTTTAAACATTGGCCTGATGGTATTAAACATCAAACCGTGATGCCCCATCAAAACAATTTCATAGTAAACCATTATAAAGGTCTCACTACAATATTTTTCTTTCGCTCACGACGTGCGATCCATTTTCTTGCTCAAAGCCGTGAACTTCTCAAAAATTACAAATACTAAAAAAACCCACAATGTTTGTGTGTAGGACGATGAAATTCATAAATACACCCAACAGTACCACAACTTAGATATATGTGGTAGTGCCGTACCGATCGTGTTTTGTTTCGCTGAACTGCACTGTATGAAGCTCTCAATTTTTCTTTTCTTCAGTTTCTTTTAATTCTTCTTCTTCTTCTTGTAATACAATATATAAGTTATCTAACAGTTACATAGACAGTTCTGAACCCACACTAGGATACAAGCCTTGTGTCGTGGGTATCAGAAACTACGAGAAACTTTTCGGTCTCACAAACACCCAGATCTAAAACAAACAGTGGAACAGAAGCATTTCTTAGTGCGTGGATCGAACCTGCGGCCTTTCGCTTCGCAAGCTCGTAATTTAGCCTACTACGCCACAAGGCTGTTTAGTGTTATATATTACATATAGTCTATTTATTACATTATATACCCCAAAGACGTCCACTGCGGCTTGCATCTAGCAGCTATCTGCTTTTTGCAAGGATAGAAAGTTTGTCGAGTGGAGGGCACGTACCAGACGATTTGGCTGTCTAACGATATAAGAAATACATATAAAAAACGACCTTATAATCATATCAAATATTTTGTCGACAAGTCCTTGGCATTGACTTGTTGACCCCGCATCTGTTTGCGGCTCGTTCGAAATGTCGCGGGCTCTTTTCCGGGTCGAACAAAGTCTTAGGGTTTTCTTTTAAAAAATTTCAGTAGCAACATATTTTTAATGGAAAAGGAGGCAAACGAGCATGCATAACATATGCATGTAGGTTGATAATGGTGAAGAAATAATCTTATATTTATATTCAAATTTAATCAGAGTTCGGGTGTAATCAAAAGGTGTTACAATAACAAGTTATTTCGGTTCATTTTTCAGTTAATATCGACGCTCGGAACAGTTAAGCACCGTTACACAAACAACTGACCTTTAACATAAACTTTGAAGTGACCAAACACTGGATTTTTAGCGAATTTTAAGTGGAGCAGTGCTGCAGTTTTAATATAGGGCATGGTTTTATCGAAAAAAAAACGGCTGAATAAATTATGATGGGGCTCCAACATTTTTTAATAGTTGAATTATATATTTTGCTCTCGCCTTCGGTAGCACGAAATTCGATAATGATCCATACAAACATTACCTAACGCCTGTATTCCTCAAAGGGGTAGGCAGAGGAGCATTCTAATGATTGATATTATCATCAGTCCATATACCTACGAACACGGGTCTTCTCTACCATTGAGTGGGTTTATACCTAAGTCCACCACGTTTACCTAGTGTTAACTTTATTTGCTGTGTTCATATGCCATTCAGTGACCTTTTAATTTCACAAGATGCGAATCAGCAAGCAAAACCTATAATAAAGCTGTAAAAATAAAACCGCAATAAAATTAGTCTCTTCTGGTCGGGTTTACTCGGCTGTTAGTCGCGACAACTCCATTACATCAAATTACAAGGCTGTCGGACCTCAGGAGCGACGCTAATTCATTCGTCGTGAATGAGATTGTGAGAATTAGTTTCTTTTAAATAGTCAGTCAGTTTTTTATCCAAAGGTTGGTTGCTCTGTGGTATATATATTTAGTCTTCGATTCCCTTATCAGGTATTAAAGGTTCCTTTATTAAAAGTATACTCACGCCTGTATTCGCAAAGACAAGGCATTTCTGCAACATTTCGCTAATTTATTTTTAAGCCTCGCATGATTATTATATTTTTATATTTAGGCCTTAGTCCACCACGCTAGCCTAGTGCGGTTTGGCGGACTACACGCTTAAGAAATTCCTAAGACTATAATTGTAATTTAAAATTTACTTTACAACGAATTCTTTGAATTAACATTCCATTACGCTTAGGCAATTGTCATTAAATCTTAAAGTAATCAAAACACGCATTCCGTAGGTATTGAGGAAACTATAAACTTTTATATACATACATTTCTAATAATCAGAATTATATCGGCTGCGATACAATCAATTTCAACACGGACCTTTATGTAACATGTTTTCTTTCAAAAACATAAATTTCTCATTAAGTTTTTAATCTGCCTTGTTATACAGATGGCCTAGTTTGATGGCCTAGATGTCATTAAAAGTATTAGTGTATTTATCTAGAAAATTCTTAATAGGGGAATGGGCCTCAAATCACCGGCCTTCCAGTCCAAAGTCCTAACCTGTCTTAACTATAGATGAGTCTCTTACCCAGCAGTAAGATATGTTTACAAATTTAATATATTCAAACCGTGATCGGAAACTAAGACAGTTAACAGCTGGCGTAAAGAAAATTCCGACATAAAATAAAAAAAAAGGTTTTCCATACAACCGTCGGTATTAAATGTTTATATGTATATGGTTTGTATGAAAAACGTCAAAATTTTTATTTTTTTTTATATTTTCTTTAGCACTAATGGGTTTGTGATCACCTTAGCTACAACCTGCCTTAGTTTCCGGTCACGGTTTGAATACACCCTGTATACCTTATAAAATAACCGTATTAGTCCAAGGACTCAGTCCCAATATGAAGACATCAACAAGCCATTACAAACATTTATTAACTCTCATTTAGTTTATTTTCGTCTAATGTAAACAAAATTAACTAACCCATTAACATTTTATGAACACAAACAGATTTGGGCGTAAATTTGTTTACTGTTAATTAACATACTGGGCTATAATGGGTATATCATTAACGGTTAAATTATGTCATTAATCCGGCCCACTGCTGGGGATCATAAGAATTACCAAAATGCCTGTATTTGTTTATCCTGAATAATGAAACTAATTACTGAAAATTATTTGCATATCACGCTTAATTGCTGGACCGATTTTAATGAATTTAGCTACTGGTATAGTTGGAGATCTGAAGATTTTTAACAGCCAATTTAGGTTTATAATTAAATTAAATATATCATGAAGCCTGTTTCTTCGAAATTATAGATAGAGGGGAATTTTTATATCGACATTTATGACGGCTATTCTATTAATCCTCGTATGTACCACTAAAATTCCAGACCAAACTTTGACTGAAAAATATTTTTTTACCCAACTTGAGATAGAACTCATAACATATTGATGGCATGCTACTCACGTATGCTAAAATGATAACAAGTCACAAAAAGTATTTTTTTTTTAATTAAAATAGAAACTATATGTTATTTAAAGACAATTTAGTTCATTAAATTTCTACTCAAGGTCGATGAAATTACTTAAATGCCAGGCTTGTACCATAATATCTGAGTAAATATGTCAAAATAAAAAAACTAAAGTTCAGGGTCTTAATGCCACCAGGATATGAACCTATAACACTTCGAAGTCAAACACGGAATCAGCATTTTGTAACAAACAGCTGATTCGGCGCGGAAATTGAACCCACGACCTCATCTATTAAGGTCATTTGTTACCAATAAATATGTTCTGTTTCGAGAGAGGAAGATCAACATGTCTCTTTTCAAGGCCCATTCCTTGTAATTTTGAACCAAATTATACATAACACCAAAAACATACACCGGCGTAGATTGGTTTAATAATATTTTAGCCTTAAACCAAACCAATAGTCTCAATATAGTTAAAGCTTTTCCCTTTAAATATTACAGATTCGTGCCCAAAGTTTGGACGTAAATTGGCTGATATACAGGCACAAAAATAGTCATATAGGGGAAAGTCTGGTAATTTGGACCATTTATTTTCAAATGCATTTTAGGCAGACTTTTTGCAACTATTTACAAATGTTTAGTACACGAAATGAAAGAACATTAAATATAGTTTTCGTTTATTAAGTATTAAATCAACATAATTATTAAAGCTATTCAATAATCAACAAATTGTGAGATCGGAACTTTGTTCCAATTTACCCAACTAGTTTTCTAATTTGGACCACGAGGTCGTTAAATTGGACTTCCGATAAACTCTAAGGCAAAATATAAAGAAAAAATGTAAATAAACAAAATTATACAAACGTAATAGTCTCTTTAAGAAACACACTAAATATTTAAATTATTTTTACATACTACAATCATCACAAATATCAGGATTTTGGGTACAAGATTCGTGATTCCAATTATGGCAACGTACACACTGTACCCAATCACATGTGCATTCATTTTCTTTGTCTTCTGATTCAAGACTACTATCAGAATCGTCCAAAACAAGGATTTCCTCTTCATCTTCAGATTCTTCACTAGTCCAATTTACCAAACTGCATGTGGTCCATTTTAACCAACGAAGTGAGTACGTCAAAAACCAAATGTTAAAAAATATTATACCCTACAAATGCCGGAAATAATTTCTTGTTTAATTGTAAACAAAATAATGCTTCTAATATATAAATTAAATACCCTGTTTACTTACCCTTAATTTAATAACACTCTTAGCACCGATCGTAAAAAATTATATCGAAAGTTATGAAAATCAAATGTCGAAAATAAAACACAATCGCTTTACGTTTCAAAGAAAACAATATGGCCGATATGCAATGAAGTGAGGCGCACTTCGTTTAGTGTTGCCAGTATTAAAATTCAAAAACTACTTTTGAAGATATAAGGGTGGTCCAATTTAGATGGTGGTTCAACATACCATACTTTCCCCTATATACCCAAAAAGCTTGTGTGTCTCGTACTTTTAAAGCCTAAACTTTCGCAGAAGGAATTTTGGGCATCTGCTAGATGTTTATAAAGACAGAACCATCCTTAAATTTAAAGAAGAATTATTAAGACAGTGGCAATCAAAAATTCTTCAAACAATTTAAACCCAATTGAGGGTGTGCTAGTCGAATCAACTTCGAAGTAATGTGAAGCAATTATCCAATTCTGAGTATTTAAGTTGCTCTAAGTAATAGCTTTTGTATTGGAAGCTGTTCAAGAAAGAATTTATGTCGTGTTGTTGTAGAATATTCTACGTATAAATGATAGCCAGGTTTAGGCGTGTGGTTGAGAATCTTGACGGTCGCGAGTTCAAAACCCAAGCACATATATTTTCAAAGATTACATACTTTAACGGTGAGAGAAAACATTTTGATGAAACCTACAAAAGTAAAAGTTTTTAGTAATTTCAAAGGTAGTTAGGCCGCCAAGGAGTACAAGGCCAGTGTTATGGACTAAGGCCCAAACCTTCTCAGTTATAGAAATGGCCCTTGTCCAGTAATATTCCGTATACGCACTAATTATCATGATAATAACTAATCCATATTATTCTATTATCTCAAAACAACAATTAACAATTGTCTATCTTACTTACTAGCTAAACCATGTATCCATATCAATTACTGATTATCTATCCACTCGGAAACTATTTTAATCGCAGCAGCAATTACGTTGAGATAAACGCCACTTGATGTATAAATATAGCTGTCTGTCCGTGTGGCTTTATACGGCGCCGCGGACCATTTTACGTGGCTTTTGTAAATTAATACCAATTAATAGTGGCGATAAGGAAGGGAGTTTTGAAACCAAAGTTTTGCATTAAAAAGGTGTTTCTTTTTTATTCTGAAATATAACCCTGGTGATGCCTATATCAGTCTATTTTTTAAATAATAAGCTGTGACAGAACTTCTAGACAAGCAGAAAAGCCCAAAACATTACATAATCACAAAGTTTTTTATCTTAATTTTACAAAATTAATTTGACATAACAATGACAATATCCTTGCTCCAAAGTAACCATTATAAAGTAGACATAACATAATTAACGTTTAATAACTCTTGGGCTTATCAAGAACCTTCACTTCAACTTAAAGCGATAGTTTTACTCCGCCACGCTAGCCTAGAGTGAGATGGCAGATTAAAAAAATCGTAGATAAGTTTTAGGCGAGCAAATTTCTACACAATATTTTCCCTCAAAGTACATTATATTCTTAAATACACCGACAAAAACATGAACAATATACCTAAGAATTCCAGTTCTCCGGGCTCTCAATTACGTAAGAACAAAAGCCGCGCGTCGGAATTAGTTTGAGCCCCTAAAAAACCTCATTAGTAGCTCCAATGATTGATGTGCACTTAACTGATCATTACACAATCAGTCAGCATGTCAGGCCTGATTGACGCCAGTTCTTGCACACTGTCATTATGGCTTGATGGGGGAAGACAACGATCAAATTTTAGTTTGACCGCTCCATGGCGCAGTTGGCTAGACACCTTACGAAACGAGAGGTCGGTGGTTCGATCCCCGCACCGAGACAAATGTTTGTGTGATCTTCAACTATTTGTTTCGAGTCTGGGTGTTTGTGAGACTGAGAATGTCTCTCGTAGTTTCTGATACCCACGACACAAAACTTGTAACACATAGTGTGGGGTCAGAATGATGTATGAGACTTTTGGGTGTGTTTATGTATTTATTTCTATCGATAAATAGCGAAAATTAAAGCCGAAAGCGCGGTACTAAAGTCAGCCAAGCCTACTTAATACCATAAATCAGGTATTCATTGATTTGTGAAATTGTTATCGAAGTAGTAAAAGAAACATAAATCTTGAAATACAGTCGGACCGTTTTAAATATTACCAAACAATCATTCAATAACAAACATAACTTTCTAATAGCCATATTTATGGAAACAAATTAGTTTTGCTTGTGGACGGGAACAGTTAAGCAAACTGCTTACTACAGGGCTTGCCAACCATGGCCAACAAATAACAGAAAATAAGCACGGTTATAGAGGAGGCCCGTACCTAGCAATGTATTTAGTATTCACTTTTCTGAATATAGAAATGGATTGTGCATAACTAAAGGGTTATAAGATTTTAGCATTAAGAAATTTCCAATAGCAATATGGAATTTAGAAATGTGTCCGAAAAACGGCAAAAATCTTGTATTTTTTTGCGTTAAACGTGGGAGCAGAAATGCTTTCCTGCCTAGGGTAGGCAAGACAGGCATAAGGATATTAACCATCTTTGGGACTCACCTTGGCGTAATAATATAGATTCATAAGATAATATATTTGTTAATGAAACTGCACTAAGTTTTACAAGAACATAGTCCACATTCCAAGCTGCTAGAACTCCAATTAGTAAAAACCCAACTAGAGAATCGAACCCGGGCACTCTAGATATTTACGTCACAAGAATAGGCAAGCAATTTTTATGTCACATCAGTAGTCGAGGGTATACCAGTAGTTCTAAGACCCCATGCTGTGAAGGAAGCAGGAAGGGACAGCCACATGTAAATGACCTACCGAAGATTTACAAGCGAAGACAAATATTTTTGTATTGTTCGGCAACCGTGACGTCTTATTATGTCCATGTACAATTTCCATTGTTGTACTACAAAATTTCATTAAAGTGTTGAATACGTGACGTTTCGTGTGGAAACCTGTGCAGGTTATGAGGAATTTCTCACGAGTGTAGATGAAAGCTGCAAAAGACCGGGATGGTAGGCTCTTTCTTAGGGAGGCCTATGTTGAGCATTGGACGGCGATAGGCTCAGAATATACCTATGTATGTATTCCGCCTATCCGCACTAAGACATTGTGGAAGACTTAGTCCTTAATCACTCAGTTGTAAAGGAGGTCCGTGCCCAGCAATGCCATCACTACTTATACAGTAAGCAAAGGCGGTGTTATAAAAAGGTATGAAATGTATATGCCTGTAGGAAAGCGTCAACGTATCATTTTCTCGCGAAATTTTTTAACTACAATAGCACTGCAAACTGCAATTCGCAGTCAACGGAGCTATTCCCTGCCTTAGTTCTCGATCACGGGCTTTATTATTTTATACCAAAGATATGTAAGAAAAAGAATAAAACTAAATTCTCGTACAGTTCGTGACGAAACGTTTGCCATCTCTGGCCTTACATTTACGACGCGGTCGCCGTATAAAGAGTTATTACGCCGAACTAATGCAACGCTGTTTGGTTAACGTTTGACACTTGGAGAAAGTCTGGGAACTGGCCGATATTTGCACTGGCTAGCCGAGTTGGAATAACGTTTAGGATTCGTATCCTTGTGTTTTATAACCTTTATTAATTGGCATAAAAAGGAAAAGGGGAAGATAATTTAAGAGATGGGAAGATGAGTTGAAATGAGAAGAGTTGCCAGAGATAGAACTCAGAGGAAAATGTTAGAGGACGCCTTTGCCAAAATGCACACTGAACTATTCTCTAAAAGAGGAAAGACAAACAAATGAAGATTAGGATAGAGGACTTATTGATTGATTGAATTGGCATAAATATTGTTCGCTAAAGACTGATTGACGGATACAGAAATATGAAACAAATAACTGGTAACTACAAGATATTTTAGCAACTACTAAGTCAAGAAATACTAAATAAACACGTAATCTTGCCCCACACTAAGATACGAGTCTAATATGGTGAATCAGGAACTACGAGAGACTTTTCGCACTCACAAACACCCGAAACAAATATTTGTGGATCACACAAACATTAATCTTTCTGCGGGGATCGAAGCCACGGCCTCTCGTTTCGCTAGCTGGTATTTAGCTGTACCACTTGTGATGTGACTTGTGATGACTTAATATTTTAATTAGCATATATTGTTATCCAAGGAATGATTGAACGGTTAAAGGAACATAAAACAAATAAGGATGGAAACTAACAAGATATTTTAGCATTTATTAAATAAAAAATCAAAAATGTAAAATTATCACAAACATAAATAATGCAAAAAAATGTAAATTTACTATTTAGGTTTATTAATATGTATAGGTAGCTGTATATGCTGTATATGGACATAATCTTGTAAATATTAGTTGTCAGAATGATATTATACTTGTATTAAGTAATATTTATTTAAAAATACAAAAAAGTCAAATGTCAGAAATCAAAGTGACTTTTACAAACACTTTTGAATTGCCATTTTGAAACTGTTTTTTCATTAAACTAGTTTTTTGCCTCTTCGAAACGTGTTATCGCTGTGGAAAAGAAACGGCAAGAAACTCCCTCAGCAACACGAAATGTCATTAATTTTTTTTTAATAACTAAAATACAAATTGTAGCAACACAATCTCAAATCAATTAACTCACTCCCAGGGGTTGTCGATATTTTATAACCTCTGTTTTATTTATTTCTTATTTAACTTAATCTTTGGTAATTAATGTATGTATGTTGGAAAAAAAAATTATTATCGAGATTTTTCTAAATCTCAATGGGTTTGTGATCACCGTAGCTCTTACCTGCACTAGTTTTCGATCTTTACAAACCCTGTATATAAATAAATCAATAGCATATAGCAATATCTTTTCCTCAACTCCATAACAATGTTTCAAAAGTCTCATTACCGAGAAATAGCGCGCCTCTTACAGCTGATAACGATCGAGGACCCCTGTGATAACAGATACAAAGTGATAACAGATACACTGTGATAACGTAGATAAACCGACTAATTATACGAATAAAAGATAGGACGGGTGAAAGTGGTCATTAAAGGAATTATTAACCAAATAATATGAAGGTACCGATGATGTAGAATTTACAGGTGTAATGGGTGTTATATTTGGATGAAGAGGGCCGAAGATCGAGCCCAGAGGCGTGCTATAGGAGAGGCCTATGCCCAGCAGTGGATGTAATAGGCTGGTGATGATGATGTGTCGTGCGATCAAGAGGTCTCGACTTAACACTCTCGAGTCGGGCAGTGTCATTAGGATTTTGCTAGTAGCACGGAGTCTGGGTATTTATTAGAAAAACAGCAATAAGGGCGTCTCTTAAAACATACAAATTTTCCAAAATGTGGATACAGAAATGCTTTTCTCCCTACCCATTAGCGAATCAAGACGTGTGAAAATAAAAGATCCTACTACTATTATAAAGGCGAAAGTTTGTAAGTATGGATGTATGGATGTATGGATGTTTGTTACTCTTTCACGTAAAAACTACTGAATGGATTTGAATGAAACTTTACCACAATATAGCTTATACATCAGAATAACACATAGGATACTTTTTATCCCAGAAAATGTAGTATTCCCGTGGGAATGGGTATTTCTGAATCTACCAAAGTAATTTGAATGAAATTTGGTATAGAGAGAGGTAGAGCTCACAGAATTAACATGGGATAGTTTTTATCCCGGAAAATTAAGTATTCCCGTGGGAATGGGTATTTCTGGATCTACCAAATCGATTTGAATGATTTTTGTAATAGAGGTAGGTAGGGCTCACAGAATTACATGGGATAATTTTATCCTGGAAAATGTAATCCCGTGGGATAAACATGTTATAAATGCAAAAATCTCTCTGCACTTAACCCTAGAGTCTACGCGGACGGAGTCGCGGGCAAAAGCTAGTGTTAAATAATTTTAAATGCATTTTTACTCATACGCTATCACACCAGATTGATCCCACTAATGAAACAGATAAAATCGTTAAGATAAGGTGAAATTTGATAATTAGATGGAGATAAGGCTTCGCGGTCGTGAGTTTAAATCGGACGAACAATATCTTTTCAAAGAAACATCATCTAAATCAAAAAATAATTTTCTTAATAATGACAAAAACACGTGCCTTCACGAGGCATAACTAGGCAAAAAATAATACAAGTATTACAAATATGAACTTTGATCGAAAAATTTCGCAAACAGTAAAGTTAGTCGCAATTTCCCATATGTTATGCGCATTCCTCCGTTATCGTGTTTATACTTCGCAGCAGAAATTATATCCAACCACTAGCTAATGTTACTTTTACACCACAACGCATTTCATTCATATTTTTAATTCTCTCGATGCGGGGATCGAAGCCGCGGCCTCTCGTTTCTCAAGCAAGCTCAAGTGTTTTATAGTTTCTAAATTGACATTGACTATTCTCATATTCTATACAACAGTCTGAGATTATATTAATGAGTTCCTCTAATTAGGAAAATTAAGTCTTTGTATCAAAATTGTAAACTTCTCTTGATTGGAAAAGAGCAACACTAGAGTTTCTTGCCCGTTCTTCTCTAGTGATGACTGAAGCTAAGTGATGACATTTTATAGATTCCATAAATATCATTTCATTATACATTTGTATCACCATTGTATCGATTGAATTAAATTCCCACACGACAAAGTAAGAATTATTGTTTGTTCCGGGCGTTGTGTTGATAACTCATGTTTCTTGTTATCGATAATAGTACGTAAGTATTGCTATTTAACAAGTTATAGTACTTGTACACATCATAAATATAATCAAGTACTTAATACATAACATAATAGGGAAGGAAACTATTGCTTTGATACAAGATATTTATTTATATACACTTTATTGTACACCAAAAAACAACAAAAAGAAAATAGTAATAACAATAACCAAAACATTAGGTACACAATAGGCGGTCTTATCACTCACTGTGATCTCTTCCAGACAACCTATTTTACAATAGTAACATAAAAAACTTATTATTGGGTTATCTTATGATAAGCATAAAAGTTGAATAATGGACAAGCAGGCAAATACCAAAGAAAAGATGGATGGAGTGCTTGAAAATATATGAAAGGAAAACGGGTGAATGCAGATATGATAGCTTATAGCAGTAGATACAGTAGCGTAGATACCAAATAATAGAATTGAGAACAGGGCAAGATGATGATGATTAGGGCATGTGTTTTGGTGTATTTATTTGTTAATAGTTAATCATCTCGTCACCGCCGCTTCATCAAGCTTTCAAGCATCAAAAATTCAGCAAGTAAATAGAACTTTCCATGCTGATACTGAAACCCCCATTAAACTTGCGCAGGAGTCGAAGACGGGACCGATAGCACGACACACATTGAAAGTACAAGCGGGGGACAATCCTACCTTCTTATTGACATATACAATTTTTTCAGTCTCAAACATAATACCTTTTATTTTAAAATACGCAATTCCAATTTTATCGTGCAACCAATTATAAATAGAAAAATGAAACGAAAATCAATGCATATTCTAAAAACAAGACATTGGTTACGTAGCGGTTAATATTTTAAACATTGCGAAATACTATTATCAGTTGAGGTAATGTTTATATTGAGAAACCAATGACTGAACAACATTTTGCTTATGACGTCACCACTATAAAATAATTTTACAAAACCCTATACATTTATAAAATAAACAATTAACAGTCGATTGAATCTAAATTGTATGACATCATTTTTGAACGAGAGTTTAAACTTTAGTCAATCAATAAACTATAGTCTCAATTCGACTTGGTTCGGAAATTCTCTTACAAATCACATGAGACTTAAGTTCCAATATCTAACAATTAAAGAATATGTTCATTCAAAAATTAATGCCAATAGGACTCTACATTTTTACTTTTTTGGTAAATTCACCAAAACTTTCCCCTAGCTGTAATATTACGGTGACTTTTCCTAGAAATATGTTCTAAACTTTACTAAAATACAGAGGTTTTCTTCACAGGATCTACTGTCACTACTTTTGTCACTTAGTCTACCGAAATCATTAAAAGGCATTTAGTTTACAGTACAAAATTCTTCACCATCCCATCAATTGCAGATGACATCAGAACGATTCAGTCAATAAGCATACACAAATAATATTATTGTACAAGACATTCGTTTAGCAAACGTTCTAATGTAAACACAGCCTTGGCGGCTCATTGCAATAATAAAATGCTCCAGTAGTGAAATCGAGGAGTCGTTTTAATTATCAACATATTAGTTCAGGACTTTTAAATTAACCTAAACAAATACACACATAGTTCCGACACTAAGATACAAGTTTTGACTCGTGGGTATTTGCAACTAAGAGACTTTTCGGTCTTATAAAATCCAGAGCCAAAATTTTGTGAATCACACAAACATCGGTGCGGGGATCGAACCCGCTACCTCTCGTTTCGCAAGCTGGTGTCTAACCTACTACTGGGCTTTACTTAGACTTATGAAGGTTATTTAAAGGCCCGAAGTCGTGATAAAGTCGTACTTGCTGATTAAAATATTTTCCTTCACATTGACCCAATTCAAATTACATAAATACACCATTAATTTATTTAAATTGTTTAAAAAGTAGCAATTATGTAATATTACCAAAAATATTCAAAATAATCGTTGCTATATTATGGTTTGCAATGTCAAATAGTTATCGGATCTCATGTAAAGACAAGGTTCTGGATGATGTACAACACCTCTTGACAGACTGTGCCAAATTTAAAGTTAAAAGGGATCATCTGATTCGTAAATTGCAACTTAATGTATATGATGTTGGCACTTTTACTCAAATTTTGTCTCAACCAGCTTCTGAAGAAGCTGAATTATTATTTAATATGGTTAAGGATTAATTTTAAGTTATGTATTATTATTTTCATTTGTTGATTTTTTGATAGTCTTTATTGCTTAGGTTACGATGGGACTGACATACCATTGTTGGTTAAAAGTCTCTAAATAAAAATAAGAATAAAAAAAAATGTAGAGACAAGCTTAAAACTACACGGTCTAAGTTCTAACTTCGCAAATTCTAGTCCATAATCGAAATTTATGTACAAACGAATACATTTTATACTACTAATATTAGTCTCAATGTACATAACAAAATAGCACTTACAAAACCACTTCAGATAAAATGTAATCAGCTTATAAGTATTACATAAATTGTATTATTTATAGGTATAACAGTTTCCTCGAGATTTATTGTCACTAAACTAAGTAAAATTACTGTTAAAGTAAATGTGAAAAATATTATTATGAATGCCTTCGTGTTCATATTCTTTTCATTATAACAAATTCTTTGAATTTAACTTTCCAACATTGAAATCAGAAATTTACAACCTCTTCTTCCTAATTTTGAATAAATAATGTCGAAATAATTAATGATTGTACACAAATACATAACTGAATAAATATTATTCAATGATATTTATTCAATTTCCTATAGTAGCAAATAGCGGATTTTCAAAGCGTGATTACGAAATAAGAAATATTTTGATCATGAGATATTAAACTTTTACTTCAAAGCGGGGATCCCAATGATTCACAGTGTCATTCCGAGGCCAATTTCAACGCAGGCCTATTGGCTATTACCGAAAACAAGAATTTTGGGAAAGTCATTAGCATTTTGCGTATTAGAATCTTTTGTTGGGTTCGAATTATATAATCCTTTAAAAAAATGTGTTTTGTCGAAGAATTTGAACAAAACAAAGACATTTTTGTTAGTTTACAATTAATATGAATTTGAAAACAAATGAATTTCGATAGAATTTGACGCATGGTATATTTGTTTTGAAGATTTAAATTAAAATAACTTCCAGATTACAGTCTATGATAAATTTAAATTGAAATGATTTATTTCTAAAAATAATTTACTTGAAATACTCATTCCATACGAAAATAATAATAGGTGCGAAATAATATGGGGATTGCGCATTCGTTTGCGGTTAGATTATAAATGGAAACATAACAATCAAATATTCAGTGGAAATTCCAATTATATTTTTGTTTTCTAATCTGGGAACTCATTTTTATAATTTAAATCTATTTTCTATCACACCATAAACATTTTTAAGCTTAAATTTATTTTTAATCTAGCCAATTTAATTTCTAAATTTTATTTTTCATCTTGTCATTCATACACCAGACATTTATTCGGCCCATTACCAAAACCTAAACAGATGTCAGTCACCTGAGAATATGTATTTACAAAACATAGATTTTGACTAATGAACTTTGTCAGAACGGTAAACACACATACCATGAGTGAAAAAACACTGACATTGAAACACTCATCTCGAAGAACGGTTTATAAACACTTGCAAATCCTATGTCATAAAATCGCGTACATCAAATCACACCGATAGTCTAGCCTCAGTCGCCAGATAACTTCAACAAACGTAAACAGGGCCGCGAACGCACTAAACTTACATTGCAAGAGAAAACATTAACTTTTTACGATTCAGTTTAATTATTTGATATAAATGCGACACTTACCACGCAGTATCAATGGCACTCAACACTATCTCAGAACAACACCGTAACAAAAGTGCACCTTTGCATAACAATCCGAAAACTATCGAAATAACTCGTTCGCGCGGTCGCTTCACCGATTGTGCGTGTGCTCGCCTCGAGCAGCGATCAACGACTGGCGGCCGGTTGCAGCGGCACACACTCCTGCGCCGCGCGATGTTACTGCCCCATGAGAGATCATCAACCGCCACCAACCAAAAATAAACCTTATCTGATCGACCCAAAGCCTATATTTAGTTGCAAACCGGCGCACAAAGATGTATATCTGTGTTAGTAAGGCGAACACATGTATTTGTCATTTGTATGAATGAAAAAAATAAACTGTACACATAGAGCTTTCTGTTGAGCGCCTTTCGTTCGTACACATCATAACCTTAATTAATGTTTTCAAGCGTTTGATATGTTGTAAGTCATCGCGCGATTTATAACCGCTTTGTTTACGTTACGCCATTCGAAAATTCAAATTTAGAACATTTAATTAATTCATTTTTAGTTGTTATTATTTATCCGCGTGTATTTTTGATTGTTTCGTTTTTCCGCGTGTATTTCTGTCACGTTTTCCGCTTTTATTTCGGCATTGTCATTGGATTGTGTAGAATTATTTCGAAACTTGAGTTATACTTTAATCCGTGACTCAATGTTTGCGGCTGCATTGTTTTCAAGGATTTTATGTTGAAGATAATGTTGTTCCTCGAAGTGTAACATTATAGTGTGTATGACTAGTCATTACGTGTTTCCTTTACAATCTGCCATCAGTTATTCTAGACTTATTGTGTGAAAGTCTTGGCTGTTGTTAGTGAAAGTCCCATCGGAATTAGTGCAGCCTTTCTCGCTTAATTTACGCTAACAAAAAGAGATTGAATGGTTTGATCCACTAAATTAATTATGTCTATATAAATCATTTACTTTCGCAGTGACTGGGCACAAAGTAACATTAGATCAATCAACTGCTATATAAGCTTATCGAAGATTTATTATAGTAAACTTATAAGGAATATAAGGTCTGTATTATTCCATATACGGTCATATAGGCCAGGGTCTTACCATTGAGGCCTAGGTCTTGGTCTAGCATACATGCTTAGCATAAGGCATCGATAAGGAGTCTGGTAAAAAAAATCCCTTAATTTTTTTTTTCTTCTTCTTCTTCATCAACCCATATACGCCCATTGCTGAGCACGGGTCTCCTCTACCATTGAGAGGGTTTCGGCCATAGTCCACCACGCTGGCCTAGTGCGGGTTGGCGGACTACACACCTAAGAAATTCCTAAGAACTTTTAGATGTGCAGGTTTCATCACGATGTTTTCCTTCACCGTTAAAGCAAGTGATAATTCAATTTGAATACATTATTGTTATTTTATTAATTGTTATTTTTTTTTTACTGTTAAAATTTTTGAGTTATCAAAAAAGACTAGTATTTTTTTTATTGTTTATTTTTTTATTAATTGCTTTACTCAACTATGCCATATGAGTATTATGTAAGTATGTGTCGACATTCGTCCCAATACAAAATTCCCTTTTAATATTCTGTCTATTTCCTTCTAATCTTTTTTTATTATCGTGAATTTTTGTGTGGACACACACTATTATTACCGTGACATAGGTCCGTAGACCTAGAAACATACTTTTGAATAAAATAAAATTTTGAATAAAATAAATTTGAATAAAATATACAGGATACTTTTGAATAAAATAATTCCCGAGACCTAAATTCTAATGCGTTTTTTATTAAAACTAATATCAAATCCGATAAGAAAGATAAAATATCCGAACTATATTATCTAAAACAAGAAATCCTTGAATTGTAATCGTTACATTTACGCGAATTTCAATGAAATATCGTGGGACTTACCCGTGGCATTTTCAAGAAGTCTTCTAAATGTGGGCGAAGGGAATTAGTTATTACATATTTTTAACCATGAGTTGGGTTATAAGTGGGTCGCGGGTTCAAAACCCAGGCACGCACCGGTGACTTTTCGCATATCTGTATATTCGCAAAGTTATTCACAAAATTACGAATTTTAACTTAAACCCTCTTAGTTGTAGAAGATAACGAATATGGGATGATGATGATAATAACTTAATACTAGTTAAATTTTAGACTATAAGTAGATATATCTATGCGAATTTTATAGTATAAATAAATACACCCAACAGTCACATAGATATTACATAGTCCTGACTTAACACTAAGATAAATTCTTGTGTCGTGGGTATCAGAAACTACGAAAGACTTTTCGCTCTCACAAACACCCAGATACGAAACGAATATTTGGGGATCACACAAACATTCGTCGCGGTTAAGGGATCGAACCCGCAGCCTTTTATTTCTCAAGCTGGTGTCTAGCCAACACGCCACGGGGCTTTTGCATAATAGATTTTATTTGATTTTAATTACATATTTTCTCGTTTTGATTTAGTAAGTTTGCAATCAATTTTATTTCCAAAGTATTTTATTGCAAGTGATGTAAGTCGCGCCCACTTGGTATTATAAATATTTTACATAATAATATGGAGTTATCTGGGTGAAGATTAATATAAGCAATAAATGAATAATAAAATTATATTCAATAAAATATTTTCCATGCCTATTATTGGAAGTCTGTATAACAGTTCGCACGTTAGGTCCAATTTAAGCAATAGTTATTTATCCGTGGTGCGCTAGTTAATTGCGTCAAATTTTTGGTAATTGTAATTGTCTTTCTTTATGTGAGGTTAAACCTTATAGCTCAATATTTTGTCACCCGCTTTGCTGTGGAGGGAAGTGGACAACTCTTTGTTTTTCCAACTCCTCCTTTACATTGTTTTTCTGATTAACTTCGTTGCGGGATTATGACAATTTGGGTCCCCTTAGATTCGCTGAGCTTCATTGCTCGGCGCCAATACTGTGCGTGCCGCTGTTGATCCTGGAATACAGGAGTTGCAGTGGCGGGTGTGTGGTGGGATAGGGAAAAAAAAAATATTTTCCTCTCATAGTCCATTAAATTGTCCTTAGTAGCTGATAGATTTATACTGCATATGAAATTATTTTCATGTAAAACTATGCAGTGATGGCTTCGAGGTTTAAGCGCACGGTCGAGAATCTGCGGTCGCGAGTTCAAAGTTCAGGCAAAGGGTTTTTAAAGTTATGTCCCTATCACACCACACACCCGCCACTGCAACTCCTGTACTACAGGATCAACAGCACGCACAGTATTGGCGCCGAGCAATGAAGCTCAGCGAATCTAAGGGGAGCTAAATTGTCATAATCCCACAACGAAGTTAATCAGAAAAGCAATGTAAAGGAGGAGTTGTAAAAACAAAATGTAAATATATCGCCTGGTATTCTCTACTAGAGAAAAAAAAAACAAAATACCTCTATATCGACGGTCCGAGGTTCGATCCCAAGTCCATGCAACTCTCAATAATTCGATTCACAAGAAATGATTATGTTATTTTCCTCGTAACAGAGGACAAAGTCGCAGTCCGTGTTCCATTTTAATTATAAATTGTACTTAATTAATAAATATAGTAATGCTCACTCATCACAAGCCCATATACGTCCCACGGGTGCGGGTTTAGGCCATAGTCCACCACGCTGGCCTAGTGCGGGTTGGCAGACTACATACCTAAGAAATTCCGTAGAACTTTTAGATCTGCAGCTTTTATCACGATGTTTTCCTTCACCGTTTAAGTAAGTAGGATAACACAGCCGGGAATTCTATGATAATATCAAGTATATCTGTATATATCTATCTGTGTTGCAAAGTTTATCAAAATTAGTTCATCCGTTTGGGTAGCACAGAAAAACTCAATCTTTTGTAAATAATATTAGTAAGTTACTGCCTTTTCTTTATCTTCCTGCCTACTTTGCCTTGATATCGAAAGGTCCCAGCTTCGATTCCGTCTCAATGAGAGAATTACATTGTGTTATATTTAGGCACTCATTCTTAACACCTCGGGGTCTTATAATTTTACAACTCGGTCGTGGGTTCAAACCCAGGCAAATACTTCGAAACTTTTCAAAGCTATGAATGTATTAACAATGATTAATGACATAATTTTAAGACGAAGGAAAGCATTTTGAGGAAACTTGCACTCAAATAAGTTTTTAGGAATATCTTAGGTGTATAGTCCGCCAGCCCGCACTAATCCAGCGTGGTGGACTATGGCCTCAACCCTCCCAGTAGTAGACGAGGCCCATGGCCAGCAATTAGACATATATTGGCTGATATTAATGATGTATCACAATATAAAGGTCAAAAAAATGATCAAATGGGAAGGTCAGGGATGCTCCCATCTAGTGGTCATGGCCCCTGAGCTACTGCAGTCACTACCAACCTCCCCTTCCGTGACTGCAGTATCCACTCCTATAGGCAACATTTTTCCTCTCCCGTAACCTCCTCTCTCTCTCACTATTCCCTTCACCCCCGCTTGATGACGGGCAGCAGCGTCATCAATGCGATTCCCCTACTGCGCTCGCCAACCCGCCTGCCAAGCGTGGCGAGAATTGGCAATATCCCCCCTTATGATTGAGTCATTAGGGGAGGCCTATGTCCAGCAGTGGACGAGTATTGGCTGTTGATGATGATGATGATGATCACAATATACATAGATCTTAAGACAGATGGGGAAAGGTGAATGAAAAATGCAACTCTACCTACTTCTTAGGCAATAATATCGTATGTATGAAATAGTAATAAACGGAGAATCGATCCCAACAGTGGGCCGGAATGTCAACTCTTTATATGAACTGTTGCAACACTGTCCTGTCACGATTGGGCAATAGTTGAATGACTCAATATCTATAATCTATATCCCAATCAAAAGTAAACTTAAATTCTTTGTGATAAAGTATAAAGTCAAATCAAAATTAATTTCCGATCCACAGTACGCACGTATAACTATTGTGTTTGATAACTGTTGAAGTTATAGCCATTTAAAATTGGAATTTAAACGATAGAGTTAAAGTTGATTATTGAATGTAAGTTAAATTTACAGTATTTAACAATACAAAGTTTTTTGTATAGAAATAGTTTGTAGTAAACAAATGTTCAAACGGATTTATTTTGTTGTTTTATTCGCGTCTTGTGTGGCGGAACTGGGTACTGGCGATCATGACCCGTTCTGACTTCTGACTGTTACTGATATTTCCTGACAGTTACTGAAAGTTGGTGAATGGGTGTGAATTTTACGTTTCTGCCTTGCGATCTGTTATTGCGTTTTACGAAAGGATTTTTTTAGTAACTGTATTTTAAAAATGAAGCCGATATCTATAAGATCGCTCTTTATTATGCGGAATCTGAAATAAATTTGGCAAAATGTGGCTGCAGAATGGTACCTCTGTCTACGCCATCAGGGAATATAGGCGTGAGTTTATACATGGTGTATTCAGACCGAGATCGAAAACGAAGGCAGGTAATAACTGTTATATAATGATTACAAACTCATTGGCGTTAAAAAAAAACTTGACAGACAATAAAAATTTTGATTTTTCAAACAACCACTTACATTTGACAGGGGTATCAAATGTATGTTTAAAAAATCAAAATTTTTATTGTCAAGTTTTTTTTTGCTGTAAGGAAAACATTTTTTTTTAACGCCAAAGTGTTTAAGAATCATCGTAGTCATTTCTGCCTTTGTTTTCGATTACGGTCTGAATACTGTATATGAATATGTAATAAAACCAATAAAATATAGGTATATAATAAATAAAGTAAGTGCATAACATAATGAAATCGCACAAATACAAATTGACGAGCAAATTGAATTTCTCCGAGTTATAATTAACATGATAGATCAACTTTGTATGGCGACAGGAACACAACGCTTTCGTACTTTCACTGCCTTCGCTTGTGATATTTGTGCTGCTATTAAATACATAATCTCGCTTGTATCACCGATGGGATAGGCAGAAGTGCATTATGTTAATACTTTTTAATTCAGATTTTTATTTTTCGGATGTATTTTCGAGCTACGTAAAGATAAACATAAAATGCCCAAAAAGTTATTTATGCATCCAAACTCCTTGTCCAACCTGGGAATGAACCCGGGACATCGCTGTCCAGTTAAGCTATAGGACTAATATATTGTTATCAATTGCTTAAAGGGTGGAGAGAGAGGTGGTTGCCCGCCAACCTGGACTAGCCCTGCTTTGTGGACTAAGGACCTAAACCCTCTGAGTGGTAGAGGATGTCCTTGCTCAGCAGTTGGACCTATATGGGCTGATGATGATGATGATGATGATGCATACTTGACGAAATATGGGTGCATAAAAGCACCTCTGCCTAATCCTTCAGGAAATACAGACTTGAGGTTATGTTTGTAATGGCGGTACTTCCATAGAAGCCCGAAAGCCCGACTTGCCTTACATAGTTCCGAATAACGAACTTAACGATTGTTTATTTATAAAATAACGCTATAAACGTGACTGGAGTACTAACCGGTAGGTATTTATTAGTCCTACGTACCAAAAAAAAATGCTGCTACTAAATAAACATTTGGGCTTGCCTTAGTTTGACACCCTAGGCACGCCACTGGTATGTATGTATGTTTGTATTCACAAATGGATCTATGAATGAATGCATGTATATATATGCATGTACAGAAAACTTTCCTTGCCAAACTGTGCCGCCCTATGTAGGTTGAGGGTAGATACAGATTCGATTCAATTGTCTCAGGAGCTAATGCGCACTTGACACTGGAGAAATGCCCACATTATTAACCCAAAAACCGCCGCTTGTTGTTTCAGCACAACACTAATGGACGCAAACGGGTTCGCCCGTTGTAAATAAGTCAATAAATACACCCAACTGTGGCATACCTACATAGTTTTGACCCCACACTAGGATACAAGTCTTATATCGTAGGTATCAAAAACTATGAGAGACTTGAAGACCATACAAATAAATATTTATTAATTACAAAAACATTTGTCTCGGTGCGGGGATCGAACCCGCGGACTTCGTTTTGGAAGCTGGTGTCTAGCCAACTACGTCACGAGGCTGACAAAGTGCATATAAATTGAATCTATATTATTTAATGTATATCAGCGGCATGACTTGAATATATTGGGTAAAAAGAACCGTAAAGTTATGAGACCATGAATTTAATAACCCCCTTTATTTCGAATCTAATTAATTCAAAAAGTTATCGCATCTGTATGTTTTTTATCGCAATTCCTTACTTTCAAATGTCTGATAACGAATTAATCGGTCTGTCAGTGTCACCAAAAAATTAAACCTCCTTCAACCTCACTTTAATTTTACTTCCAAAGCGATATTTTCCCAATTTTATGAATATTTGTATGAAACATAAAACCTAGCAAATTCATCAGACAGGTAATACTGGCGTTATCGACTCTACAACTCCTCATTATCCACAGTGTTATTTCCTGAGTGTTGAAATTATAGTCTCTAGTAATTTTACAAAAAAAAGAACGATTAATAAAATATCCCTCCCGGGGATCGAACTACAGATTCCAGGGCACATAGCCCACTAATTACACATCCATAACAATAAGTCTCGCTAAAGTTTCCTACATAATAAAAGCCAGTATAACACACAAACAGACAAGTCGACCCAGCCGTACATACACAGACCGACGGTTGGTGCCGAATCAAGTGTTCCGGTGTGTAAGATTGCTTCTTGACATTGTTTATGAATTTTTCTCCCGACACAAGACACGACGTACAACTGTAGCTGGGGTGAATCGGGACGGAGATACAAATTATTCGGTTCCGACACAATTTAGAACTCTAGGCTTTTCACATGGAAATAATTATTACGTAAATGTATTTAGACGGTGATCCAAGACTAAGACAGGTAACAGCTACGTTTATTACAAATCTATTGGCGTAAAATAAATCATGACAAAAAATTAAAAAATAAAATGATATTCTCCTAACAACTAGATATATATACTCAGCCTATCGCCGTCCACTGCTGAACGTAGGCCTCCCCAAGTAAGCGCCAACCATCCCGGTCCTGAGCGGCCCTCATCCATCCGCTACCCGCCACCTTTCTCAAGTCGTCGGTCCATCGTGCTGCAGGACGTCCTACACTACGTTTGCATAAACGTAAACAACTAGATACATACATTTTTTGTTTTTGTCTAGATTTTTACCGATAAATGATTCGTTATCACTACTGTGATTATTACAACTACGTGCCTTAGTTTTTGATAACATTCTAAATACACTCTGTATAGGAGACATTAGTACCTAGGTTCTAACAGCTATTTATTTGATAACCACGTGGCGCAGTTGCTAGATACCAGCTTGTGAAACGATAGACCGCAATTTCGATACCCGTACTAAGACAAATGTTTGCCAGCTTCTAAAACGAGTACGACTAGATCCTCGCATTGAGACAAATGTTTGTGTGCTCTACAAATATTTGTTTCGGGTCTGGGTGTTTGTGAGACCGATAAGTCTCTCGTAGTTTCTGATACCCACGTCACAAGACTTGTATCTTAGTGTGGGGTCAGGACTATGTGTGTGACTGTTGGGTGTATTTATTTATAAATTTCATCATCTTATACATATTATTTCTTGCGTTATT
Source organism: Cephonodes hylas (assembly GCA_030295005.1). Lineage (NCBI taxonomy): Eukaryota > Metazoa > Arthropoda > Insecta > Lepidoptera > Sphingidae > Cephonodes > Cephonodes hylas. The sequence goes on along the minus strand of AP025385.1, from coordinate 222,837 downwards.
TTAGTATTTGTAATTTATTTACTTGTAATTTATCGGTTTAAGCGTGAAAACAAAACAAAGTATTTTTTTGCATTGTAATCCATATATGTATTACACAAACATATTATAGTATGTATGTATAGCAGTAAGCTCATCACCACTGGTAGGTAACGCCCACGTAGGATAAAAATATCCCCAATGTATCAACAGTTTTATTGGCTCGGACACATAAGCAAATAAGGATTAGCATACTTACCACGTCCAATATTATTCTAGAAATAACACTATCTTTATATCTGGAATAATAAAATCGTGGACAGGTGTAGTATAACCGCAAGTAAACGTCTCATCTTTCTTCACGCTTTATCCCTTGAAGGATAGGTAGAGGACGACTCTAGCTATCTATAATCGGTCGATATACGACCCACTGCTGGGCACAGGCCTTCTCTACAGCAGAGAGGTTTTCGGCCTTAGCCCTCGTAATAAATTTCTAAAAACTTTGAAGTATGGTTTCATCACGGTGTTTTCCTTCATCGTTTAAGTATCTGATAATTCATTGTGAATACATAATTTACTTTGAAAAGTCATAGCTGTATAGTATGCCTTGAATTTGAACCTGCAACCGCTGAGATCCTCGACCACGGGCCTAAGCCTACTACAGCTTTAGCGTTGATAATAAGAAATCAATACTACCTTGCCCCAATAATACTTTGACTCCGAAATCGAACCCCGCTATTCTATTTCATTTTTATTGACACAATAGCGATTGATAAGCCACATTTTTATACACTTTATACATACACCATCACACCTATATTTCTGCGGAGGTGAGTTGAGCTATAGAATATAATATATTTTTATATAGAACGTAATCTACAAACGCAGTATGACTGTGGAGTAAGTCGCGGATTAAACAATGTTACTTTAAAACAGATATGTCGCAAGTATTTCGAGATTTAGAACCTAGTAAGCGTATAAGGATTAAAGTAAGTTACTTTCAAATAACCCAGGTACTTTACTTAGTTTTGTTACAAGCAGTATTGATGTGGTAATATTATTCTTTATATTCTTCGTACTATTTAAGCATCATTAAAAAAACTTTATTTAAAGGTTATGGCAATACTTCCGTAGAACTGCAAAGGCCCAGTTTGTCTTGCAAAATTTTGAATAATAATATTTGAACTTTAATTCTTTATTTAACAACACCAATTTCACACATAAATAAGAATATACTGAGCTTACAATCAATAGTTATAAACTAGACATTACACAATTAACGTGTAACTAGAGGTATCGATCCCGGGATCCCGAAGCCCGGGATCCCGGTCATATTTTAGTCCCGAAAATCCCGGGATTTGATTCAATAAATCCCCGGATTTTCGGGATTGATATATTTATAATAAAAGTCAGAAAAAATGTGCTTTCTAAGATCATTACAAGAAATTACTCTTTATGAGCCTAGTTTTACACAAGGCTATAATTTTGAGAAGACCTATAAAAAATTATTGATAATCTCTCCAACTTCTATAGAGCCTGAACGCGATTTTTTCGCTTCTAGATATTTGTGCCACACATTAAAAAGTAAGCGTTCGGATGAGACGTTGGATGTGTTGTTATTTCTACGATTTTATTTTCATGGCTTAAATAAGTAATTTATAGTTCCTATATTTATATTTGATTTAAAGAACATTGATCTCTTTTGCATAATCTTTTTATAGTATAATGGCGTTTCTTTTTTTAGATATAATGGCTTAATTTATTTATTTTATCAGAAGAAAATATGGTTTTGTTTTATTTTTGAATATTTAAGTAAAGATTTAAAATAAAAGATTGATTTTAATATGTTTTACTTTCTTCTTATTACCACTTTTTATTACTAATACAATCCCGGGACTATCCCGGGATCAACTTTTGGTAATCCCGAAATTCCGGGATTATAAAAATCGACGGGGATCGAATCCCCTACGTGTAACGCTTTTGGGCTTCTATGGAAGTACTGAGACTGATTTTTACATACTTTATCTACTTATGTATATGACTCCCAAAATAGAAAACGAGTAAAAATTATGTAACTTTCAACACTTCTGTGACTTATTGGAATTATACCACCAAATGCATAAGTCACGTTTAGTAATAGTTCTAGTAGTTTTCACCAAAATCAAATCTTTGACTTTCCTATTTGCAAACAATAAAAACTTCGCATAATCTTCTATAATGATGAACATTTTACTTGCTGTTTAAAGATACGAAATTGAACCGCAGAGTTCTAGGTTCGAATATAGTTGAGTGACTTATTGTGTATAATAAATAGAACCAAAACCAGTCATATTGTGATGGTTTCGAGGTTTAGGCGCGTGGTCGAGAATCTCGTCGGTCGCAGTTCAAAACCCTAGGCACACGACTGACTTTTCAAAGTTTTTTCACGCTGAATTATCACTTGCTTTAACGGTGAACGAAAACATCGTGATAGAACTTACACTTAAAAAAGTTCTGCCCGTCTCAGAACCCGAACCCGTTTACAGCCTATTCCTCAGACCAATAATACCATAAAAATACGTTTTGTTGAATGAAAGGAGAAAGTTCCTAATGACTTTTTTATTATACACATTAGGAGAGATTTACTAACTCGTATTAAACAGTTAAAATACTTTTGTATTGATAAGGAACATCTGGCGCCCAAAAGGAGTTAAAATGAATAAAAAGTATTGAAAAGTTGAAAAAATTCCGTAGCCAATGTGGATTCTTCGTTAAGAGAAATGAGATGTGATAATAGTGTCAAAAATTAAGACTTTACCTATATGTAAGATGATTGCAAACACACTGACGCTAAAAATTCTCGACAAAAAGTATATTATCATATTTACTTTTTTTGGTATTATCTCTCTTTTGATTACTTTGTTATATTTTTACACATCCTTTTTGTTAATTCTTTTGTCTGTAAGAGACTGCAGTCGATGATAAGACCGCCTTTTGTCACTTAGTCCTAAACATTTCTTTATCTTTTGATTATCTTTTGTTTTATATCCAATGTCTACAATAAAGTGTTATTTATATATTTACTAGCTTTTGCCCGCGACTCCGTCCGCGTAGATTACAGGGTTGAGTTCAGAAAGAAAATAAGTTGTAGTCTATTTACTCCTCAGAGTCCTATTTATGTCCATGCCAAAAGTCATACAAATCGGTCAAATTGTTTAAACGTGAAACCGTAACGCGCCGGTCCGCGCCTTGTGCATCATTATTGCGCGCTTGATAATTATTTTGAAACTGCGATATCTTCTAAGATACTCATTGAAATCAAATGATGTAAAGGACAAATTTATTTTATATTAAATACTTGTAATGAATAACGCATTTGTTTGGATAAGGATTAATATAATCTTTATATAAACACCTTCACAGACAATGCTTCATTTTAGAACAAATTTGGTTAGCATAAAAGAGGTTATAGTGAACCAACTCTAAAAGTTAGACATATGCTATCGCGGACTTTTTTGTAGGCATTATCAAGCTCTACAACTTTTCTCTAGGACTCAACTATATATCTCCCATGGGTAAGGCAGCGTTTGCAAAAAACGATTTTGTTCGACCGTTTTTTCTCCGACTTACTTCGCAAATCAAGCCACAACGAAAAAGTCTTATCATTTTTTGGAGTAATATATAGCCTATGTCCGTTCTCAGGGTCTAAAGATTGTCTGTGCCAAATTTCATCAAAATCCGTTCAGCCGTTTAGGCGTGAAAGAGTAACAGACAGACAGACAGACAGAGTTACTTTCGCATTTATAATATTAGTATGGATTAGTATGGATAAATAAACATATAAACGTTCACTAAGAACCATAAATATTAAATGTAAGTGATGATCAGGAAAACGTTAATCCTTTTATTTCTCGTCGCAATGTTTTTAACGTAAATTTATTTGTAATCACCTTAAGCTTTAATATTTAAGCTTATGATAAAACGGTTATTAAAGTATTGTTTAAGTACTAATTTCATTGATACACTAATCGTCATATTTCGTATCAACAAAAAATACCTGCACGGGATTCGAACCCCTTGGCATTCCTTGACTCTCGTCTCGATCGACTACATACTGTAGTAAACTTTGTGGAGGCTCCGTGGTATCTACAAATGATCCTGTATTTAAGGAAGGCTCTTAACATTCCCGCGTTATCACGGATTTACTTACGAGCGCCAGACGGCTGATAATACGCTTTGATGACCCGACACAAGGGACGCAGTTGGGCTCCCGAGGGAACAAACATGAACCAGGAATGTACTCTCATATAGGAGATACAAGCAGGGATAGAATATCTTAATATAGATAGATATAATATATACAGGGTGTATTCAGACCGTTATCGAAAACTACGGTAGGTAATAGCCAAGGTGATTACAAACCCCCTGGTGTTAAAGAAAATCCCGACAAAAGATAAAAAAATTGTCGTTTTCCATACAACCATCGGTAATAAATGTATGCGGTTTGTATGGAAAACGTCAAATTTTTTATTTTTTGTCGGGATTTTCATTAATGCCATGGGGTTTGTAATGATCTTATATGTCACTTGTCTTCGTTTTCGACCACGGTCTGAATACACCCTGTATAGATCTTAACGTCCTTTAGTTGATGATGATCATGATTGTACACACACAAGACAAAACCTGAAAAAAATACATTATACAAAAATCACATAGTACCTACGTCCAAATGGTAGTCTTATCGCTTTAAGCGGTCTCTTCCAGACAACCATAAGATGAACCTTATTGAACGTGGCAACCAAACCATGCTAAGCCAAAACCATGTTCGTGCAATTTCGTCAGCCCCGTGGCGCAGTTTGCTAGACACCGTCTTACGAAACGCCAAGCTACACGTTTGATCCTGAGACAAATGATTGTGTGATCCACAAACTTTTGTTTCGCGTGGGTGTATGTGAGACCGAAAAGTCTTTCGTATACACCCAACAGTTACATACACAGTTCTGAACCCACACCAGGATAAAAGTCCTGTGTCGTGGGTAACAGAAACTAGGAGAGACTTTTCGGTCTTACAAAGACACAGACCCGAAACAAATGTTTGTGGATCACTAAAAATTGTCTCTGCGGGGATCGAATCCACGATCTGTCGTTTCGCAAGCTGGTGTTTAGCCAGTTTCGTCACTAGCGGCAGTTGTAGACAACTGGTCTATCTGAATTAACTTTCCTAAAGTCCATTAAAAAAATGAACATCGGAATAAAACTGTTTCCGCCGATTCATCGCAATTTTAATTAATTTCAACTTCTCGACGTTTTTCATTTAACTTTATTCGCTGTGAGTGAAGTTAGAGTTAAGTTAGTGCTAACATTAACAACTCAATCTGCGCCGTGCTACGAACGCCGTAAAATCTTAGAGACATCAGGAAGTTTAACTTAATGGTTAATTTAAAATAGAGAGCTTATATATTGCTCTTTTCCTTTCAATAACAATTCCTTTTATTATCTCGTGTAACTAAGATTAAGGTCGCTACGTTATTGTTTAAATCTAGTTATTGCGAACGGATTTTTTATAAACCTTAGGAATATAATTGTTAAAATATCTAATGTTAGATTTATACGAGACCTATATCTAAACTTTTCTGCAGTTAAAGTCCAAAAGTATTACAAACATAATTACTTATACACAATATTAGTTACAAATTACCTACGATATTTATTTCGATACTAATAATTTTTAACCCTCAATTATAAAGACGCATGTTATGGGTTCTTGTGTGCCAGGGTTTGTATATCTGTGTGTTTGTATTTTGGCTCTTGATCTACTACACTAACAATATTTATGTCAATGCGCTTCTTTTCTTTAAAAGCTAAATTTAGGTACAATTTATATGGATATGTTTACGCGTTCTTAGGACATCAGCACATTTAACTGCATTAGAATAAAGACCTAATGTCAATGCATTACAGTTGAAAATGTATTTGCTACTGCAATTTTATATTAGCTGAAATCACTGAGGTAAGAAAATTAAAAACTAATCAAGTGCGAGCCCAACTCGCACACTTACATATTTATTTTATTTTAATATAAACTGAAGGGCAGACGAACGCATAGATAAAAAAGAAAGGAAAAAAACAACAAAAAAGAATATTTTTCTGGCGTGGTTAAAGTATTATAACAAACATTCAAGCTATCCCGTTTATAATATTTCTACAATTTGTACCACATCTCATACTCACTTTTTCCTATTTTTGGCGTTATTAACTTAGCCATACCCTCGATCTAAGTCCGACCCCGCCCGCAGATAAGGCGCGGGGTACAACCGGCCCTCGACGAGATAAGCCCTCGTCAATCATGGAGGGTTGACTTATAGAATTTGGGACCATGTGACGCATCCTAAACATAACGCTATTAAGACCTCAAGTGTCTTTTAGATTAATTGTTTACAAAATGATAAGGTAGTTGGTACATTGAAGAATGATGATTGAAAGTTAAGGACATTCTGTAACAAAATCCATTGAGAAAATATTGGATGAAAGTCGTGGTGCACTAGTATTAGGCAAGAGGTCTTTCGATACTAATCTCCATTAAGATTTTCAAAAGAAATAGCTAAAAAGTTTTTCCAATATGAACAAGGATGACATAGGAATCGGTTTAACGAAATCAGTGGTAGAGGAGGCCTGGGCCTTGCTGTGAAAAGCATAATAATAATATAGCAAATACACCCAACAGTCACAAACATAGCTCTAACCCACACTAAGATACGCGTCTTGTGTCGTGGGTATGAGTAACTACGAAGGACTTTGCGGCCTCACAAACACCCAGACCCGAAACAAACATTTGTAGATCACACAAACATTCGTTTCGCAAGTTTGTATACTAGTCAACAACACCACGAAACTTTTAAATTCATAAAAACTGATATGAATACCAAAATAACTAAATAAGCGACATACAATTTATCTACCTGATGTGACCTGACTATTAAGTTAACACATATGTAAATCCAATGATCATTAAGTTGGTGGATCAATTAATTAAGTTATAAACAGTCAACGGAGTTAAAACCCTTGTAGTTAGGTTTACAGACCCATATTAAAACAACATATTAATAGACCATAAAATGCCGGATAGAACTGTAAACGCAATTTCACTGGCATAGACAACCGTTCGATTCGTTGTACAAATGTTTACGATCTCATTCAGGTGTCACAAACAATTTTCTAACTTTTTAATTGATACACGTAATCATATAATAATCATTTATGGTTTTTATAAGTTTATCTATAATATGTCGTTTCTTTGTTTAACTATCCCTGTTTTCTCATAGATTAGTTTAAGGGATCAAAGCTGCTCGTTATATTAGTCACTAGCTTTTGCCCGCAACTCCGTCTGCGTGGACTACAGGGTTGGGTTCAGATAGAAAATAAGTTGTAGGTAGTATTTTACTTCGCAGAGCCCCATTTACTTAAATATACAAAAATCATACAAATCGGCCAAATTGTTTCAAATTGGCGGCCGGTCGACGCCTTGAGTATCATTATTGCGCGCTTGATCATTATTTTGAAACTGCGATATCTTCTAAGATACTCATTGAAATCAAATGTTGTAAAGAACAAATTTATTTTGTATTAAATATTTGTAATGAATAACGTATTTATTTGTATAAGGATTAATATAATGTTTGTAAAAACACCTTCACAAATAATGCTTTATTTAAAATACATTTGGTTAGAATAAAAAACCTTAAAAGATAGACACATGCTGTCGCGGACTTTTTTTTAGAATTTTTAAAAACGAACAATTCTGTCATACATTATTTTAGCGAAACTTTAACCGTTTCTGCAGCGTACGCAGCGGAAGCTCACAAAAAGGAAAAAAGTCCCCGATTTTGAAACATTATTTATTGCTGCTCCGCTCCTATCGGTCGTAGCGTGATGATGTATAGCCTATAACCTTCCTCGATAAATGTGCTATCTAACAGTGAAAAAATTTTTCAAATCGGACCAGTAGTTTCTGAGATCCTAGCGTTCAAACAAACAAACAAACAAACAAACTCTTCAGCTTTATAATATTAGTATAGATTGGCAGTATTTATAAAAAACAAAGGAGCCTCAGGGAATCTATCTAATAGTTAAAACAATTGATGTCACAAAAATACTTACATACATAGTTGTAACCCTATGATAGGATAAAAGTTCTGCGTCGTTGGTATCAGAAACTACGAGAGACTTTTCGGTCTCATAAACACACACATTTGTGTCGGTGATATGAATAATTGAAATCAAATGTTCAATAAAAAGTTTCCTACATCTGCCATGAGAGATTGCATCATGAAATTTTATGACGACAAACGGAAAACGGCCGACTTTGATGCAGAGAAAGCAGTGATGAATAAATATGGGACATTTGCAACAAACGCCAAGGCAATAAAACAAATTTTACCATTTTGTAAGCTGTTATTGTGGGGAAATGTGTTGTGTTACGTGGGACTGATACATACCTGGCGAAATGTGGGTGCAGTAATGCATCTCTGCCTACCCCTTTGGGGAATATAGGCGTGAGGTATGTTTTGTTTGTTTGTTTTGAAATGTCTTTACTTTGAAGAAGAAGAAATGCTAAGAAATATTTATCTGATGTGCGTGCATGAAGAAAAAAATGCTTAATTGGAGTTTAAACAATGACATAGAAAACACGTCAGGCTAGTTTAAATATAAAAAAGCTTATTATTTTTTGAAATAATAATTTATATGAGAATAATGTCAGTTGAGGAAGCGAAAGAGGTGTATTTGGACAAAGGTATTTGACGCTCAATAGTCTCTGCCTAACCCAAACAGAAAGAGGTTTGGCAAGACACCAAATTGTGAAACGAGAGGCCGCAGGTTTGATCCCTGCACCGTGACAAATGTTTATGTGTTCCATAAATATTGTGTATAAGTGTGTAATAAGTGTTTGTGATACTGAAAACACGCTCGTTGTTTTCTTACCTATAATACAGGAATTCAGAACTATGTTTGTGACTTGGGTGAATATGTCCCACTGCTGGGCACGGGCCTTCTCTACAGCTAAGACAATATAGGCCTTGGTCCATAAGTGATTAAAAAAGTTTACCCCTTTACAAACTCTAGTATGACTCTACAATCTTTCATCACCCATTAATGTCATTTGTCTTAACGTGGGAATCGAATTCGCGACATCTCAACTTAATTATAATTCATGAAGGGTGAGTACAGCCCTTAGACGCCACTTCCTGCCGGTTCACTTCCGGTTGACCAAGGCGCCCTAGCTTTCTCACACAAACCAGCGGAATGGAACCTAAGTCTTCGAGAATTTCATTGAAAATTAGGGACGACATCTTTATTGTACATTCAACCTTAACACGTAGTCATAAAGCTTAATTTTGTGTGACTATAATTTGGGTTAGTTTTTAAAAAAATGTAAAAGCTATTTTGATCTTTATCAGTAGCGAGATAAGGTATAAAATCGAATGGCAGAAGAAATGTAAATTAATAAAACAATTATAGCCAAGATCGACAGACACCTGCCACTATAAAACGTAATGGGTCACAACGAGAGGTGCAGGGTTCAATTCCCTTTGTACATTTTTATACTTATCTATTACACGTCGTAAAGCGATGTCGAAAGGCCCTTTACGTGATTTTATGACGAGTGGATGTTGGGTAATGTTTATAATTATTGTTTAAACAATTACTGGAACTACCTCGTTTTATAAGTATTATAAGTTTGTATATTAAGAATTATCTAGTACTTGAACGGTGAAGGAAAACATCGTGAGGAAACCTGCATAGCTACAAGTTCTTATGCGTGTAGTCCGCTAACCCGCACTAGGCCAGCGTAGGACTAAGTGGACTTAGCCTATTGCCGCTAGTAAGAATATTGTTATTGAAAAACCCAATAACAATTTGCTTCCCCTGGGAAACGAACCTGGGGACTCAAAATTGCACGGCATATACTTACGCTGTGAGACTATGAAGCAGTCTCAAACATATGTGCAAAAACAACTCCTTTATAAGACTAAAAATCGAATTATAACTACGATTCGTCTATTATATTTTTATCAAACATACATATTATGTGGTATTTAGCAATAGGACATAATGATAGCGATCGGAAACGGTTATTGCCTAATATTATCTTTGGCTTATATTAAGAAATAACAAATTTCATCAAATAAAACATTTTTATCACAACATACGTCACTGATAAGAGAATCAATTAAAATTGTTATATAATAATGCTTAATTTCGACACCTCAAACAGTTGCGTTGGTGGTGTAATGGTCAGCATAGTTGCCTTCCAAGCAGTTGATCCGGGTTCGATTCCCGGCCAACGCACACTTTTTGTATTTTTAACTTTAAATAAAATCGAGGTCACTTTACGATTAAGGAAAAAAAAATTATTTTAACAAGCAGGAAAATGTAAAAGTAATCCTTAGTAATGTGTCTCAATTTTATATCGTTTGCATAATAATGAGATGTGGCAGACTGTGTGACGCCTTAGCTAGTTTACATATAAAATATATGCGATTCAAATGAGTCAGAAAATATAAAATAATGTCAATAAAAAAATCCTGTTGATTATTTAAAACATTTGCATACATTCTGTGTCATAGTCAAAAGTCTATTCTAGTTTCTGATATGACACAAGGCTTGTATTTTAGTGTGAGAATTGTGTGACTGTTGAGTGTATTTAGTTATTCATTCTAAATAGTTTTTCGGTGTAAAGCGACCAGCAGAGCTTCGTCTATTCTTTATATTTAAACAACTAAAGTATCTAATTTAAGGAATTCCTATGAACTTGAACTATCAGCGCCGGTTTCCAGGCGATGTTTTCAATCACCGTTAAAGCACGTGATAATTTCTGAATTGATTATAATTACTTTATTGTTTAAACCGAGGACTACCGCGCTTAACATAACAGCCCCGTGGCGCAGTTGGCTAGACACCAGCTTGCGAAACGAGCGGCCGCGGGTTCGATCCCCGTACCGAGACAAATGTTTGTGTGATCCACAAATATTTGTTTCGGGTCTGGGTGTTTGTGAGACTGAAAAGTCTCTCGTAGTTTCTGATACCCACGACACAAGACTCGTATCTTAGTGTGGGGTCAGGACTATGTATGTGACTCTTGCGTGTATTTATTTATTTATTTATAAAAAAAAAAAAAAAAAAATATCTTTATATTATAATAGAAACATACGTAAAAACTTTCGCGTTTTTAATATCACTGAGATAAAGGAACCCAAAAAACAGTAAAGATATTTTCATCGCAAAAATCAGTGATCCCTTAAGTTGTAAAACTTATCTGCGGGTCACAAACTTACGAATTGTTCGGGGAATATTTTATGCGGGTCGCGGGCTAACATGACCCAAGTTATGTATTTTGATGCGACTATATAAAAAATAAATCCTATTCTTTACGTGCCAAAATTTGTTTCGAACTTTCTCTAAAACTAAAGAGTAGAGGCCTTAGTCCACCACGCTGGGCTTCTGGAGATTAGTGACATTAGCACCGTTTTTTTTTTTTGTTTTTTTGTTATCGAGGGGAAAGCTGTTTATGGCTCTATGGAAAAGTCAAAGGTGTGTGCCTGGGGTTCGAACCTGCAGTCCGGAGTCCTTCAGAGATAATGAATAAGTGTTCATCGGAGCATACTCTCACAAGCTTTCTGTTGCTAGGCAGTGTGTGCTATCGGCTTTTGGTTCTGCCACCCGACACCGGCACACTCAGCGGAAGCAACCGATGCATAATATTATACATGTGTCTCGTGTAACATTCATTATATTTCACTAGCTCTAGTTTTTGACTCGACAGTATTCTTACAAGTTAATTTATTAAAATGCTTATTTTTAGTTGTACCTATATGTTTTAATGTCTTTTCAATACATTAATTAACGAATTAAAGTTACTATGATTTGCCATTTTCCAAGCCAAACTAATTTTTGTTCGGTTTTTCGATGAAAAAAAATCGAATACTGCAATGGACTCACACTTCATTTTTACAATTATGAGAAGCAAACTGCGTTTTTGGACTTCTATAGAAGTACCACTTGTAGATATGTCCATATAAAGCTAAAACTACCAAAAATTAAAATATCACAATAAATTCGATCACAATACTAATTTCATTCTAAACATCTTTAACTTCATCTCACTTATAACACATAGTCATGAATAAGCGAGACTGAATGACGCTGCAATTGAATGAGAGACGAAAGAATTCAAACACTTGGTGCAAGTGCGACAATTAACTTTATGTGGACCAGGCCGTTTCAATTTGTTCGCGTCGCCACCGTATCATTCATAAATCCTGCAATGACAAGCTCATTGCGCATTTGAATGTTCTAATCTTTATTGTTTCAATCTGCTGTTTTGGGAAACAAATTGCTTATGAGAGTACGCTGCTGCGGTGAAGTGATAACACTGCTTCATTGATAGACTGTCTGGAGTATCAAGTACTAAGGGATCTCTAGCTCAATTTGTTGAGATGCTTATTAACGCTTTACTTTATGATGTAAAAAGACTGTGATTGAACTTGAAATCGAGAATCTCGGCGTTCGCGGGTTCAAACTAAAGGCAAACACATGTAACATAGTTATGTATGTCATCATCACCATCATCAGCCTATTTTGGTCCACTGCTGGACATAGCTATGTATAATTTTTTTTCTGATATTATGTGAATTTCTGATATGTGTAGTCCAACAACATTTACTAGGCCAGTGTGATGGACTAATGCCTAAACCCTCTCAATTTTGTATAAAACTCCATTGTATACCTTTAAATTATAATAACTGAACACAATAAGACTAACAATTCGTATTAAGGTTTTTTAAAGCCTAAATCCTGTAACACGATGGACCGACAACTTGAGAAAAGTGGCGGGAAACGGATGGATGAGGGCTGCTCAAGACCGGGATGGTTGGCGCTTTCTTGGGGAGGCCTACGTTCAGCAGTGGACGGTGATAGACTGATTGATTGATTGATTGAAGCCTAAATCCTCTCAGCTGTAAAGAAGGCCCGTGCTTAGCAATAAAACTTATACAGGCTGATGAAGATGATATTCAACTAACAATAACCTTCATAGTTGAAGCTGAACACGTCTTTATGAGTGAGTCACAGAGTAACGAACCGTGGTAACATCTCGTTAACTTGTTAAATACACACCAATTGGTGCAATTAGGGCGCTGTGTCAATACGGGAATCCCTACGATTGCGATCGGGGACTCCTTGTGACTCAAACTGAAGATTATCAGAACTTTGTTGGAGGTTTGTTCTTCTGATGATAACAGGAAAGATAACTTCAAGAAACATCTTTTTTTTTTTGGAATCGGAATTTACAACTGCCTACTACCACTCATTACGACCCTTGTTTAATGTTAATAAATACAACAAATGTCATCATCAGCCCATATACATCCCACTGCTGGGCACGGACCACTTTTACCATTAAAAGAGTTTTTAGGCCTTAGTCCACCACGCTGGCATAGTGCAAGTTTGCGGACTACACACCTAAGAAATTTCAAAGGATTTTTTAGGTGCGTAGGTTTCATAACGATTTTTTTTCTTCACCGTTAAAGCAAGTGAAAATTCATCATGAACACACGCATAATACACTAAATATTCACATAACATTGGAACACCCCCACACCTTGCTAATCACTGGTAGAATGTTCCATCATGACTTGGTCTTCTTCTTCTTCTTCATCAACCCATATACGCCCACTGCTGAGCACGGGTCTCCTCTACCACAGAGAGGGTTCAGGCCAAAGTCCACCACGCTGGCCTAGTGCGGGTTGGCGGACTACACACCTAAGAAATTTCTAAGAACTTTTTAGGTGTGCAGGTTTTATCACGATGTTTTCCTTCACCGTTAAAGCAAGTGATAATTCAATTTGAATACACACATAACTTCGAAAAGTCATAGGTGTGTGCCTGGGGTTCGAACCCGCGATCGCCGAGATTCTCGACCGCGTGCCTAAACCTCGAGGCCATCACTGCTTGCCTTACAAAATTCCTGATAATGCATATAAAAAATCCTCATGATAATCTTAAAACTGTATACGTTTATTTAACAATTAAAAGCAATTTCACATTACGTGAGAATTAAGAAAAAAATATTTTTTCTTTTTAGCAATTATGATCTTTTTGTCTATATCTTTATAATATATATTACAGATTCAGAAATTTGAAGACTTTAATTATTCTTATCTTAATTAAATTGAAAATACGTAGTAGATAAGTTACTAAAAGTTAACGCAAACGAACAAAAACCAAATTCCGACGAATTACATAAATTTATTTTCAAACCATTTACAAACTCCATACAGATTCAGGCAATTGAAATCACGCATTCATCTATAGGTAATAGCTTCTTGGAAACAATTACAAATGGGGAATTCTCGTTCACAAGTTTGCCTTGTTACTAATTTTTCGCGAAACATCTCAAGATCACTAATTACTCTTCTCCTGAAGATGACCTCACTTCATTCAGCGACTGATAAGGTTATCGTTACGAGGTAACCGGGACTGCTTACTGAGCTAAAGATATAGTTCATTTTTCATTAAATACACGCCTATATAGGTACCATAAGGTATCTGCGGCCTGCGTATCATAATTTAGTGATAATTGTATCCATATATTTTAAGAACGAAGGTGAAAGAAAAACATAATAATGAAACCAGCACACCTTAAAGTTCTAAGGAATTTTTTAAGTGTGTAGTCAGCAATCCCGCACTAGCCTAGAAACCCTCAATGGTAGAGGATGTCCGCGTCCATGCTTTTGTCCTGATGCAAAGTGCATTATAAATGGTCTTGTAGTGAGTTTTAACTAAATAAATATTATACCAAACCCCAGGCACACACCTCTGACTTTTCGAAGTTATGTGTGTATTCAAATTGAATTATCACTTGTTTTAACGGTGAAGGAAAACATCGTGATAAAACCTGCACACCTAAAAAGTTGTATATATTATAAAGATATAGACAAAAAGATCATAATTGCTAAAAAGAAAAAATATTTTTTTCTTAATTCTCACGTAATGTGAAATTGCTTTTAATTGTTAAATAAACGTATACAGTTTTAAGATTATCATGAGGATTTTTTATATGCATTATCAGGAATTTTGTAAGGCAAGCAGTGATGGCCTCGAGGTTTAGGCACGCGGTCGAGAATCTCGGCGATCGCGGGTTCGAACCCCAGGCACACACCTATGACTTTTCGAAGTTATGTGTGTATTCAAATTGAATTATCACTTGCTTTAACGGTGAAGGAAAACATCGTGATAAAACCTGCACACCTAAAAAGTTCTTAGAAATTTCTTAGGTGTGTAGTCCGCCAACCCGCACTAGGCCAGCGTGGTGGACTTTGGCCTGAACCCTCTCTGTGGTAGAGGAGACCCGTGCTCAGCAGTGGGCGTATATGGGTTGATGAATATAAAAAAATGTGATTATAAATTAAAAATATTTGCTTTTATTTTTATTCATTGATTTTATTTTCCCAATTTTTACTCACAAAAGCAAATTCAGAACTATTTTTTTGTTCTAATTCTTATTTCTAGGTATAAATGGAAAAAAAAATTATGTATAACCCGTGCCCAAAATTGTTGTTGACCGGTGTTATTTAAGACTTCGTGCAGCTACTAGGATTCCTAATTATTAATTGTCAAAAAGTAGTGATGGCCTCGAGATTTAGACGCGCGGTCGAGAATCTCGGCGGTCGTAGGTTCATACCACAGGCATATACAGGACTTTTTGAAGTTATGCGTGTATTTATTATAATGAAATAAATCTTCGCATACTTTAATGATGAGGAAAAACATCGTACGGAAACAGCACACCCCCGGGCTCGGCAAGTATCGTAGACTAAGACCTAAACCCGCCTATGCTCAAGACTATCGAAAACGTCTTATTAAAAAAAATATAAATTGGATTTTCAGTTCGGTTTTCACTAATCTTAAATGTCTGGCGAAATAGGTTTATACAGATAGAAAGATTCTAGGCATTCTATTTCATTTGTCTGTTAGTCTATAATAAAAACGAGAGTTGGTAATAATTAAACACAGCATATTTGAAGATCGAGTTAAAATTTCACCAGTAGTCGTCCAAACGTATGTTCATAGGATGCAAATTATGCAGAGAGCGAAAGTTTAAATGTTTACACTTGGTGGCAAATTTGCACGGATGTGGCTCAAGGTTGAATACGAAAATATGATCATGCCGATGTCTTTGAAGGGTAGACAACTTTTCCAGTGACGATTCTTCCATAGAAGCCCAAAAACAAAATTTTCCTTACTTTCCGAATAACCTTTAAGCTAATCTTTATTTAACAAAAGCTATTTGACATAAATCTCAATATCTTGAACCCACAATTGACTATGAACTAGACATTACTCAATTAACGTGTAACGCTTTTGGGCTCCTATGGAAGTACCGACACTGATGGAAGCAATTCTAAACTCAAGTATCATAATTTTTTTTAGACTCACGTAAAAGGCGTTTTTCCTCACTCAGTACTTACTTCTTCTTCTTCATCAACCCATATACGCCCACTGCTGAGCACGGGTCTCCTCTACCATTGAGAGGGTTTAGGCCATAGTCCACCACGCTGGCCTAGTGCGGGTTGGCGGACTACACACCTAAGAAATTTCTAAGAACTTTTTAGGTGTGCAGGTTTCATCACGATGTTTTCCTTCACCGTTAAAGCAAGTGATTATTCAATGTGAATACACACATAACTTCGAAAAGTCATAGGTGTGTGCCTGGGGTTCGAACCCGCGACCGCCGAGATTCTCGACCGCGCGCCTAAACCTCGAGGCCATCACTTACTGTCATAACAAATTTAACTGGAAAAACCCAATCATACTTTTCCCAACCTGAGAATCTTATACGGGACCTCTAGGACATACGGCACATATACTCCTAGATCACGAAGTAAAACCAAAAAGGTTTTATTCCGTTTCCAAATACATTATATCCTTCTTTCCATCCTAGAATGTATTACTTGTTATTATTCCAGCCAGCTTAGCCAATAGTTCACAGGTTTCGACACGAATATTTAGTATTCAGTTTCGGTGTGTTGGCACCATTGTCGCGGCACTCTTTGTACTCATCACAATGACGTTTGTATGGGGCCGTATGACTCTAATTTGGGGTTATGTTGCCCATACTGAATAATCTGCAGTATTAGACAATACTGTTCCGGGATCGTGTGGACAGGCCTTATTATCTTGTCATGTTAATGATATCGAATACGAGTATGTTAAATGTTGCACACACATTTGTGCTGCGAGATTATTAGGCCCTAGGTTCGATGCCTAAGTTGGCTGTTGAGGTTTTTCATTAGGAATATCTCACTATAATGAAAGAGTTAACATATAAAGTTATTAGGAATTTCTTAATTGTCCATTTTTCCAACCCAAACTATGCCAGAACGGTGGATTAAGTCCTAAACCCTCTCAATTGTAGAAGAGGCTCGTGCCCAGCAGTGGGACGTAATGGACTTATGATGATGGTGGATTATGTCAAAAAAAGCACAAAATTCTTTATTATTTTAAATCCTAATCACAATTCGAAAAACATGGGTGCAGAAAGACACACCTGTATGTATGTATGTATAAGAATGAAATAATTTAGCCCAACCACCTAATACACAATCCACACAAAGCCCACACATCTAGACCCGAAGGTAATTCCAACAATCGTGTGAGTTATTTCATAGGAAGTGAGTTGATTGTATCGAAAGCGTGCGCCGAATTAAGTGACGGTACATCACCTGGCTGTGCATTCCTATGTGGCGACCCACTTCCACAGCCCTTGGGTCTGTTTCTATGATGTAAGCCCTTGCTTACTGCATAAGTTACATTGCTATGATTTTTTAAACCGAGATCTAGGTATAATGAATTAAAATCCACATAATATCACGTCTGTATTCCCTGAAGGGGTAGGCAGAGGAGGCACATTTTATCAGGTATGTATCAGTCACACATAATAAGGGGTGAGTCTTCTGCCGTTTTTCAGACATATTTCACGACTCCGTGCTGCTACTGAGAATTTCCTAATGAAAAATCCCAATAACACTGCCTGGCCCAGACGTCTCAATCGCACTGCATACAAATATATTACGAGACAACGAAACTACCCACCTAATAAATTTACAAAATGATATTAATTCGAAAGCTGGTTTGTTTGTTAGGGTTTTGATTAATAATAGAAGTCTCTTGAAATAGTTAAAAGTTGTAACCGGCTTTGAATTTGGTCACGTATTTTATAACTTTTAAGTTCACATAAGCTTCGGTAGCCTCAAGGATTAGATGCCTGATCGAGACAAATAAGGAAAGATTAACTATAAAAGTTTATTACATGTAGTCCGCCAACTCGCTCTAGACCAGCATGGTTGCCCAAGGCATAACCCGACTCAGTTGTAAAAGAGGCACGTGCCCATGAGCCCATCAATGGGAAAATGTACATTCATATCAGTGGCTATACTTCCATAGAAGCCTAGATATTCTCATTTACATGTCAAATCGCTTTTGTTAAATAAAAATTGGAACTCGGAAGCTTAAAGATAATAATTCGGAATTTTGTAAAGCAATCTGGGTTTTTAGACTTTTATGAAAATTCCGCCACTGCTTTTTATATTAAAAAAGATTACAATAGCGTAGTGTGTTTTATGCGCTTCCCAATCAAAATGAGGCTTGAAAACCTGTTTTAAAAATTTCGAATGTATATCAGCGTGTTATTTTAAATTATGTGCGTCGCTCCGGTGGTCTTAATTAAGTAAATCGTTGCAAATTTCACACTTGGGCCGCGCAATCTGCATAATGTTGGTACCGCCGAATAATGGCCGGCCGCTGTCCATCACGCGAGCCGCTTGTGTGGTCTTTATTTCGGAGTAGAGGCAGACGGGCGGTTTTATAAACGCCGGGATGAAGGGGCAAAGGAATTGTCTTGAAATTTCTGAATACTTAAGAGAAGTAATAAATTAGCTTCGTGGTTTTGGTTTTATTAAAAATCTAAGAAATTAGTATCAACATTAGTGCAGTAAGATACTTGTCAAGTTGCGGAGGTAGTTCATACAGGCCTAAATGCCGGGCACGAACATTCTCCACAACTGAGAGGGTTTAGTGTTTTGATCGTCTAGTACGGGTTGACGAAATACATACCTCAGCAAATTTAGGTGACCCACGTTGTTTACCTTCACCGTTAAAGTGCGTGATAATTAATTGTGTGCACCGTTAGTATTTTATCGTTTAAAGCTTTATAATATTTATACAGAGATGATGTCTATTGGAATCCATTATTTTTTGTCAAAAAGGAGTTTTTAACGTAAGGAACGTCTAAAAAAGACCTTTTCAGAAGCTCGTTTATTACCTGTCCTTTTCTCAATCCCGTGTCGATAAAAAATAAATTAAGAGTAATTTCGATTACTGACTTTCCTTCCCGTTTCAACAACTATCAAACGCTCGTATCAGCGACAGAAACGCTTCTTAAACGCCCGTCTGTCCCCTAACACTTTCACCTTCGCATTTATTATCGGAACATAAACTTTGTCTATTTACATATTCATACTTGTAATTGTTTGTTCCGAACATAACTCGCGCCACCTCCGGGCGTCAAATTGATCATAAAACATCGCGTCATGTTACATACATATTAATTAGAGAAAATTACTTTTAATGGACGAATTTATCGTATTTTTAGGAGTCACTTGATGCTTGGCTTAGACCACAGAACTGTTGAATTCGAAGGGAAATAGCCAATGGTATTTTGTATAAGGATGAGAGTCGCCGCTTATCTGTCACCTGTACGTTTTACTGCTCGACCAATGATAAAGTTTTCAAACCTTCATAACACGCGAGCCAAATTACCAAGAAATGTGTATGTCAAACATATGATGGTCTAATCGCAGTTTCGGCACGCTCGGCATGCTCATATTTCTAGTCCTATTCAACTGTTCTAGTCCTAAGATAGCTTGGTCGCAAAAACATTATAAATGACGGTACTGCATACCAAATTATATTTAACAAAACTACTAAAAAGCATCGAAAATACCCCAAATAATTTTGAAGTGGGTTTCTTTCAAGACCCCGTGTTAATTCCTCACGTCACCTTTGTAAATAACCTTAAGCGTACGTGACGCACGGATGGACACGCGCACGTACACATAACCAATCGCTCACGATCTTTGACCAACTATAGCAATGCCTTTGGGCTTGTCCTAAAAGTTGTCTTTTTTCTGGAATTAAAATACCAGGCATTTTTTCTATAGCAAAATTTATCAAAATCTCCTCCGGGATTTAAGGATGAAAGTGAATAAAATCTATTAAGTTAAGGTTATGATATGCAATGAAAAATTGCATACTTAAACCATGAAGAAAATCATCATGAGGAAATGTATTCCGTCAAGTTTAAGGATAAAAACTTCTATCATAGTTTCGTATTTATATTATAAGCGACTCGGACCAATTTTGCTCTACTAAAACTATGTATAAACGTGTCAACTATGATGATGATATGATCGATGTCGTTTCAACTATGCGCTAAAATTTATTTAGATTCTTTTTAGGCGTACAACGGAACTGCAACCAGTTTCTGAAAGTATCTTACCATGAGATACGACCCCAAGTTTTTTCAGAAACTAGTAGCAACTTCAAAGTGAAGATCAAAATAAAATTAATCAATAATTAAATTTAAAATTAAATTTTAAACTATTGCTGCTTCGAAACTTGTTATTGCTGTGGAGAAGAAACTAAAAATCTCTGACACGAAATGTGTTATTTATTTTGTTGTTCTCAAATAGCCGCTGCTATGTATAAAATATGTAATTGTTTCTTTTTCATATTAAAAAGGTAAAGATACAAACTATGGCAACATAGAAAAACTGATTAATTTACTTACTCCCAGGGTTTATTATGTACAATTTTTTTTTACATATTCAAGGGAAGCTCCTTAATATCCCTCCGAAGTTTCCTATAGAAGCGTATAACTATACAAGTAGCAGAGAAGGAAAACCGCCCAACGTGTTCGTCGTCACGTATCTGTAATCTCCGCGGTTCAAGATGACTAATTGCAGTCACAGGAATGCGCGGCTGAAATTCTCATACATATTTTAAGGCACCGCTTCCATCGTCTACAATCTCGCAGCGTTTATTGTACACATTACAACTATTAGATGTACTTATAACTTTTATTTCAGGTACTTTAGTTGATTAAATTGTAGAAGTACACGTATTACTACTACTACCTACTTCCATCCACTGTTTTGCTTATGGCGTATACATCAAATATTTGTCTCGGCGCAAAGACCGAACCCACGGCCTTATTCCAAACATAGTGGCGTCTTTTTGATAATGTCTCCTTATATCTCAGATTTTTTACTCCATATTCTGATAACGATTTACCAGTCCCAAGATTCGAATGTGAAATATTTCATCATATGTTAGACTTTAATGGCTCGATGCAATGAGGGATATTTGAAGGAAAATCGAATTATTTTCCATGTTAAAAACGCAGCGTCACTTCCGCGTAAGGACTTGGGCCCTTACACATCAATATGCGCAGATATGAGAAGCTCATGTGTTGGAGCCACGCCACGTGTCGCCGTCAAACTAGAGCGGAAACAATACCCGGCCATATGTCAAATGTTCTGTGTCGCATGCACTCGACGAACTATTGAATTTATGATACATGACCAATATATTTTTGAGGCTATACTTCTAAAATTATATTATTTGAGTGTGTATTATCTAAATGTATATTATCTTAGTGTAATGTGACCTCGAGGTTAGGCGTGGTTGAGAATCTCGGCGGTGGCAGGTGCAAAGCTCAGACACACATATCTGCCTTTTTATGTTATGTGTGTATTACAAATATTATAAAATATTATAATATTATAATATTAAAATATTATATATAAATTAATATTAAAATATTATAATATTATAAAATATTACAAAGCAATGTCGCTTACTTTAATAGTGAAGGAAAACATCCCGAGAAAATCTTTTTCCTAAAAATTTCTTACATGTGTAGTCCGTAAAGCGCATTAGGCCAGCGTGGTGGACTAAGGCCTAAACCATTTGAGTTGTAGAGAATGCCCCTGTCCAACGATTGTTACTTGTATGCAAAGAAAAGGCATCCTTTTCACCAAACTCCTGTATTTCACAATTTCCGCAGCAACGCATTAAAATAGTTTTATTTAATGAATCAGTCTTACGAGCTTCGGCTTTTAGTCGAGTGGATATTCCGCGAACGTTCTTCAAAACGAATCATTATGGATGTATTTTTGTTTGCCCATTGAACATGTTATTGTTATTTATTGGATAACAATCAGGTCAGTGCTCCAGTAACATTACTAATACAAAAAGTTAGGAATATCTTGGGTATAGTCCGCCAACCCGCACTAAGCCAGATGGTGGACTTGACCCTCTCAATGGTTGAGAAGTGAGTATTGGGACGTTTATTTTTTATTGTATTAGGCAAAAAAACATTTACAAATGATATGGTACTAATATACGACTACACAATTTTTCAATAAAAAATAGAGCATCTGTTTGCCGAATTATGTAAAAACCTGATGCTTAGTGCTGAAAGTCAGCGCCTCTCCCCTTGCTTTTAGATGATAGCCGCTTAATTAATAGAATTTAGTATATTTTTATGTTCCTCTTCGTGTAAAATGGGTGGATGTGGTATGGGCGGGTGATGATGAAGTTTCATAATGCACCTGTCTACACCTTCGGGAAACAAAGCGTGAGATTTGTTGTATGTATATTTTATACCAGTAAGTCAAAAAAATTCGTTTCTATTGTTATTTTTCGCTGTATAAAACCAAGCCCCCTAGTTGTGACAATCTCGCGTTCATATAAGTGAGTTAGCAAGTGTTGTACAAACAGCCCATACGACACTTACAACTGACAACTACAACCGAGCGAAAGCTTTTAGACCAACTTGAAATTGATAACACAAGAGTGGCGTGAGTTACTAGCGGCAAGCGTGTTGGCAGAAACATGACGCAGTGGCGCAGTTGGATAGATACTAGCTTGTGAAATAAGAGGACCTGGGTTCGATCAAATGAGGCAAATGTTTGTGTGATCTACAAATATTTTCGGGTCTGGGTGTTGTGAGATCGCAAAGTCTCGAATAGTTAAGTAGTCTATTACATGACTATTGGAGGTCATTTTTTTAACAAAACAAAACTTGCTATTACCAAATTTAAGCTAATAATTACATTATATCATGTTAGTAAGTGTGTGCGTATGTGAACTTATCACTTTTCGTTCACAGATTAAAAAATCTCATCATATCTTAATGTTTTTAACGAGGTAAATATCTTCATACTACTATCATTACTATCACTGATGGTCTAATATTAAATAGTGATTGTTTCATTATTTTTTAGTGTAAAAAATAACATAATAATAATTAAAAAAAAATTAGTTGCAATTGTTATACACATTTTCCCTACCATCGCTCATAATTTATCCCCCAACCGTTCGTATTTGCTTAGGGTAGTTGTCCACACGTGACGACCCCCGCGTCTGTTTGTTTGTCTTCAAGTTTTTGTCCCGCCCTATCTTCGCGTGGAATTCTTCAAAACAAACGTCGAAACAAAAAATGTGTCAAAGATAATTGATTTATACAGCCGATAGTGTAAATGGGGCTTTTTGTTCGTCTGTTTTTGAGTCACTGTGTCAATTGGAAGAGTGTGTGTTTTGTTGGTTAGGGTATTTATGTTTAGATAGGGGAAGAATGTAAAAACTACACAAGTGTATCAGAATCTGAGGTCAAGAATATATAAAGTGTAAAAAGTAATAGTAACGGTAAGGGTGATTAAAAAATACATGAATGTTAAAAAAATCCCGAAAAATAATTATAAATTGACTCTTTGCTAAACCCCAGAAATAAATATATTGTTTCACTTTTTGATTACGATCTGTATACGTACATATACAGACGTACATATATGTGGGAATAAATGTATGAGTATCACTGTTAGTCTTTTTGGGATTATACTATGCCCAGCAGTGAAATGTATATAGGCTGACGATGATGATAATTATCCATACAACTATGCTTGCAAATTCACTCTCAGTACAATAAGTCTACAGTTTCTGATATTTTATGGCTTAAATAAATTCCAAGAATACATTCACTTATACCGACGAAATTATCTAACATATTGTCATGATGAATCTATCGCACATTCCGACTCTCACACTACTGTCCCGATTCGTCGGTACATTAGTCAAAATTATGTAACTCTCCAATCACACCCAATAAATATTTCAGGTTACTGTAACTAAGGATATACTCATCAAACGAACATTTCATTGTAAAATCGCCTTTATCCCCTACAATTTAAGGTTGAAGTTTCCATACGCTGTGTGAAAGACAGGGGAGATTCGGCGATTCGCAATGAAGGCCCACTTTCGCCGAATTTCCGTCCGAAACGGGAGCGAGCGTTAGTTGATAGGATTTTCGGCAATAGGTCGCCGACGCACGCGCAGTGAGTCACGCCGCGACGTGTGTCGAGATACGTCCGACGATTCGGGAACTTCGGAATTAAATTATAATACTGGAATGGTAAGGGAAGCTTATCATTGAACTTTAAAAAGGAATTATTTATTATACTTTATTGTGCACCAATTTTAAAAAGAAACAATATTATTAGTAACAAACTATAACGTTATGTCACAAATGGCGGCCTTATCGCTATCGGCGATATCTTCCAGCCATCTTTAAATATGTTAACCCCTATGGTCACTGGTTAATTGTAGGTTTTAAATAACAGGCAGTGCTAGCTTCGCAGTGTCAAATATTTTGACTTTTGCTTACAGATGGAAATGGCGTTAAAAATAACAAATATTAAGTAACTTTACGTAATAACTATATGACAAAATTTTTAGTTAAAATATATTTTTTAAATCTTAAAAGCATCCAAAAAACTACACTTATAACATATTTTAAAACGATCTAAAAAATTATTACGAAATGTAGCAAACATATCCGATATAGTATAGTTTAAAACTATGCTATATTATTGACTATACCAGGGCTTCCCAAACTTATTTACACTATGACGCCCTATAGAATTGTTATTTTTCTTGCGACGCACCCCCCCCCCCCCTTCATCAAAACTACCTACTTTACTGGAAATAAAAACTGCAGTAGTCAGCGTAATATGAGGTTATCTGAAAAATACGGACAGCGAAAGTTTGCCGATCGCCTCGCGACGCCCTCAGAATGTTGCCGCGACGCCCCAGGGTGTCGCGACGCACAGTTTGGGAAGCCCTGGCCTATATAATAAACAATCAATTACTTTCATCGATTCGACTAATCAAAACACAGTAAAATATCCTTTACCATTACCGGTTTAGCATTGGACTCGAAAACATCCACTGAAGATTTACCTCGATGTATTTGCGTGTGGGAATGATCCCGTCAGTCTCAGGGTTACGTTCCGACGTTGGTAGAGGTCGCCGTATGTAGGTCGAAATGGGGTCTGATTTCTGAACCACGCCTTGCATCACTTACTGCACGACTGTAACCCTGAAGTGGTGGGCAAGTGCATTTATACACGCAGTGATGGCCTCGAGTTTTAGGCACTCGGTCGAGAATCTCGACGGTCGCGGGTTCACCCCAGGCACACACCTCTGACTTTTCGAGGTTATGTGTGTATTCAAATTGAATTATCACTTGCTTTAACGGTGAAGCAAAACATCGTGATGGAACCTGCACACCCAAAAAGTTTTTAGGAATATTAAGCTGCCCTACTGCGGATTGGTGGACTATACACCTAAGAAATTCCTAAGAACTTCAAAGAGTGCAGGTTTAATCACGATGTATTCACCGATAAAACAAGATCACGACTTACTTTAAACTTTCCGAAGATATCCTGAAGATAGTTTCCGAAGCGCATTCGTGATATATTTCTGTATTTCCCCAAAAATTCTACGAAGTGTGTGTCTCGTCAATATATTTTAAGTTAACAATGCTCCCTTCCTGTTTCGTCTCCGAATCCCCGATCCCGGCCACTTATACAAACCGGTGTTAAATTCCCTTTGATATTCAATATTACAATTTACTTCAGAATTCATTTGTCTTACTAATGCGCTCGCTGATTGGCAGTTGTTATTTTTAAGCTCGCTTTTGTTAGCTTCATACATATGTGTGTATTTTAGTGTGTATGTTATTTATTTATTATACTTTTTTGTACACTATACAACATATTTGACATACAACATAGTGGAGAAATAAAAAGATATACATATACTAGCTACAAGAGGCGGCCTTATCGCTAGCTGCTAGCTAGTATGTAAGGGAAACTTTGAACATAATTAACAGCCCCGTGGCGCAGTTGGCTTAACACCTGGTTGCGTAACGAGTGGCCCCGGGTTCGATGCCCACACCGAGGCAAATGTTTGTGTGAAAAGTTTTCAGTTACACACACTCGTATTTTAATGTGGGGTCAGAACTATATTGTGTGTGACAGTTGGGTGTATTTATTTAATTTTGCCCCCATATAAAACATCGGATTTTCATTTAAAGAAAATATGATAATATCACATAAAAAAGTTTAAAAATGTCCTTTGATTTTTTGAACTGAATTTTAAACCTTTATTAAATTTCAACTATTTCATATTTATGCCGTAAGCTTACAACTAAGCACTGTTCAACCGATCCCCTTCTAAATCAAACAGTATTTAAAAAGCATCTCAATTAAACAAACAGTTATAATAAAACGGCCGATTATATCCTCTTATTATAATCTGACTTTTGAAATAGGGAGCGAAGGGCTTACAAAAGGCACGCGCCGGGCGCCAGGTGTATGGGTTTAAGCCCTTTTGGGTTCAAAAGGGGTTGAAAAGTTGAGGTAGGGTAACAATAATGCCACTATATATTTGGGGTTCCGCACCTAAGGGTAAAACGGGACCCTATTGCTAAGACTTCGCTATCCCTCTGTCACCGGATGGTATATCATGAATCGTGATAGATAGATTGATGAATTATAGACAGGTTATGTATTTTTGTTGCCGCTATAATAACAAATATTAAAAATCATAATAAATTAATATTAGAGGAGGGCTCCCATACAACAGTCATAATTGCTTTGCTGTTTTTATAAATAATGCTATAGAACCCTACGATGCGAGTACGATGCCGGTTTTTTTAAATTATGTTTACACTCAAAAGTTACATGCGTAGTTCTGACCACACACTAAGGTAGAAGCCCTGTGTCGTGTTTATTAGAAACTGCAAGATACTTCGACCTCAGAAACAAATGTTTGTAGAACACACAAACAATTGTTTCGCTACGATAATTAATCTTCATTTAGCCAATCCATAATCTATACTAATATTCATCATCATCATCATCATTAGCAGCCAATTGTTGTCCACTGCTGGACATAGGCCTCCCCCAATGACTTCCACCGGGAACGGTCGGAAGCCTCCTGCAGCCAGCGACGTCCCGCGACCTTGACAAGGTCATCGGACCACCTTGTTGGGGGACGTCCCACGCTGCGCTTTCCCGTTCGTGGCCTCCACTGGAGAACTTTTTGGCCCCATCGGCCATCAGTTCTCCGCGCCATGTGGCCGGCCCATTGCCACTTCAACGAGCTAATCCGTTGGGCTATGTCGGTTACTTTAGTTCTCCTACGGATCTCCTCATTTCTGATTCGATCACGTAGGGAAACCCCGAGCATAGCCCTCTCCATAGCTCGTTGAGTGACCCTGAGCCGACCCATGACGCCTTTAGTGAGAGGCCACGTCTCAGTGCCATATGTCATCACTGGTAACACACAACTATTGAAGACTTTCGTCTTCAGGCACTGAGGTATATTGGACGAGAAGACGTCTCCTAACTTTCCGAACGCTGCCCAACCGAGTTGGATTCGATGATTGACCTCTCTCTCGAAGTTGGACCTGCCTAACCGGACCACTTGTCCCAAATAGACATATTCGTCTACAACTTCGAGAGTCGAGCCCCCAACTGCGATTGGGGTGGGCACAACATGGACATTCGACATGATTTTCGTCTTGTCCATGTTCATTTTAAGACCCACCTGTTGGGAGACTCGATTGAGGTCTTCGAGCATAGTGCTAAGGTCCTCCAGCGATTCTGCCATGACTACAATATCGTCGGCAAACCGAAGGTGTGTGATATACTCGCCGTTGATGTTGATGCCGAATCCTTTCCACTCCAAGAGCTTGAAGGCGTTTTCCAGCGCGGCAGTGAACAGTTTCGGAGATATAACATCTCCCTGTCTCACGCCTCTCTGTAGTGGAATAGCCTTCGTGCTCTGATCTTGTACTCGGATCGACATGGTGGCGTTGTTGTATATACTTTTCAACACCTCGATGTACCGACAGTCAATGTGGCACCGCTGGAGAGACTCTAGCACCGCCCACGTCTCGATCGAATCAAAGGCTTTCTCATAGTCCACAAACGCTAAACAAAGCGGCAAGTTGTATTCCTCGGTTTTCTGGATAACTTGCCGAAGCGTATGGATGTGGTCTATGGTGCTAAAGCCTTTTCGGAAACCAGCTTGTTCGGGCGGCTGGAAGTCATCAAACCTGCGTTCGAGACGATTTGTGATGACCCTCGAAAACAACTTATAGACATGGCTCAGGAGCGAGATGGGCCTGTAATTCTTCAGCAAGGTGTTGTCACCTTTTTTGAAGAACAGTACCACCACGCTCCTGCTCCATGCCTCTGGCGTTGAGCCCTCGAGGAGAACGGAATTGAAGAGCCTCTGAAGGACTTTAAGTACCGGCGTTCCGCCCGCTTTCAGAAGCTCTGAAGTGATTCCGTCCTCACCCGGTGCCTTGTTGTTCTTAAGTTGTTTCAGGGCCATCTCAATCTCACACAGGCTGATGTCCGGGATATCATCACTGAAGTGGCGGATCAACTCGGCTCTCGGGTCTTCGGCCGAGCGAACAGCGGGCTTGGCAACCGAGGTGTAAAGCTGCCCGTAGAACCTCTCGATCTCCCTTAAAACCTCTGCCTTCGTCGACACTACGCGGCCGCCCTCCGTTTTCAGCCTAGACAACTGTCTTTGCCCAATAGACAAGTCTCTTGCAAACACTTTGGAGCCTCCGTTCCGCTCTATTATCTCTTTAATGCTCACAGTGTTGTGAGCACGGACATCGTGTCGCAAGGACTTCCAGATCCGTCTATTGAGCTGACGATATGCTTCGGCGTCCTCGGAAGACTGCAGCGCCATAGATCGACGTTCGGCCATGAGGTCAAGAGTGTGGACCGAGAGTTTTTGAGGTCTATCTCTGCGGCGAGGTCTAAAATGCTTAGATCCCACCGCATGGACAGCTTCTACCAAACCGCTGTTTAACTCGTCCACGGCAAGGTTTTCTTCCAGGCACTCGAAGCGATTTTTCAGCCCGAGTTGAAAGCTTTCGGGGTTTTGAATATGAGCGCGAGTAGGTCGGAGCGTAGACTTCATCAAGCGACGCCTTTCTAATTGGACGTTGATATTCAATGAGCCTCTAACCATTCGGTGATCGCTACCGGTTTTCACCCTGTTGATCACAGAGACATCATTGAATATCCGTCGTTTCGTCGTCAAGATGAAATCTATCTCATTTCTCGTGGAACCATCAGGGCTCAACCAGGTCCATTTCCTGTGAGGCGGCTTCTGGAAGAAAGAGTTCATCGCAAAGAGTCCCTCTTTCTCCAGAAATTCGGCCAGCCTCTGACCCCTGGGGTTCCGTTGCCCATGTCCAAATTGCCCCACTTTCAACTCCGCATCGCTCCTCATGCCCAACTTTGCGTTAAAGTCTCCCATAACAACATTGAAGTAGGTTTTGGAAGTATGTATGGCCCGACTTATGTCCTCATACATCTCCTCTACTTCTTCATCTGGGTGTGTCGAGGTCGGCGCGTATACCTGTATGACCTTCAACGAATACCTTTTAGATATTCTGAGTATAAGGTACACTACCCTGCTCGACACACTTTCGATGGATACGATGTTGTTAATGAGAGACCTGTGGACGAGAAATCCGACACCTCCTCTGGACTGTTGGTCGTCCCCCCGGTAGAAGAGCAGGTTACCGGACTTCAGGGTTATCGTGTCCTCCCCAATCCTGCGGACTTCCGACAACCCCAGAATGTCCCAGTGTAACCCGCTCAATTCTTCTTCCAGTTCGACAATCTTCTCGTCCGTCCTCAAAGTGCGTACGTTGTGTGTTACCAGGGCCAGTCGTCGTCGGGGGTGGTAGCCCGTGGTAGTAAGTGGTAGTAGGTAGGGTGGTGGTAGGTGGGGTGGTACTAATATTATAAAGAGGTAAAGTTTGTGAGTTTGTATGTTTGTGACGTTGTAGAAAGTAAACTCGGGATCTACTGAACCGATTTTGAAAATTTTTTACTAATAGAAAGCTACGTTCTTTGTGAGTGTCATGGCTATATATTAGTCCGAAAAATGATAAGACTTTTTCGTCGTAGCAGGATCTGTGAAGTAAGTCGGAGAAAAAACGGGCGATCGAAACCGTTTTTTGCAAACGCTGCCTTTCTCATGGGAGATATATAGTTAAGTCCTAGAGAAAAATTGTACAGCTTGATAATGTCTACAAAAAAGTCAGCGGTAGCATATTATGTCTAACTAAAAGTTAGAAAGTTAGTTAGTTAGGTTGCTTCACTATAACCTCTTTTATGCTAACTAAATTTGTTATGAAATAAAGCATTGTTTGTGAAGGTATTTTTATAAAGATTATATCCTTTATCCTTATCCAAATAAATGCGTTATTTAGTATAAGTATTTAATTTAAAAGAAATTAGCCCTTTACATCATTTGATTTCAATGAGTATCTTAGAAGATATCGCAGTTTCAAAATAATCATCAAGTGCACAATAATTAGTAGTTTCGCTAGCAACATACTGCCAACCTTGTAATATTTAACCACTACGAGTATTATTATTAAGCTTTCGTTTTTCTTAAGGTACGGAACCCAACAAAGAATTATTTATCCTCAATAAACTTTATGCATAGCCACAGCAGTTAGGGTAGGTCGTGGACAATGGGCATTAAACTAACATTCGATTCCCGGTGCGGTACCCTGCGCCCCTCACTAATTGCTATTTGTTACCACTGTTCCGCTAATCTCAAGTGCACTGCGCTTTAAGGGTTGGTATGAATAAAATGTTAAGGGTAGTTAATGCAGTAGTACGTAGCTACAAATAAACAAAGTAGGGGAATAAAACAATACAAGTAACATGAATGTCAAAATTACAGCAAGACAACTGATTAGAAGTTTGTGTAGGACGGTAGAGAAATTAAAAAGTCGTTAAAAAAACATGATTTAATCACAGAATAATTAAATAAGACTAGAAAGGAAAGCAATATACCAAGCGTGCTGAACCTACGATTACTCTATCATCACTTTTATATATGTGTGATGACCAATGCGAAATAATACAAATGTGAGAAATCACATTATCTATATTATTTTAAGAAGAAAGCTTGTACCTGGATTGCACTATAATGCACTAGACCAGCGTGGTGGACTAAGGCGTAACTCATCTTAGTTGCATAGGAAACCAGGAATATAAATGTAAAGTTATTGATAAAAATAATGATCCTTAAATTAATCTGCAAGACGTATTTATCGAATCTCTCCTTTATTTATCATTTTAATCCGTGCTAGAGTTATGTAATTGAATAGCAGATTTCCCGACATTGAGATATTAGTGGTGTATCGGCAAGATCTCGCGTTGTGTTCGATAAGTTGCTCGTTTCCGTCGGCACACAGCCGGCCGCCATCTTGGTGTTAATCTCCGCTCAGTTAAATGTACTCCGTGCAAAACAAATGGCATTACATCTTCTTCTTCTTGTCCTGTTTCCAGTTTACTTGGGGTCGGCGCAGTATGTTTTACACTTCCATACATCTTGATTTCGGCGGTCGCGGGTTCGAACCCCAGGCACACACCTCTGACTTTTCGAAGTTATGTGTGTATTCACATTGAATTATCACTTGCTTTAATGGTGAAGGAAAACATCGTGATGAAACCTGCACACCTAAAAAAGTTCTTAGGAATTTCTTAGGTGTGTAGTCCGCCAACCCACACTAGGCCCGCGTGGTGGACTATGGCCTAAAACCCTCTCAGTGGTAGAGGAGACCCGTGCTCAGCAGTGGGCGTGTATGGGTTGATGAAGAAGAAGACATCTCTATCACCCGTCATGTCTTCATTCACCCCTTTCTCTTTCATATCTTCAGTCACGCACTCCATTTATCTTTTCTTTGGCCTTCCTCGGCTCGTCCATCCATCCACTTTAATATTCATCACCAATGGCAATACATCTGATTTGTTTATTGTAGTAATATTGATGCTCTTGATTATTTCTAAAACCTCAACTACCACAGTCATCATAATCATCATCATCACTACCTTCATCGTCGTAATCGTCGTCATCATCACCGTCATCATCGTCACAACCATCGTCATCGTCGTCATCATCACCATCATCATCGTCTTTAACATCATCACCATCATCATTGTCACAACCATCATCATCGTCTTTATCATCATCACCATCATCATTGTCCCAACCATCATCATTGTCTTTATCATCATCACCATCATCATCGTCACAACCATCATCATTGTCTCTATCATCATCACCATCATCATCGTCATCGTCTTAGTTATGATCATCATGATGAAATTAAACATTTACAAATAAGGCCATAAGAATTCATCATTATATTGGAATACGAAATTATTAAATCTCAACAATAAATGTAATATTTTTCTGTCGGTACATATTAAAATTTATATCATTTCGTATCTTGAGCATTTATCATGCACCTTTGCCTCTCAATTAAGCTTGCCAGGTAAATATAGACCCTAAGCAATTCAAAATAAGACTGATTGTAGTTAGATATGTTATCTGCATAATCCGCGTTGTTAATAGCGACCACGCCTCTCAGTTATTTAGATGTTCCAATAAAAGCTTGCAAATAAAAGTATGGAATAACTTTGCAAAGGTTACTTCTATATCATTTATATCAGTCTATATATGTAGTCATATTCGCTCTTACAAGGATCACACAAACATATGTCTCGTTGCGGGTATCGAACCCGAAGCCTCTCGTTTAGCAAGTTGGTATCTAGCCAACTGCGCCATGGGGCTGTCCAAAAAAATGTGTCTTCTTCTGCCTATCTTTTCGCAGAGACAAGCGTCAGTATCCTTACCAATATTATAAATGTAAAGGTAATTGTGTTTTTTACGCGTTCACGCATAAAACACTCAACCGATCGCCATGAAACTTTGCATATTCTTGGAGGTATTAGAAGTAACTAAGGGATACTTTTTATTTAAAAAATATACACGATAAAAAAAAATAAGCAGTGATGGCCTCGAGGTTTGGGCGCGCGGTCGAGAATCTCGGCAGTCGCGGGTTCGAACCCCAGGCACACACCTCTGACTTTTCGAAGTTACGTGTGTATTCACATTGAATTATCACTTGCTTTAACGGTGAAGGAAAACATCGTGATGAAACCTGCACACCTAAAAGTTCTTAGGAATTTCTTAGGTGTGTAGTCCGCCAACCCGCACTAGGCCAGCGTGGTGGACTATGGCCTAAACCCTCTCAATGGTAGAGGAGACCCGTGCCCGGCTGTGGGACGTATATGGGTTGATGATGATGATGATGAAAAAAAAAATGACCCATTGCACCGATTTGAATGATTTTTGGTATGGGGACAGACGAGATCCAGTAAAGTAAGATAGGATGCTTTTTCCCTATAAAGTATTGTGTTCCCGTAGGAATGGGTATAGTTATAAACGAGAGAATAACTCCATAGTATGTCTTGTACTCTTACACGTGTAAACCATTTGGCCGATTTGAATGTTTTTTTTGTACAGACATTAATGAGACTCTATATGGTAAAAATCGACTTTAAATGTAGTCTACGCGGACGGAGTCGCGGAATGAAGGTAGTATAAATAGAATGTATTGAAATGCTGACGTGTTTCGTCTGCAGAGTGGTGATCATGAAGACACTTCGATGTTCAAACAAGCCCGCATCATATGTAGGCCGTGCGTCATCCACATTTGCGTAAACAGATATTTTTGTACACAAGCCTCTATCCACAGGGCGGTAGGCAGAAATGTACCTCGACACCCACGGTATATCAAGTCGCGGTACTTCCATAGAAGCCCAAAGCCCAGTCATCATCATTAGCCCATATACGTCCCACTGCTGGGCACTGACCATTGAGAGGGTTTATGCCTAAGTCCACCACGCTGTTCTAGTGCGGTTAGCGGAATACACACCTTAAAAATGCTAAGAGCTTTTAAGTGTTTTATCTTCTTCTTCATCAGCCCATATACGCCCACTGCTGAGCACGGGTCTCCTCTACCATTGAGAGGGTTTAGGCCATAGTCCACCACGCTGGCCTAGTGCGGGTTGGCGAACTACACACCTAAGAAATTCCTAAGAACTTTTAGGTGTGCAGGTTTTATCACGATGTTTTCCTTCACCGTTAAAGCAAGTGATAATTCAATTTGAATACACACATAACTTCGAAAAGTCAGAGGTGTGTGCCTGAGGTTCGAACCCGCGACCGCTGAGATTCTCGACCGCGTGCCTAAACCTCGAGGCCATCACTGCCTAAGTGTTTTAGTTTTGTTTTATCACTATTCTTTATTTTTTCCATGTAAAATTCGAATTAAAATCCTAAAGCTTTAAATCGTCTTAACTAAAGCAATTTAATATGTACAGTCACGAGCATAAATATGTTCCTATGCGAAGGTTACCAAAAATATCTGACCCATGATCGAGTTCAATAATATGTGCCTACACGTACGCAGCAAAAATATGTGACACTATCCGGCTGCATAATGCAGTACCGTCAAAATGATGTGATACACTCACGAAGCATAAATATGTGACACCACTGGGCGGCAATAATATATGACATAATTTTATCTTCAATTTAATATAATAATTATACGAAATAATGAAAGAAACAAATTTTATTTTACATTGTTTCAAGTTGGCTGTACTTTATACTATACTAGCCGGCCCGCGCTCGCTTCGTTGGGGGGTAAACATTTTTACTTGCGATTAAATTGTGATTTTAGTTCGATTAATACTGAATGCCATCATTTATTTCCTAATTGCGAAAAAATATCGTATTTATTTTTAATGAAAATAGATTAAGGCACAGTTGCGGTTGCTAGGTATAACTAGGTATAACTAGGTCAGTATTATCTCTTTAACCATTCGTGCCAATTGTATGCAGTTCAAGAAAAAAATATTTTGTTTTAAACACTTGAGAGTATATCTTTAAATTCACTTATTTTAATAAAAAATCATAATTGTTGATAATATTGATCAATTAACATGAAGTAATGATTTAAATTATTCTTCAATATACAAAATATTTTTTTACAGTTATATTTAAAGTTAGACATATGCTGTCGCTGACTTTTTTATAAGCATTATCAAGCTTCACAGTGCTGGGCTCGAGGTTTACGCGCCCAGTTGAGAATCTCTCCGGTCGCGGGCGTACACCCCAGGTACACACCTCTGACTTTTCGAAGTTATATCTGGATTAACAATGAATTATCACTTGCATTAACGGTAAAGAAAAACATCGTGATGACTCTTGCACACCTAGAAGTTCTTAGAAATTTCTTAGGTTTGTAGTCCGTAAACCCGCACTAGGTCAGCGTGGTGGATTAAGGTCTTAACCCTCTCAATGATAGAGAATACTCGTGCCCAGAAGTGGGACATATATGAGCTGATAGTGATAATGGTGATGAAGCTCTATAACTTTTCTCTAGGACTCAAGCAAATATCTCTCATGGGTAAAGCAGCGTTCATAAAAAAACGTTTTCTTTCGACTGTTTTTTCTTCGGTTTACTTTGTAAAACCGGCTACAATGAAAAATTGTTATCAATTTTCTGATTAATATTTACCCTATGACACTCACAAATAACGTAGCTTTCTATTGCTAAAAGAATGTTCAAAATCGGTTTAGTAGATTCAGAGATTACTTTATACAAAGTCACAAGCTTAAATTATTTGTATAGATTTTTGTCTAGATATAAATAAATAAATAATAAATAAATACACCCAACAGTCACACATATAGTCCTGACCCCACATTAAGATACGAGTCTTGTGTCGTGGGTATCAGAAACTACGAGAGACTTCGGTCTCACAAACACCCAGATCCGAAACAAATATTTGTGGATCACACAAACATTTGTCTCGGTGCGGGAATCGAACCCGCGGCCTCTCGTTTCGCAAGCTGGTGTCTAGCCAACTGCGCCACGGGGCTGTCAAATTCAGAGATTTGTATATTCTAAATCACGACCAAATTCAAATATTCATTTAATAGGTAGATATATTTTGCCTACGGCTGCTGTGACATTAAGGAATTGTTATGTTGTGTTAAAGGGAAGCGGCTTTTAACACGATTGTTCCGATTAATTTATTATTTATACAGTTAATTGATTTTTCTTAAATTAATTTAATTTTTTAGATTCCCTAGTAGAGTTTTGATAAATTTAAAACGAATACCACTGAATTTGGTGAAAAACTAGACCATAATTCAAATTCAGATATAATTCCACAAATAATAATTGCTGGCTTGGCAGTGTGTAATATTATAAAAAAATATTTGTAAATACCGTAAAAGCGATTTTTGCGCAAAAGAAAAACTATGGTTTCTTAAATTAATTGATTTAAGAGACATGGTTGATTTAACTTATACATAGTTCAAACGACGTATTAACGACTATCTGACTCTGAACGCAATTGCATTTTTCTTTTTAATAATTAGTTCTCAATACCATAACTTGTGACGTGAATTATAACGATTTTTACTATTGCTACCGAATATTACTCGTATACACTTATGAAGTAAGGCCAAACAGAATGAAAAAACCTTCCATGGAAAAAACAGACACTTTATGACATAATGACTGTTCGAAGTGAACGCACTAAGAAATATTTAGTACCGAAACAACGTGAATTCCAAATGTGAACAAATAATTTTCAATCTTATTACTTGCGTGTGACGTTTATTTTAAAATATTTGTCCTCATTTATTAAAGACATTATTTTA
Source organism: Cephonodes hylas (assembly GCA_030295005.1). Classification (NCBI taxonomy): domain Eukaryota; kingdom Metazoa; phylum Arthropoda; class Insecta; order Lepidoptera; family Sphingidae; genus Cephonodes; species Cephonodes hylas. Next base: position 185,778 of record AP025385.1, on the reverse strand, counting down.
AAATGACATTTTTATTTTCTGTATTTTAATGTCATAACGTCTTAAATTCAAATTTATTTTAAGCTATATAAAATCCAATTGCAAAGATTTAAGGTTAATTGCAACCAGGAGTTGTCTTTAATTTAATACTTTACAAATTGAAGTCTGAATTACAAATGTGTAAATATAATATCATGAAATATATGCAACCGGTGCCACTAAGACAAGTGATTTTGTTTGCGATCTTCAATCTAGTATAGGTATATTTGATCGAAGGTGTGTGTAGTATTCCCCAAAACAATATTGGTAAGATAGTTTAGTGAAGAACAATTTAACGATCATAATTACTATTTTAACGAACGAAACGAAATAATTAAAGAAATATTGTTTTGAAGTTAAATTTCTTTATCGAAGTAATACGAGATAACTGGTCGCCTTAACAGCGTTGAATATACAGGAATTCTTTCAGACATTTTGATACCGACAAGGCGTATCAGTTATCCTGATTTAGCACCCCTTTATGTGGTGCAAGACAACAGCCCGATCCACAACTCACGAATAACTCGTGAGTGGTTTAATACGCAAAGAGAGACGATAAAATTAATAGATTTCCCTCCTAAAAGCCCTGATTTGAATCCTATTGAGAACCTGTAGTGTTTAATAGTCCAACAATGGGATCCAAATCAGGCTAGAACTTACAATTCCCTGCGTTGTCACACCTTCGACATTTGGGAGTCACTCCGGGGCTTTCAAGTGTGCACTAATAATATTGTCTCATCCATGCGAGAGAGGCTACAGGATGTTATTAATGCAAACGGACCCCCCGTTTGATATTTGATTTTAATTTATAATGTTTGCATATAAAAAAATAATTAAAATTATTAATTAAGATCATTTGATAAATTAAAATACACAAAAATATAAGTAAATATTTCAATTTAGTCGTGATTTAGACCATAATATCTAGACATAAATCTATATATGTATATAAAAGAAAGTCGTGTTAGTTACACCACTTATAACTCAAGAACGGCTGAAGCGATTTAGCTGAAAATTGGCGAGGAGGTAGCTTAGAACCGGGAATAAAACATAGGATACTTTTTATCCCGTTCGACAGCGTTCCCGTGGGACTTTTCATTGTTTTCTATATCCATACAAAAGTTTCGTTTTAATAATTAAGTCAATTTGAACTTTAATACAATACAATAAAGTTTAAATCGTAGTGGAGGAGTTCTATATTATAAAAATGAATTGCTCGATGTGTCTCTAAGCGCAAATCTCGAGAACAGCTGAACCAATTTCGCTAATTCTTTTTTTATAATATTCCTTGAAGTACGAGGATTGTTCTTACGGAGAGATACATTTTAAAAATTTCCTGAAAAGGTCTAAAAATAATACTTTTCTAAATTCCCATACAAAAGGATCGTAATGATACTTAAGTAATTTTGAACTATAACACCATACAAAATTTCTGTCTTTTAATGTTTATCCCGTCGATGCAGTTAGAGGCCCCCTCAAATAAAAGAACGTATTAAAATAAGAATTTTGAATCGACAATATGCATCTATAACATTCGAATAATTGCGTATTTTAGATGTTAAAAATGCAGAATTGTCATGACAATGGATTGACATTTTTTGGCTGTCAAATATTAAGGCGTGCTTTCAGAAATTTATTTTGTGTAACAAATCTCCTTGGTAGTGCCTAATTTTTAAATTTTTATTATGCATAAATATTAAAAATACTCTAAATCTCCTTCAAGAAATATTAATAAATGCCCAGGGGATGCCTCTTCCATTGATCTAGCCAGTCATGGAACAGGGCAGCGATTACGCGACCTCGGCCCCCCGAGCTGTTGGAGTCTCCCACTACTTCTTTATCCGGGACTGCAACATCCTTACCATCAGGCTAAATATCCTTACTTGCAATATCCTGTACCTAAACACACGCTATCTCTTCCCCATTACCAAAACAATGAAAGTCCCAAGGAGAGTTGGTGTCAGACAGGCGGCCGGCCGTAAAACATTTGCCAAAACATTTATGCAGAATGTATAATAAAAAAGGTGACAGGGCCTAGAGCGTCTCCCGTAGCCGACGCGCAGGGGCAGCACCTGGCTCCTGTGAGAAATGGGCAAGGTTTGTTACACCAGCCCAGGCGGGGGCAACTTAAGACACTAGCCCGGGAAATAAGATTGAGGTATGCAAGTTGGAATGTAGGTACGATGAATAGTAGGTCAAGAGAGCTAGCATCTGTGCTGAAAAAGGAAAAATAAGGTTAACGAAGAAGACTTACGAAAGACGACTGCATGCAGCAATAATGCGAATATTGCGGTGGATGTGTGGTATTATAACATGGAGTGACAGAGTGAGAAATGAATACGTTAGGGTAAGTCTGAAAGTAGCTCCTGTGATAGAAAAGATGAAAGGAAACCGTCTGTCGTGGTATGGGCACATTAAGAGAAGGAATGAATCATATGTAGGAAAAAAAGGTGATGAATATGAAAGTGGATGGATGGGCGAGTTGAAGAAGGCCAAAAAAGAGATGGATGGAGTGCGTGACTGAAGATATGAAAGAGAAAGGGGTGAATGAAGACATGCCGTGTGTGGAAGAAGAAGAGATACTGCGCCGACCCCAAGTAATTAATTGGGACCAGGGCAGGGGGATGATAATATACCTAAGTAATCAAAAATTAAATTCTTTTAAGAGCGTATAAACACCGCGCGGCTCGCCGAGTTTAGGTAAATGCGCCGAGTGTCGATGCAGCGACGAGCGCGCGCGCCGGTTGTTACTTATTACTCAAAATATCAAATAAAATGAAATGAAATCATAATTATCGAATATGTATAGTTTCAAATACATCACTTAGATTAATTCCTTTTAAAGTTTAATTAATCACATGTTCGGAAAGCAGAGGTAATAGCAAAAATATTTTCGACGCAAATTTCGATGGCGTAGCGCAGAGCGATACGTCCTCTCCATGGAAGGCCTCGCGGCGGTGTGATTTGAACTAGGGATGCTCGATGAACATCGATGTTCGATGATCATCGATATTGAAAGCAAAAACATCGATGTTTTAATATCGATGTTACCATACGAAAAATATCGCAACATCGATGTTAACGGAATCGATAATCGATGTTAACTTACGGTCTCACCACACGCACATCCAAACCAATGCAACTTAGGAAACAAATTATGTCTTCTATGAACGCATCCACAAATCAAGTTTTTTAATTCTGAACGCTTGCTTGATCCAAGATTTAAAAATATTCACTTTCAAGATCCCATAGCATGTTCGAAAGCAATTAAATATGTCAAAGAATAACTGAATACTACGAAGGAAACAGAAGTAATTGAAGAAGTTATTAGTCGTTCGCCAGATCCAACAGAAGAATTTAATTTGTGGAGCGAACATTATAAACATGTAAATGACAAAACTCTACGCCTTTTTCTAGTGATCACGAAATGTCTTCAGAGTTGATTTACTTTTTGAAAAATCTAGTGTCTGATCTTAAACAAGATCCTCTCCAAGTTTGGAATAATGTCATCGGTTCCACTTACCCGAAATTTAAAAAAATAGCGGTGAAATATTTGAGTACTATCGTGACATCAACGCCATCCGAAAGACTGTTTTCAAAAGCTGGCTCTACTCATTATCAACAAAGAAACCGATTAAAAGGTTCTTTATCAAAATTACTTTTCCTTCAGTTTGATCCAACATCGATGTTCGGTTTTCGATAAATATCGAACATCGATGTTGAGCTTTCGATTATGACATCGATGTCAACATCGATGTTTTTTGAATATCGATCATCCCTAATTTGAACTGGCCTGGGCGCGGCGTTTTATAGCACATTTTAAAATATTCATAAAAAAATAAAGAAATAAAATTTCTTCAAAACAAAAATTCTACGTTTTGAAGTACACGTTCTTTTATTAAGGAAAGTTGTTATTTTGTTAAATTGAGTATCATACAGGGGTAAAAAAAAATGCTATAGTAACAGTAATTTCCCAATATTTTGAATGCCTTAATTTTTTTTTTACTTGAATATGCAATCTAAATCTTAAAATGTTTTTAACTAACTATTTGCTTGGGGATATATACAATTCAACAAAATTTTATTTTGATTAAATATATTATGAATTAATTCGAATTTTGAGCCTCGAAAATGACTCTAAAAGTGAATTTATGACAACCTTAGCTCAGTTATCTTGTTATTTATTAAAATTTACGCAAAAATCTTGAAATGTTCTTAACTAACTTTTTAGATGACAATATTCTCTATAATAATTGGTAATTAAGGTATTTGTACGATGGGTCTTTCATCCACTTTAAGGGCTTCGAAAAGTACTGTTTTTGCCGAAATATGTATAAACCCTCTTAATAAGTAACAAAACATTCATTGGCGGGTAGGGCGATACGAATTTTGCCGGGATAGCTAGAATAGTATAAAATTACAGCCATATTAAAACAATGTAAAATAAAATTTATTTCTTTCATTATTTCATACAAATTGTAAATTAAATTAAATTGAAGATAAAATTATGTCAGATATTATTGCCGCCTAGTGGTGTCACATATTTATGCTTCGTGAGTGTATCACATCATTTTGACGGTACTGCATTATGCAGCCGGATAATGTCACATATTTTTGCTGCGTACGTGTAGGCACATATTATTGAACTCGATCATGGGTCAGATATTTTTGCCAACCTGCCCATAGGAACATATTTATGCTCGTGACTGTAAATGGGAATATCCTGACCCCGCAACAAACTATTATAAACTAGACATTATACCAGCTGTGTGTTAAGTGTGTCACTTTGGTGGGTACTTACTCGGGAATCGAACCCTGGTCAGTTTTGACGGAGTTAGTTGGGCAACAGCATCAGAAGCCGGGCAATGAATATATATTTTTAGTTTATATTAGAACAATAAGTAAGATTTATAAATCAATAAATAACAGCTTCGTTCCGCAGTTGGCTATACACCAGCTTGCGAAACGAAAGAGGGTTCGATCCCCGCACCGAGACAAATGTTTGTGTGATCCACAAATATTTGTTTCTCGTGTGGGTGTTTGCAACCGAAAACCCTATCGTAGTTTTGGTTACACGCGACACAAAATTTGTATCGTATTGTGGGGTCAAAAAAAAACTTTATAGAACTAAATATAACATAATTTTATTTTTTAAGAACAGAGCCATCTAGCGACAAGTTTACGAACTAGATGTTGATGATGAAGTTGATGATGTGGAAGACGATGTCGTACCGCTGCTGGAGTTGTATGCCCACCCCTCGACCTGCAGCTTGTACGTGTGGTAGAATTGCAGCAGCGGGATTCGAATCTGGGAACAGTAATAAATTAATAAACGCAACGGTCACGCGTATACCTACATAGTTCTGACCCCACTAAAAACAGAATAAATATTTAAGGGGGTTCAAATACAAAATGATTACTTGCTTACTGTAAGTTCTTATGGTATGTACATAGCCGACTTTTAAATAAATACACCCAACAGTCACATACATACATAGTTCTGAGTCCACATTAAGATACAAGCTTGTGTCGTGGGTATCAGAATCTACGAAAGACTTTTCGCCGTCACAAACACCCATTCATACTGGATCATACAAACATTAGTCTCGGTGCGGGGATCGAGCCTGCAGCCTCTCGTTTCGCAAGCTGATTTCTAGCCAACTGCCTTTGTGACCGTTTTCCAGACTCCGTATTGCTACTGAAAAAATTCTTATTGCATAATAATACCTTGTACAAAGTCATGAAACAGTGATATGCTTCTTCATCGCATGTGCACAAACAAGATAGATGATAAATATTATAAGAAAGTTCCATAAGCACATACATACATACACAAATCACGACTGTATTCCCTGATGGGGTAGGCAGAGGTGCATTTCTACACCCACACTTCGCCAGATATGTATCAGTCCCACATAATAGGGGGTGAGCCTATTGCTTTTTTTCGGGCACATTTCCAGACCCCGTGCTGCTACTGAGAAAACCCAATAACACTTTGCCCAACCCGGGAATTGAACCCAGGACCTCTAAATCGCACGGCACATACTTGTACTGCGAGACCACGAGGCAGTTCCATAAACCTATAAAGTTAAAATACTGACCCTGGCTTCTGGAGAGTCGAGCTCCCAAACCTTCGGAGTCCCGATGCGATACGGAACTCCCACCTTCACGCAGATGATCATCGTGTCTCGGGCAGCATCCAACTACACACAACAATCTAGGGTCACATACATAAACTCACGCCTGTATTCTACAAGTATTCCACGCAATAGGGGGCGAGACTATTGCTGTTTTTCGGGCACATTTCCAGAAACCGTGCTGCTGCTAAAATTTTCCTACTGGATAACCCAAAAAAAAACATTCTAAATGCGCCTAATAATCATCATCAGCCCATATTCGTCCCCCAACTGGGCAAGGAACTCCTCTACAACTGACCTATAGACCTCAATAGTTAGTCTACTACGCTGGCCAAGTGCGAGTGTACGAACTACATACCTAAGAACTTGTATGTGGCCAGGTTTCCTCACGATATTCGTTGTGAATACTCGCACTACTTGGGAATTCAGAGCTGTGTGCAGGTTTGAACCTATGATTGACGAGATTCTCAACAGGACGCCTTAACCTCGAGGCTATCACCTTAAGGTATTCACAATAAATTATCACTTAATTATCTGTAAAAAAAAACACTGTGAGGGAGCCTGCACACCTAAAAGTTCTTAAAAATTTAGGTGTATATAATCTGCCATCCTGCAATGGCCAGCCTAGTAGACTAAGTCTTAAACCCTCTCAGTTGTAAAGTATACCCTTGTCTGAATGTGAAACATAAAAGAGCTAACGGAGATAAAAGTAAAATATGACTTTGTGGCATTAGTCAAGTAGGATGTAGTATATGAGCTGAGGACAAAACTTACCTCAAGATAGTAAGTGAGGAAGGTCTCCGTAGAGGGTTTGACTTGGAAAATTTCGTGGTAGAACTTGAAGATGTCGTCAGCAGCCTCGCCCCGGTCGTAGCAGCGCAGCCCGCCCATCCACCAGTGGCCGTTCCAGCCGTGCCCGATCGTGTCGTACAGCGACGCACGAGGCATTATGAACCCTGACACCATGGAGTAGAACACACTTTGCATAATCAAGATTAGAGTCGTTTAATGGTGTGGTAAGCTGAGATTAAACAGTGCTTGTAGAGAAGCCTAGATTTACATGATATCTGATAATTCTATGACTCTTTTCTTGTACTGACAAGGCTCTGGTCTCTTCTTAATGATAAGGTAAATATGTTTATCAATATATTTTATTGATAAAATTTAGTTAAATTTTTGTATTTAATTATGAGACGAGTTTAAACCACAGGCGCAAACCTCTGGCTTTTTGAAGTCATCTGTGTATTCATAATGAATCATCACTACATCATCAATTCTTAGGTGTGTAGTCCCCCAACCTTCACTAACCCAGCGTTCTTGACGAATACCTCAATCCTCTCATTTGTAAAACAGGCCCGTGTCCAGCAGTAGAACGTAAATGGACTATTATGATGATGATTTGAAGCAAAAATCCAAATGATTATTCATCTATTACCCCATACAACATTCCATCAACAAACCAAGTCTCTTGAACTGTTATAACCCAGGCTTACCAAAAGGGTCGTCCTTAGCGAAGGCGCCGACAGCCTTCCCGGTGATGGCAGCAGTGATCCACGGCACGTACGGATGGATGAGGATGTGTCTGGGCGGGGAGGGCGGGCGCCGCGTGCGCAGCGGGTCGGGGCACGGGCAGCCGCCTGTAAACATGGGGTAGAGGGTAACTGGTTCAGCAGCTTCATCATGTTTATTCAGAACGTGATCGGAAACTAAAGCAGGTAATAGGTAAGGTGACCACAAACCCATTGGCGTTAAAGAAAATCCAGACAAATAAAAATTACGTTGTCCATACTATCATCGGTATTAAATGGCTGTGATTTGCACTTGATACATTTTTTTCGAGCGTCATCACCATCACTATCACCATCACCTTCACCACCACCATCGTGATTTTCATCATCCTCATCATCCTAATCATCCTCATCATCTTCATCATCAATCAAAATCAAATATTAAATTAAATATTAGAATAGGCCCGTGCCAAGCAGTGGGACGATATGGGCTGATGATGAATATAAAAAGACACAAGACTAAAGGGGTCGGCAGATGTATACTTCTACAACCAGGATTAATGTCGAATTGGGTAAGATAAATATAAAAGACCTTGAGAAAGCGCCACGAGTGACCAGTGCCCTGTATGTTCGTGTACCATGGTAGGCGCGCCGGAATGGAACCCGCACCCCGTAGTGCACGCGATGCGACTCTTGAACTTACGGGAACCGTTCTGTTTGAAAATATGTAGTATTTAGTTTTACCATATACACACCCCAGTATCACAGAAAGGATAGATAGAAGTGTATTTCTGCACCCACATCTGGTTAATTGTGATTTTAGTCCCGCGTAATAGGCGGCGAGCCTATTGCCGTTACTCGGACAACTTTTCAGACTTTATGCTATTGACGATATCGTAATGGAACAAAAAATATACAATTTACCCGATCCAGGGATCGAGCCCGGGACCTCTAGATCGCACAGCACTGTTTGTGGCCAGGCAGTCTTTAATAGCACTTAGAAACCCCCTCAACGAAGCAAGCGTGGTAAACTAATGCTTGACCTCAATTTTTCGATTAAATACTATAGAAGTCTCTGGGGGAGGCGTGGCAGTAGACGTCTTTTGGCTGACAATGACGATGATGATGACCCCAATTTCTTATAAAAGGGATCTCTATCCACAGTCGGAAGAATAAGGGTTGATTACATAGATAGTATATTTAAATAAGCATTCAACCTACCACAGGATCGTCGTACAGAAAGCAGAGTTCCTTCGGAAGCAGTACTACGCGAGTCACTTCTTTGTCTTCTTCTATAAAGTCACGCGGGACGTCTGTAACAAACAGAGTTACATAACATTTTTATATTTCAAGACGTGGCTTAGATACAAGTTACCTATATGTCGTGATAGACTTTTCGATAATTGGTTTACGCTTAGACATAATGTAATAAATGACCAATTATTTGGACCCAATTTTAATTATATACAATGCAAGTTAAATAAAAGTTTGTAAAATACAAGTCTTGTGTTGTGATTCCTCTTTATAAATTAGCAATGTTAGTATAGATATCCTCAGTGTATGAAACTTCACTAACCACTGACAAAATCCAGATGGTAGAACTTGTCTTTGACTTGCTTCCCAGATTTGTCCACAACGAAGTTTTTGAAAGGCAGGCACACTGGTAACATGTAGTCTGCGAACAAAAACAGTAAATTGTACTAATATACTGAAATAATTTATCTTTATCTTTTATCTTTATAATTTTCTGATTAGAATTGTAAAGCCTTTCAGTAACCCTGAATGAATTTCTTGAACTGAGATGACAAAAACAAACTAACAAAGATACGTTACGCCCAATTGTCAATTCTTTTGCCAAAATTAAAGTTCGTCAAAAGTCCCTAAGCCTGCGTGGTGGACTAAACTTTCACCCCTTTCAAATGTAGGGAGGTTCGTGCCCAGCAGTGGGATGAAAATGTCAAGACAATTGTGTTTTTTTTTTCATGTTACAATGAACAAAATAACATGCTACATTCTTCAATTAGTCCAAACATTTCTTAAGAGTACTTGAAGAGTACGAAATAAATTGAGAAATGTTCTTACAAATGGTTTATGTTACATAAATACTGCACACGTTTCATTACATTTATCGTAATCTCATTAATTGTAAGTACCTAATGATTAAGCACGAACGGATAGACTGAATATAAACTAGGAATTACATTAAGATATACACAACCTTTCCTGTTTAGTCAATTGCATTCTCAAATGTACCTAAAATCTTGAGAAATTTAATTACAAAAAATATTAAGGGAATAAATAAATTGATAAGATGTTTTGTTGCTACAGTTTTGTATCGTTATGACATGTGTGTGGAAAAAAAATAGCAATTAAAAATAGCTTTTTTTTATTTATTATTATAAAATACGGCATGCTAAGAGATGTTAATCATCAATCAACCATCTCCTTTTCTCCAGCACAGTGATAACACGTTCCAAATCAGCGATAGTTTTTAAACAAAGTTTAATATTTATGATTCAAAAGAACTTGTAAGAGTCTATTTGAATAAAGGCAATTTTGACTCTTACTCTGTCTCTGAGTTTGGCTCTGACTCTGACTCTGACTTTGACTTTAACTCTGACTTTACCTTTGACTCCGACTGTTACTTTTTAGTCTTAACCACTGGCGTAAAATCCCCTCACCGGATCTGATATTAGTGACCATCTTGAGCAGCGCGATGCTGTTGAAGACGCCGAAGTGCTTGAACTCGGGGTGCAGCAGGACGTCCGCGATGGGCATCAGCAGGATGGCGGGCTCGCACTCGGCGCCGTTGGCGATCTGCTCGACGCTCAGCTTGCACTCAAACTCGTCGCGCTCGTAGTTGCCGAACACTACGTTACCTCTGGAATACGTGGAAATATTGTAATACCAGTGGCGTGCCTAGGGTGTCAAACTAAGGCAAGCCCAAATGTTTATTTAGTAGCAGCATATTTTTTTTGGTACGTAGGACTAATAAATACCTACCGGTTAGTACTCACATTCACGTTTATAGCGTTATTTTATAAATAAACAATCGTTAAGTTCGTTATTCGGAACTATGTAAGGCAAGTCGGGCTTTCGGGCTTCTATGGAAGTACCGCCACTGGTTAATACAGTATGTCAATGGATCGTGATCGAAAATTTGGCCAGGTGATAGTTATAGTTATAACAAACACATTAATACAAAAAAAAATCAAAAAAAGAATTAAACATTTTGAAGGAATCCTAATCATCATACCCATTGCCTGCCTTAGCCTCAGGTCCAGGTCTGTTTGCAGTCTGTTACAACATAAAAGCAAGAGTAGGCAGAGGTGTCACGTTTCTCAAGGAGTATGTTTAGTAGCGAAATCCAAAACAATGATTAATATTTGAGTAATGACACTTAAATTTTGAATTTCTTTTTAATCATGGAGGAACTAAAATTTTTGCAAACCCTTTAGTAGCATTACAGCTATTGGTTAATCCAACTTGGCGATCTAGTATTCGAATACATTATACATACAAGGCGTATCCGTCGGGCACCTGCGCAGCGTCGATGGCAGTCGCCAACGCGAACTGCCGTGTGACCAGCACCACACGAGGCACGCGGAAGTAATGGGGTGTGCCGTTCTTTACTGCAACCAACAACACGTCATACTGCCTTTATAATACTTTGTTACAGCTTTTACAACCCCCTTCAGGGCACGAGCCTATCCTCAATTTGGAAGGGGATTAGTCCATCACGCTGGCATTATGCGACAAAAATACTTTTGCGACCAAGGTTCCCAAGACTAACATGAAAAAATAGCGATCAACAAATTAAAAGTTTTCGGGCAAAATTTTAAGACCAAAACTCTATTGTAGATTCTCAAGACCTAAAACTTATGACGAAATATGGTAAGAACTAGCTCCATGAGTTCTCACCGTGTATGTACTGCAAGACGCCAAGCCACGTGAACTGCAAGTCCAGCATGGGACCCTCCTCGGGGTCGAAGCCAGGGTCATCGTGGCAACTGAAGAACTGGCATCGGATGATTACTGCCACTAAAACATGAAGGAAACTTATACTTGTTTTTGGGTATTATGTAAGAAGCTTGCATTCGGACGTATATGATCTGATAAAGATAGAATCTTCTTTTGTTGGTTACCTTTTTAAAGTCATCATCACCATCAGCCCACATAAGTGGGTGGCCATGGGCCTCCTCTGTAAGTCAGAGAGTTATGCCTTAGTCCACCTTCACCTAGCGGACAACACACCTAAGAAATTCCTGAGAAGTTTTACGTATGCAAGTTTTCTTACGATGTTTTCCCTCACTAGCAAAATGCGAGATAAATCATTGTGAAAACAACATCGAAAAGTCGGTGTACGCCTGGAATTTGAACTCGCGTCCGCGCAGATTCTCAATTTTCTAAACCTCGCGGCCATCAACGCTTCTTTAATTCTTCATATATCAAATAAATTTCTTAACTCTCTGTATTTACCTTCGCTACTAAAGTACCTATGTATTGTAGATCCACACGATAGTAGATTATAAACAAAAAGTGGATTCCATGGGAATTTTACTTACGAGACAAGACAAGGAATGATGCAACCGATTTGATCATCTGTGTTTCAAATACTGGCTCAATTCATGTTGTGGGATATGGAATGTGTGTATCTCCTGTGTTTACTAATTATAAATTGTTTGAAGGTAACAAGATGTTACGATAAAGCAATCATCTCGTGAAGAATCGCGAACTTTGTTGACAAGATTTAATCATGCTGTTTTTCTTTATCACATCTTTTAAGTATAGAAGTAGTTCTTGTTTTTACAATATTAAATAATGCATTAATATTATATCTTACAACTATAATAGTAGATACTTGTTTTATTTGCAACAATAGTAAAAATCGCTATCTAATAACTGACATTAATGTTTAAACATTATAATAAGTTATATTTATTTGTCAAAAGGATCAAGTCGAGAAAGACTTGTGCGAACTTCGCGCGATCCCATGGCAAGAAGCAGCGCAGGACAGGGCTAAATGGTGTCTCTTGGTGTCGGAGGCCAGGACTCATTTTGGGTCATTGCGCCGTGATAAGTAAGTAAGTAAAAAGCAGTGATGGCCTCGAGGTTTAGGCGCGCGGTCGAGAATCTCGGCGGTCGCGGGTTCAAACCCCAGGCACACACCTCTGACTTTTCGAAAGTTATGTGTGTATTCAAATTAAATTATCACTTGCTTTAACGGTGAAGGAAAACATCGTGATAAAACCTGCACACCTAAAAGTTCTTAGGAATTTCTTAGGTGTGTAGTCCGCCAACCCGCACTAGGCCAGCGTGGTGGACTATGGCCTAATCCTTCACAAAGGTAGAGGAGACCCGTGCTCAGCAGTGGGCGTATATGGGTTGATGAAGTAAGTAAGTATTTGTCAAAAACTAACAGCTCTATCATAATAGTTGTAAAAAAATAAAACCTTTATCAAAAAATTAATTACAACATACGTAATACATAACCGTGCGCCTGTACTCTCCGAAGGTGTATGCGGAAGTGCATTCTTGCACCCACATTTTGCCAAGTCCTACGTAATAGGCGTCAAGTTTGTTACTTTTCGGTCACATTTCCAGACTCCGTACTGATATTAAGAATTTCCTACTGGAAAACCCGGAACTTGTAACACACTCGGCTCATAGTTGTGCCGCTAGACCCGAGGCAATTAAAAGTAACCCATTATAAATGCAAAGAGTAAGTTACCTCCAAAATGTTTTATTAAAACTAGTTGCAAACATAGCAATAACAGCATAACTTTTGCCTTTATGATAAAAAAAGAAATGTCCCTCAAAAATCATTACACATAAAGACTAAAGCCTCAATTTCATAATAATTCCAAGCATCGTCCATATATTGGCTGTTAAATAAATCTCCTTCCCAATCATTGCCAATAGATGGCAGCACTATCATCAAGCAAAATGATTTGGTCCATGCCACATTTCAATCTGCACATAACGTGCATAAGCAATGAAGACGCATTGCCTCCGAGCGCCTGCAGGCACGCGATAATGACAAATTGGTATGCTGGCGTCACAGCACGGGCCCGTTACATATCTCATGCTGTGGAGGCAGGTTGCAAAAGGTATTGGAGGCGGCTAGATATATCCTCACTTCTGTACTAATATTAGAAATGTGGGTATTTAATATGAAATAGTATTTAATATGAATTGTTATTCGAATCATTATATCATCATCATTATCCTCTACCATTGAGAAGATTTAGGCTTTAATCCACCGCGCTGGCCTAGTACGGGTTGGTGGACTACACACTAAGAAATTTCTAAGAACTTTTTACGTGTGCAGGTTCCATCATTATGTTTTCCTTCACCGTTAAAGCAAACGATTATTCATTGTGAACACGCACATAACTTCGAAAAGTCAGAGGTGTGTGCCTGGGGTTTGAGCCTTTGTTTGCTTAATTGAAGAAGTAACATAAATAATAGCAATACCTAGAAGAAATACATTCTTTTTTATATAACTTCTGATAGCTCATTGTTTCTCGCCAACCCTATCCCGTACGCACCTTCATATATCTATAAAATCACTTGAAATTCGAGCCTCCTAAAGTGTTCGGATGCGAGTCGCGGAACAATGCATTATATCGCTCGTGATTGGCGTCCACACGGCGCTAAATCGTCCACATCCTGTGCCCTCGCCATCGTTATGTTTTACTGCCCGTACATGATTGCATTCACCTTCATAAATCCAAGGGTTAGGCGCCGGCCGAAATTTTAGTGGAAGGTGTTTTAAGTTTTATTTAGCTGTTGCAATTTTGCTGTAATGCTCCCCTTTATTGGTGGTAGTGTGATGATGAGTGAAACATTGCTTGGTACATGGACTATTTAACACAAAAATAATTTTCCAATTCGACTAGTTCCAGAGATTAGCGCGTTCAAACAAACAAGCAAACTCTTTAGCTTATGTTAGACATTTTCTGACATAATATTATAACCTAAACCATCTCAGTTGTAGAGAAGACCAGTGCTAAGCAATGGAACTTTTTCGGCTGATATTAATAAAACATTATGATAGATGCAAGAAAGTACGTACGTTTGTACTGTGACCGACAAGATTCCACCAAGTTAGATAATCCACTGTGATGCGGGTATGTTCATAGTTATTTAGCTCAGGCATAGCTCCACGCAACGTGCCTAGCAACTCCACGGTATAAATACATCATGATATCTGCTCCAATAGTCAGTGCTTCACAATGGAGGGTGCCTTTTTAGTTGTATTCTTGAGCTTGGTGTATGCAGGTAAGATGTTCGCCGACCCGCACTAGGCCAGCGTTGTGGACTAAGCCCTAAAGCCTCTCAATGGTAGAGGAGGTAGACTCAGTGGGACGTATATGGGCTGACGGGTAGACAGAGACTAAAGATCATCTACATTCATATAGTCGCGCAGTAGGCTAGATACAATGAATCGAAAGGCCGCAAGTTCGATTCCCGGATTGAGTGTTGTGTGATCCACAAGTATGTGTTTTGGATCTGGGTGTTGTGAAATCGAAAAGTCTCTTTTAGTTTCTGATATTAACAAAGCAGGACTTGTTTTAGTGTGCAGTCAGAAATTGATATGTGAGTGTTTGGTGTATTTCTATATTTATATATCTTGATAAGGTTTGAAACTCTCTACCCGTGTTTGACGGCATCCTGCAACACCATTAGGCACAGTGTTGGGAGTTTGTCGTTCTAGTGTAAAAGGCATACTTGTGTAAAAGGCAACATACTTAATAGTTCTGAACGGTTAAAGACTATTTATTCGCCAAAATACGTTTTCAAGATCTTCCATATTGCCCCTATAAATGATGTTATGTAATAAGCGTTCATAAATAAGTGCCGTAAAAATTTATGTCACTGTACACAAACATATTATAATTTTTAATTTCATGGATTTTAAGATTTTGAGAGATATTTTGAGAGATAATCAATCGAGTGATAACAATCAAATGTATTTTAACAGATAATAAACTTCAAAATATTTGCATATTCTAAGCAAATAAAAAATATGAAGATAGGTATTTACGGGAAAAATATATTATTTTTAATGTGAACAATGAAATGTTGTAAATAATTATATCCACAATTTTGTTTAAATGTTACGTTTTGTTATGACTTTAAGTTTATGCCGCATGTTCTTTTTTTATTCCTAAATTTTATATCTGATTATATTTCCTGTAAATTGTGCAAGCTGTGTCGTCCTATTATAAGATGCACAAAGTTTTCTTTTTAATATGTTAGTTTAAGCATGTCATGTTAGTTTGGTCATTTTAATAAAAAAATAAATTAAAATAAATATAATCTCTTTATATATAAATAATAGCAATAATAAAAATGTATAGAACTTATTTTTAGCTGCAGGAACGTGTCAAATATAAATTAAATTACCTACCAGTAGAAATTACCAAAGTACTACTGAATGTATTTATAGATATGATATAAAAATTTAATTTATAATTTCGACTATCTCCATCAAGTCAGGATGGCCGAGCGGTCTAAGGCGCTGCGTTCAGGTCGCAGTCCACTTCTGTGGGCGTGGGTTCGAATCCCACTTCTGACAAAGACTTTTTGTGTTTTTCATTTTACTAAAATTTATTTTATTAAAAAATCTCTCAAAAATATATTTAACTTGAATGATTTTTAGCGTTTTTTGAATCCATTACATATTCATAATTTCATATCATATTGATTGTCCATCGTAGTCCAACATTATTTATTTTTTCCCAAATATTTTACAATAACTACTATTTTCAGAAAAACGTTATTGTTTTTGAGCAGTACCACACTTTGATTTTGTTATTTTCATCTATAGATGTCGTTTCGAATACAGGCATCTTATTGGTCAATTGTCTTGACAATTAAGGTATGTAGTTTTTAATAATTTCTCTTATATCTTCTTCCTAACAGTAGTGACCGATAGGTCATTGTATAGCGCAGTACTTACAAATTGGCCGATAGATGGCGCTATAACCGAGTTTTGGTTTTTTTACATTTCTGTAACCAAAATTAATTTTTAATTCCAGCTTCATCGGAATTCTTCGCGTCACCCGAAGGTCGTGAAGACTGGGAGCGTATAGTGGGTGGGACTAAGGCTCCCAACGGGTCCTACCCATACCAAGTGTCGCTCAGGTTTTGGGGAGTGTGGCATTTCTGCGGAGCGTCCCTAGTCACCCCACGAGTTATTTTGACAGCCGCTCATTGCGTAGACAGGTAAATCTTGTTTATGGGAAAATATTTCCTTTTTGGTATAGGTCCAGTATTAAAAGTTACTCTATGTATGGTTCTTTTCTAGTTTGTGAGATATTATTGACGAAAAAAGAATTTTCTTGCTTCTGATAACTAATATTTTTCGTTAAGCGGAATTTTATTTAAATCATGGCCAGTAATAGCTGCACAATGTAAATAATATTTACATAACAAACACAGAAATGAGATACATAATAATTAATATGCTATGATTTGAAATTTCAATAAATGAAACTCTGCGCCTGTAGAAATGAGTGCTACTTTTCGTTTCACGTTGTATTGCTATTCCAAAGACGCTGGAAAGTTGTCCTAATTTATCAAATATTTTAAGATTTAGTCTTGTTATTTCTCTCTTGTTCTCGTTTGTTTTAAATAAAATTCTATATTAGTCCCAAATATGTGTAGTCCCCCAACCTGCACTATGCCAGCGTGATGGACTAAGGCCTAAAACTCTTTGAGTTGTACAGAAGGCCCGTCTCCAATATCACTCCGAAGTATATGAGCTGATGATGAAGGTAATGATAGATAATAACTTTAACCATAATATACAATATTCCCAATTAAATTCCAGAGTAAAACCAGAGTATTTCAAGGCGATATTGGGCACCAAATAATAATGACGATACCTTATATGTTGGGATCGTAAATATAAAACTTCTTACCAAATTTCAGAGTGAAACCCGAGTATTTCAAGGCGATAGTGGGCACCAACCAGCTCAAAGCCGGCGGCACTGCATACGACGTTCGGAAAGTGGTTGTCCACGAACAATACGACGATGACGTCATTAGGAATGATATTGCTATCGTATTCACTGAGAAGGAGATAGAGTTTGGTGATACCGTGGATTCGGTGGAACTTAATGATGAACCGCTGGAGAAAGGGGAGGAGCTTATATTAACTGGATGGGGGACTACATCGGTAAATATTAACTAAGATATTTTTAAGGGCTTTTGGGTGTGCAGGTTTCCTTAAGGTTTTTACTTCATCCTTTAAGTGTTAGAGCAGTTTTACCTTTATTTGAGCAAAAAAAGTATTTTTCAAACCCTTAAAATTGATGAAAGACCCATAGTACCAATATGGTAATTACCAATTATTTTAGGAAATATATTGTCTAAATAGTTAGTGAATAACATTTTAAGATGTTTGTGTAAATTTTGATAAATAACAGTATAACTGAGCTGAGGTAATAAATTTAATTTGAGAGTCGTTTCCGAGGCTGTTCTAGCAGCAGTTTAATAAAAAAATAATAATAAAAGAAATTCCCGTAATATCCTTGATCTAGCTAACAATACATCATGCAATCGTTAGGTCTTTGTTTCGATTTCAGGGTTAAAGTGTGATATTTTTTTATTTTCTACCCAAGAACCAAGCATTGCTTTATTTCTCAGTACCCAGGTCGTCTGCCCAACGACCTGATGGAGTTGCATCTCAAGTCTATTACCTACGAGGAGTGTAAAGAGGCCCATCTCAGCGTCAACGCAGTGTTCGACACGCAACTCTGTGCGCTAACGAAGGCTGGGGAAGGGGCTTGTCATGTAAGTAGTCTGTGGTACCTATAAAGTTATGTGTTCCTAGTACTTTAATAGAAGCCCAAAAGACAAATTATTTTATAAAATTCTGTATCTTTAAATGTTTTTCACATTTTTGTGCCTGTTCATTTTATGTTTAAATTGCCTGTTTATGCTGTTTTTTGTGCAATTTTTATTTTATTTTATTTATTCTCTTTACTTTACATATTTGTCAATGTTATTTTCTAACATCGACAAGCCTAAAAGCTATCATTTTTTTCAATATATTCCATTAACCAATTAATTAATTATAATTAATCAATGCTGGTACTTGGTACCTAATTTTAATTTCTAAAAAAATGGCTCTAGATTTTAACAGCCCTGTGGCGCTGTTGGCTAGACAGTAGACACCAGCTTGCAAAACTAGAGGCCGCGGATTCGATGCTCGAACCGACAAATATTCATGTGATTCACAAGTATTTGTGAGCGCAAAAAGTCTCTCGTAGTCTCTGGCTTGTTTCCCAGTGGAGTAAGAATATATATGTGACTGTTGGGTGTATTCGTATATTTATAGCTGAAATTCTTATTACAGGGAGATTCAGGAGGACCTCTAGTGAGAGAAGGTCGACAAGTAGGAGTAGTGTCCTGGGGCATTCCTTGCGCTAGGGGAAAACCTGATGTCTACACCAAGGTAACAGTTTAATGGCGTATCTTTTACTCTTCGCTTAAGTATAAATATTCACAAGAGTTTACAATCCACATATATTTATTACCAATGGTTATATGAAAAACCGTCAAAATTTTTATTTATTTCCGATCATGATCTGAATACAAACTGAATATACTCAGCCGATATAGTGTATAGTCCACTGCTGAAGGCCTCCCCAAGAAAGCGCCAACAAAAACAAAGCTCCCTATTGTAAGCCTCAGTTTTGAAAGTCTATATTTTTACAAAAATATTAATAAAATGTGGGTAAATTATGTTTTAAAAATGTATAAATACTGGTGGCTCTGACAGATTGATTCATTCTCGATCGAACCATGGAATTGTACCTACACAGCTGAAGTTTGTTATATATTTGTTTAAAAGAATATAAAGAGATTGGATGAAGGAATATAACAAGTTGAAACAAGTTTGTGTTCTCATTATTGAAAGTGTGGCTTACACTATTACGTGGACCTAAATTATCACTGCTAAGATTTAGGTGAAGATATTTATAGACGCAAAAATTTTGTTGTTTCCAGGTTGAGTCGTACATGAGATGGATTGAAAAGACGCTTTACGACGACGACGAAGACCACCTCAAGCATTTAAACGACAAGAATAAGAAAAAGCCTCAGAAGCATTGAATTAAACAAGTTAAGGATCATGTATTTGGTGCAGGTATTATTTAAGTATTGTGATGGGATTTTTGTGTCCGTTTAGATAGTAATCTATACTATTATTTCGTATGTATAATGATTAAACTTAGCTACTAAACCAGTCTTGATGATTTTTGGTAAGGATATGGGACTTTGGGAAATAATATAGGGTTCTTTTTATCCCAGAAATATAAAATTAAAGTCTTAAGAATGGCTATTGCCAGTTATTGCTATGAGATTATTTTCAGGCGCAAAATGGTGTAGTGAGAACCAATTTTGGTAAATACTACATTTCCAACCTTCTGCTTTTGGCATAAGAGTGCGCAATTGTAGGGTCCTGAGTTTGATTCCCGCGTCGGGGTATTTAAACTAGGCAATTCTAAGATCAAAAGTTATACCTAACACTTGTACCATTATTTGCCTACATCGTTAAAGAATTGCATCTCATTATCTATCCTATAGTAATAAACGTAAAAGTCGTAAGGGCCTCGAGTCGAGAATCTCGGCGGTCGCGAGTTCAAACCCAAGGCACACACCTCTTATTTTTGGAAGTTTGGTGTGAATTCGTAATTACTGCTGACATAATTCAGTATAGAATAATTATTAATATACTTATCTTGTTACTGATTTATTTTGTAAATGCTTTCATTACTGTATCTTTGTAATAAACTAGATTTAAGTAAGAAATATTAGTAATAATTATGTTAATAAATAATTTGCAATACTATTTTCCGTTTTAATACTCGCATACATAATAATAATGATGAAGGAATAAAACAACAAATTTAATAAATTGAAAAATCCCTTTATTTACTAATATCACAGTAATCAGTCGTGAATGTGAACAAATGCATTAAAATATACAAAACCGTGTACAATGTATGTAAATGTATGAAAAATATTTCCAAAGCGATTCTGAGAGACAAACCATTTTCAATTCCGATTCTAAAGACACCATCATACTTTTCACGTCCGACACCGTAAAAACATTATGAAATATCTCTAAAAACTTAATTTATCAATTTTAGTACATACATACATAACTATACGCCTACGTCGAATACATATGCATTTCTGCACCCAATTTTCGCCAGGTATATATATTAGTCTCACGTAATAGGAGGCGAGCCTATTTATATTTTTCGGGCACATTAACAGCCTTTGTGCTGCTGTTGAGAATTTCTTAATAAAAAAAAACTCAATAGGATGTTGCCCGACCTGGGTATCGAACCCAGGGCTACTAGAATGCACGGGATACACCTGTGCCGTAACGCAACAAGGCAGTTTAGTTTAAGTAAATCTAAAAATTACATTTTTGAGAAATCTTACATACCTAATACAAATCTCTTAAAATTAGTACAAAGTATTCTCAAATATTGTTATTTATATGTGTAAAAACTTTTAATACAAAACAATTAATTAATAAAACAGTTCTAATTGTTAATGCATACACGATTTTGCTAAAGCTAGATGATATCTTAATCTAAATCTTAATTATCAAAATGATAGTAAATTATCTAATATATTGAAAGACATTTTAGTATTAAAAGATAAACAAAATAGTTAGCAAGCTGAATCATAAAAAAACTTGCATGCGATTTGAGCATATTAGTATTATAATATGTTTATACAAAATATCTTGTAATCTGTTTTTGTTACTTATTTTGAAAGATATTTACGTAAATTACACAAGTTCCGACCCATGATTAAATAGTTATTAAGTAGAGCTTAGTATAATAAAATACTATTAAAATGCAAAATAATATAATTTTCTAACAACTTCTAACTGGCATGCGTTTTGTATTTTCTTTCGTAAAATTTCCAAAATCATAATTATAAAAATCGAACTTTAAATTACAAATTCCTGAAAATTGAAAACAGTTGCTCTTGAACTCATCATGCCACAAAATAGGATTTAGAAAATTATAACAAATAAGTTATTATTAACGTATATTAATAACTTATTTGCTATATGGGTGTTTGTGAGACCGAAAAAGTCTCTCGTAGTGTCTGATACCCACGTCACAGGTCTGAACCTAGTGTGGAGTCAGAGCTATGTATGTGACTGTTGGGTGTATTTATTTATATTTAATATAAAAACTATCATTACAATCACTTCAATTACACTTAATATCACTCAGGCTATCATCACTGCATACGTACAAATGAAACTATATTAGTCCAAGTAGACGTTTCTGCCGAGCCTCCCCACATTAAATAAGGGGGCATTAAAACACAATCTTTATAAAATATCGATTTCCCTTTTCCATCCGATACCTCTTTCCTAAACATAATTAAAAATGCCGTGCAACTACATATATCCCAAGTAATGGGATATACAATCCTAAATGCCACGCCTAAAGTTTCCTAACTTAGGAAAGCTAGGCAAATCAACTTTATAATCCCAATACTTATTTCAGTAAAGACATAACTGAGGCTTCAAATACAATTTTTAACATTCCAAATATTGTTAAAAATAGTAAAAAAACATTACATCATTTCCAAAATATAAATGGAGACGACGAATATCAGAATCCTCAACCTGATCCACAGGTAATCTATAAACTCCTGGACGTTCTCAGTATACAATAACCCATAGAAGTCTGAATCAGAGGCAGTCTTCTCATCAATGACAGTCTCGTGGTCTTTGGAGAAATCTCTGCCGAAGATCCCGAGGCTGAAAATAGAGCTGTCCTGGATTTTGATGGTGACTTGCCTGGAGCTGAAGATCTTGGTATCCATGGAGTATTGTGAAGGTTTGATGGAACCGGCAGACACTATCATGGGGAACTGCATGGAGTTATGTTTGGTGAAGTTCCCGCTGATGGTGATCTTGTCGAAGATTATGTCTGTGCTGTTGGGAGCCCTGTGGACGATGATCATTGATTGGTTAAAGTTAGAAGTGGAATTTAGGTTCATTATTGAGTTGTCAATGTAATTTTAAGTAGACTAAGGTGTTTTATTTTATGCAATTTGAATGAGGCGCCAATTATTACTAGGTTTATCATGGAAATATATGTAAAGTAAGACCTGATATTATTTATTAAAATAATATAGAAAACTTGTATTCCTTACAATAGTAATTTTTGGTTATAATTTTATTTGATTATCATGATAAAACTGGCTAGACACCAGCTCGTGAAACAAGTGTCTGCGGGTTCGATCCCCAGCTTCAAGACCAATGTATGTGTGATCCTCAAATTTTGTGCGACCGAAAAGTCTATCATAATTTTTGACGCTCACGACATACTTGTATCTTAGTCTGGGGTCAAAATATGTATGTGACTGTAAGGTGGTTTATTTATCTATTTAATGACAAGCAGCAGCTTTTCTGGTTTATATCATGCAACCAATCCCAACCTATTCTATTCTACACAAAGCTAACTCTTCAATATAACCTAGTGGAATCAGCATATACTTAAGTCTATTAGCAGTAAACTGGCGAATTTCTCACTATAACTAGAGTTTCTACAAAATCAGCCACATATATAAACACTTGAATAAAGTATAAATGAGGATATGTTCGAAGCTCACCCGACATCGCAAGACTTCTTGTAGAGTCCGGCGCAGGCGAACAGCGCGCAGCTCTGCGTGCCGAGGTACCGGTTCCTGTCGTAATGGCGGACGCCGGCGAACGACGCCAAGCCGTAGTTTATGTCGGCGCTGGAGCCTGGGAATAGGGTTTTAAGCTAAATATAATTTGCCCTGGATTTGTGTCTGGACCTTTGGTATCTAAATTTGAATGACTCTTGTGATCGTTGTTTTAATATGAACTACAACTTAGTTGATATAGTAGTTTTTGGTAATAATTTGATTTATTTTTTGAGCATGTATTGGTAACTTTTGTTGTGATTTCCAAGATATTAATTGTATCAATAAATAGTTGTTAGTGATGAAGTGATGAGTATGAATGTCGAGGGTTGGGCTAGCAGAGGAAGGCCAAAGAAAAAATGGATGGAGTGCGTGAGAGGAGATATGAAAGAGAAAGGGGTGACTGAAGACATGACGGCTGACAGAGATATTTGGAAGGAAAAAACATACTGCGCCGACCCCAAATAGACTTGGGAGAAGGGCAAGTGGATGATGATAAAATAGTTATATTAGTCTTATTTGTACATACATATTGATTATTTCTTCTATTTCTGTACATGGAATCAGAATACACATTAAGTTCTTACAACGACTTGCATAAATAAGTTGCTCTATTGTTGATCTCCATTTATAGTTCACATTAAGTCGTGCTCTTCTATAGCATAGAACTTTTGCTTCTCAAGACCTAGTTTTCTATCCCCGTTCGATGCGGCCCATTTCAAAAAGATTTACCTACGTAACATTTTATCCCGTGTAACTGGTAATTACAAAAATCCATAAAATTACCTTTAAAACTGGTCTTAATGTAAAATTCGCAGCAGAACTTCTTGTGGCAGACAGTTTCCTTGTAGCCAGTGCGACTGGCGACCATGTCCAGGGGCCTGATGATGTACTGGCTCAGGTCTTCGCCGGGGAAGGCCAGCAGCTCTGAAGGATCGATAACTGGTGGCTTGGAAACACCTGAAGGAGGAAAAATTCATTTAACTCGAGTAGGATAGGAAATATAAAGAATATTGAGAATGTTGAATCATCAGATTACACTAGGCTTCTTTATGCAATGAATAGATGCCGTTCTATCAAACGAAAATAATTTAACGTTAAAGTCCCGCAAACTCGAATTAAACGTGCGTCGTGGACTAAGGCCTTTCAATTGTAGGGGAGGCCAATATCCAGCAGTGGGACGCGTATGAGTTCACAATGATGGTGATGATTGAGTCAGCATTGTGGATTTTTCCCAGTTGCAGAAAAAGTCGTTAACAAATAGATATAATGTATGTAAGTTGATATAGATAGTCTTATTTTCGGCTGTTTATCTACGATCGAATATGGTTCGACAATGGTATGACATGACGTCACCAGACAGTGAGATAACCACGTGCGCTTATTTTTAGTGTATTATCTTAATCTTACGTTATTTCTAACTAATCGATAGATTGCATCTAAAGTATACTAAGCCTACTGTTTAGTATTTGTTATTTTTCTATGACGCATTGTTTGAGTGCGTGTTATTTCTTTGATGACGCGAATTTTGGGCAAAATCGTTGGCGAAAATTTTGTGAATATGGAAGACCTGAACTGACATTTGTAGACCATAAGCAATTTTACGTCCTACTGCTGGGCATGAGTGTTCTCTACAACTGAGATTTAGTGCTTCAGCTACTAAATTCACAAAAACATTTAGCTGTGTTTTTACAATGTTTTCTTGCACCGTTAAAATAAGTAAAAAATAATTTTAGACATAGCTTGGAAATGTCACCGATGTGTGTTCCTGATTTAAATCCGCATCCTCAAAATTTTCAGCCGCGCGCCTAAACCTTGAGGACATCACTACTTCTATATTTTTAGATTAAAAAAATATTTGCCTTTGTCCGGAAATCGAATCCTGGCTCCCATATCACAAGCTGATTAACCATCTACGCTACGAGGATTGGGGATATATAAATCTAATACTAGAACACTCACCACTACGACCTTCCTTCTTAAGCTCTGCCACAATCAGCTTATCACCACGTCGGACGCCCACACTGGGATACACTCCAGTGTAACTCAGCACATTGGCTCCCGTTACGGACGCCCATGATGATGCAAACTGGCTGGCTGCAACAACATACATTTACTCCATTTAATAACTGTAACAACTGATCTACGTCTAAGGTAATGTCTTCGTGGTAACAATGGGTAAGCTGAGATAGAATAAGCTTTCTACGTGAAAATAGTCAATAGTAATGTTGAACAAATGAATGAAAGTCCAATAGTATGGATGAGATGATGAAATGTTTAAATAAATACGTTGTTCTGACCCCACATTTAGGTACAATTTTTGTTTTGAGGGTATCAGAAACCACAAGAGAATTTCCGGTCCATCAGACCCGAATCTAATGTTTGTGGATCACACAAACATCGAAGCGGGGATCGAACCCGTGGTCTCTCAAATTCAGTTAAATATTATTCTCCCTGGGGCTGTCAAATTCAGTTAAATATTACCGTTTAACTATATTTGACAGCCCGTTAAACTTTGTTTGACTGAAAATTTGGGACCTTATGATTCTTAGCTACGTAAATAACACCTACTAATTAAAACAAAACCGCGTCCGATAAGTCCTCCACACGTTTCAAAGCGGCAATAGTTTTAGAAAATAGTTTAAGAATGACAATTCAAAAGAACATGTGAAACTTGAACAAAGGTGACAGAATACAGATTTTAATAATGAAAACTTTGACAATAACTATGTTACCAAAATCCATAGAACCTACCACTAAGAAACGGCACATGTGTGTGCTGTGCTCCAGAGACCACGAAGTTCTTGATCTTGGAGACAAGCGCAGGGTTGTGGAGGGCCAGGTCTTCCTCCATCATGCTGCCGAAGGTTGCTCCGAAGTCCGTGGTGAACGTCACGCTGTCCTGCACGATGGAGCAGTTCGCCACTGCGTTCACTGGCTTTCTGTACCTGGATAGGTTGGTAGACTTATTAGTGAGAGTACTGACTTATGAGATAGTAAGTACGTAACAGCCTTCTTTATTATCAGTCTGTAGTATCCGAGTGCTGGGCACGGGCCTCCTCAAAAATGTATAGGCCTTAGTCCAGCATTTTGGTCTAGTGCGAGTTAGCGGACTACATAAATAAGAAATTCTTAAGAACTTTATTTGTGTCTTGGTCTACTCATGATGTTTTCCTTGCCGCTAAAGAAAGAGTTATTTTACTGTAATAAAATGTGCCTGGAGTTTGAACCAGTCGACATTCCCAGTTCGACTAAACCACATTACTGAACCGATTTTCAAAATTATGTTTCTAATATTAAAAAGCCATATTTTTTTGAGTTTCATAAGATTATCATCACTTATATTAGATTAGAACTAGATTATATAAAAAAAGATAGTTAAATCAGTATAAATCTTACACGGATACAACGGCTCCTTCCCTGTTGAAGACCAGGTTGCTTCTGATCAGTTCGTTCTTGTTGTGGCACCGCATGCTCTCGTGCAGGTGTGCCACCACATAAACACCGGCCTGACGTGCTGCTTTGGCCAAATTCTTCACCGTCTGAAACAACGTGGCACTTCAAAGATATCTATTGTGTTGATGATAATGATTATAAGAATTTTCAAGGTGGCTGGCAGCGGTTGGATGAGAAGAGCCGAAGATCGAGCCCAGTGGGGTGCCATAAGAGAGGCCTATGTCCAGCAGTGGACGAATTAAGCGCTGTTGATGATGATGATAAGAATTTTCAAATATTAAGAAAAATCAAAAAGCATGTTGTTTATAAGAGGTGCCTTCTAGATCGGATACCATCAGATTGGTGCTGTCAATCTGCTAATATAAAAAAATATATAGAAATATTATCTGGATGGCACTCCTACAAGAATAGACGTAGAGATTGCGTTATTTACATTTGCATGAAACTACCTTGCTTTTTTTCTTTTACCTTAACGAATTGATTTCATTTTGTGAAATTTTGTCACAAGTTTTGACACAATTTTTTAAATTTGAAAGGCCCTTTCTATCTCCATACCATACATCGTCCAAATCGACTCATTGCTCTGGGTTCTTCAAAAATACAATAATATTGAGTACAAGTAACAACTTACCTCGTCATAATTATATTCCGAGTTCAAGTTATCAGAAGAGGGTAGCACCAAAATGTCGACATTCTGAAAGAATAATTAAAAATTATTAATCACATTATATCAACGTTATTTTCATCCATAGTTTATAATTATCATCTTGGCCGCTAATTAAACTATTTCTGATAAAACGTCAAACAATTAATTCAGAAACAAAACGGTGATTCATTCTATGAATGCTGAAAATAATATTTATCTCTTCAATCACATAGCACTTGGATCATTACCACCTGTGTGGTGACGTAAAATATGTTTTGTGAGGTTTAAACATGTATTTTTAACCTTTTCTTAGCCTTTCAACTTTATGAGCTTATAATAACCCATTGTTTTAATATTAGTTATTTTTAAACACATTTTCTAGTTATGTGAGAACAATAGCGCCTGATATTACTCATTTTGTCTTTTGAGTACAGAAAACTAAAAGAGTCTATTCGATTTTACAAAAACCAAGACCCGAAACAAATATTTCTAAAAAAAATAGCTTAAGTTATTCCTGATTATATCACCTATCAGCCAGTGCAAAATCCCGTCAAAATCGTTCCAACCGGTTCAGAGATTAAGCGAAACAAATAGACAGACAAAACATGTTATTTTGCTGGGATTCAAAAGTTACAATTTATTTGTGTATAGGTGTATAAAATTTTGTCGGTTTAGGAATCGAATCCGCAACCTCTCGTCAGTGTCAGATTCGTCACTGTTTAGCCAACAGTTTTACAGAGGCAATAATGCATCAGTATATTGCATGCTAACTTAGCTACAATAACAACAGGTCATAAGTTAAGTTCAGAAGTCTCTCGTAACGATAGGCCATAAAAATAACATAGCAATTTTATTTTTCTAGAAAAATAACATCGCTTAGGACATTAAGAAATAATAATGTACTTAATTTGTCTAGAAATGTAGCCGC
This sequence comes from Cephonodes hylas, assembly GCA_030295005.1. Classification (NCBI taxonomy): domain Eukaryota; kingdom Metazoa; phylum Arthropoda; class Insecta; order Lepidoptera; family Sphingidae; genus Cephonodes; species Cephonodes hylas. Next base: position 157,353 of record AP025385.1, on the reverse strand, counting down.
ACAGTCGAGTCAGACGTTTGGCGATCGCGGGTTCCATCTTCAAACCCGAAAATAACTTTTCGATGAGACTATTAGCTATCATAGACTACTTTAACGATGAAGGAAACCATCATGAAAAAAATATTAGAAATTTCGTATGTACGTAGTTTGCCAACTGTAGGCCAGCATGGCCTTAGTCCACTAAGGCCTAAGATGTTTGTTATAAAGGAAAATTAACTAGTGGGTTGTATTTTCAACATATTATCTAGCCTCTATGGTACTGGAAACAAACATAGGACCTTTAGATCGCCAAGACTACTCAGTTAAATCAGTTTAGTTAAATTCAATCATTCCTGTTATTCTTCCTAAAGGTTAATATACTATACCCTTGTCTTGACACAAACATATGTCTTCATTACGTTGTTCAATAGTAACAAAGTTTTGCAAACAATCTTTCTACAATTCTTTGTTATTAAGTTTTACAAAACAAAGCCACCTTTGTTGTATCTCTTTGATAGATACCATGGACAAGTCGCTTTTTATATAAACATACTTAGTGAAACCGTAAGTATAGGTAAGGTAATATAATATTTTGAGAATAAATGAAGTATATGTTGGTAATAAATTAATGAATATGAAAGTTGAAGGACGAACAAGGAAAGGTCTAAGAACAGATGTATGCAGTTTTTGAGAGAAGATATGAAAGAGAAAGGGGTGAATGAAGACATGACAGCTGATAGAGATGTGTAGAAGGATAATACATACCTAAATATAATTAGGAACAGGGTAAGAAGATGATAAGTGTGATGTAATAAAATATTTAATGTATTTTTAAGTTTTTAGGATAATAGCGATGTAAATAGATTCGAAACTCACCGCTCTGCCCGCTTCGTAAACAGCTGGGATGTATGCGTTCAGGTCCGAGGTTCGAGTGCCATATTGGACCACGGCGGCTCTATAGGTATCCTGGAAAGAAATAAACCGTAAATGAATAAAATCACGCTTATATTTCTGGGGAGATAGGCAGAGATATAATTATACACTAAAAGGCATACAAAGGGCAAATTTATTGCAATTTGTAAAGCAATTCTTCATAAAAAGCTCTAAATACAGATTATCGGCCCGTGAATCGAACCCAAGATTTTTTATCTCACACCGCCTACTTATGCTTCACGAGAACACAGAGCAGGTAAAAATAAAATAAAAACTCAATAACAAAAAATCAGAGTGTGAGATTTCATCAAAATCTTTTAGTCAAAATACACAGTTCTTTACTGTACGGATAAGAATACAGATTATATTATTTTCAGCCTACAAACTAATACAGTCCTGTACATATTTAATTCTAGTTTTACCATCTCAAAATAATTCTTCATAAACAATTATCCATAACTAAAAATACACGTGCTCAAGTTATAGTTTAACTTTAAACTGCTGATCAGATTTTGATGGAATTTAATACAGAGAGTTAGTATATACAGTCCTTAAAAAAATAACTGATAATTTAACAAACGAAAGGCTTAATTTCACAAAAACAAAACTTTGTCCCGCAAAAAAATATATAACAAAAAAAGGATTTACGATCCTAGAGCAGGTAACAGAGAAAAAAATGCTGGCGTGGCGTACGTGACGAGGCGGGCGTCTATGAAAGGGATTTAGGGCGCCCTCGGAGGAAAAGAGGAACAAAACACGAGATCCACGCGTGATGAGGTCACTGACCGACAGATTCGGGAGTGCATCGTAACACGCATACATGATACAACTATTTATAAATCATAACACGGCGATATGGTACGACTTTTGTTTAAAATATAATATAGTTGGCTGTTTTGGATGTAGATATAGATGGAAGAGTAAAAGGAAAGAACGAAAATATCACTTAAAAAGGAAAAATAATAATATAAAAAAAATAATCTTAAAATTTGTCATCCTTAAATTAATTACCGTTAATATTTATTTATCAACATAAAATATTAACTAATAAATCGCTGCGTACATAAAGACAAACTTTAAAAAGGTCACAATATGTACAATGACCCCAATTTGTTCATTAATGAAACCAACATTGTACATTATAATTTAAATAACAATAAATGTAATTACAATATTAACTCAGCATTTCACACTTCAATTCAAATAATAACGACAAATAAATTGAATTATTTAAATAAACGTAAATAAATAACATGTGCGCAAACATTCGTTTTTCAAATTGAATAAACAAAAGACAAACTTTTGGCGGACGTGATTTGTAACAGCGACGGAATAAAGTGGAGGGTATTTTTATTGTGATACTTTTAAACAATTTTATAGTTTTATTATGACGTGTTTCTTATAATATGTTGATTATTTGACTAGTGACTATAGTATAGGCCAGTAACCCGCATGATGTTACCACAATAAAAGACCCTAATTTTCTTTAGATCAAGAATGTTATAAGTACCCAATTAATGACAGACCTTAGTAGAAAGTTACACGAATGATAAGACTTAATAAGTATAAATTAAGTCATCATCTAATTTAAAAAAAAATTACTACCTTTAAATTCTTTATAACTTTATGCTACAATTTACAAAAGAAAATAAAAAAGTTATCTTTCACTTATTAATAAATACGTGAATTTCATTATCGATCTGCTTATTTACGCGAATTTGATTTAACACATCCGTGATATAAACACTAAAACAATCACCAACAACATACCTTATGCCCCGCCGCTAAGTTTACTAAAACACAAATCACAATAATGCTCTTCATTTTGCCCACAACACGTCCTCACACAACGGCGGCCGGCGCACTAATGAGCACAGCAGTTGCGCGCGCCCGGTGCATACGGCCGATTGCAACCGTTACCACTAACGTTAGCGATACACGGATAAACAATACATTTAGTGGTGCAGGGGACTGTGCTTGCGAAGGGACGAACATTGAAATCTATAAAACAATGCTTTGCCTACTATTATTCCTCCTGATTTCGTATAAGGAGTTTCAAAGGCCTTTTTTAGTAAATAATCCTTTGCTTTCTATCTAAAAAATTGTCATGTTGAGTTTCCTTGCATTTTAATTTTCAAGATTATTTGTTGAAGCTACATATCACATGAACTATAGAGAACACAAATACACCCCACAGTCAAATGCTATTGAACCAATACTGAGCTACAAGTATTGTATCGTGGGTATAAGAAATTACGAGACACTTTTCAGTCTGACAAACATCCAAATCCGAAAGAAATAATCGTCTCGATGCGGGAATCGAACCCGCAGCCTTGTGGTAGTTGGTCTACTACACCTACTATTACAAGGAAAGTAATTGCCATAATGTGTGATATCGAAATGATCGTCAAGGATAATAGCTATTGCCCGCATGCGTGACTTTACATTTTAATATTGTTTCCCCAATTTTCTAGTTTTCTTTCTCCCCATTTTTCTATTGATTTAAGCATGATGAAATCCTTTTATAAATGGGCTATTTAACACTGAAAGTATTTCACAAATCGGACCAGTAGTTCCTGTGATTAGCGCGTTCAAACAAGCTCTTCAATCAATCAGCCTATCGCCGTCCACTGCTGAACGTAGGCCTCCCTAAGAAAGCTCAATTCAACTTTATAATATTACGTATTAGTAAAGTTATACAGGTAGCTTCAGACCGTGATCAGGAACTAAGGCAGGTAATAGCTACAATGACCATAAACCCATTGATGTTAAAAAAACGGCAATAAGTCATAATTTTGACGTTTTCAATATTTCGTTTGTGATCACCGCATGGACGTAATATCTAAATATATATTACGTCCATGGATCACCGTAGCTATTACCTGCCTTAGATTTCGATCACGCTCTGAATACACCCAGTATTATGCAGAGGAAAACAATAATATATTGACACCGCTAGTTACATAATAAGGTCAATAACTTCGCTAATTAAAGTACTCATTTTACATTACAATATCTGCATGCTACATCGACAGAATACAATGAACCGTCATTTGTCAATCACGTGGACACCACGCAATGGACAGCGCCTACCGCGTGCTCGATATCATCCCAAAAACCGATTCATTAAGATACCGATATAAACATTTTGATAAGAGAAATTCGAATGTCAATAACGTGAATTTCTTTTTATAAGAACGCTTCTGTGATAGGAAAATATGTCTCTTTTGGTTGGACAATTCGTGAAAGCACAGTTGTCCTAAATAGTTTTCTTTTATTACTTAATTACTTGCATTTTTTCAGCTACGGTTAGCATAATTTTATCAATTGCATATATGATGAATTATGCCAGATATTTTTATCTGGTACAAAAAATGTTTATTCATCATCATTATCGTCAGCACATTTTAGTCCACCACGCTGGCCTAGTGGGTTAGCGGACTACACACTTAACATAATAATTCGTAAGAACTTCTAGGTGTGCAGATTCCATCACGATGTTTTCCTTACCATTAAATGAAGTAATAATTCTTTGTAAATACACACTTAACTTGAAAAGTCAAAGGTAGGTACTAAAGTTGCCTAGGATTAGAACCAGCGACCGCCGCGATGTTTGACCGGGCGCCTAAACCTCGAAGCTCACTAATTCTTGCATTAAAATAATCATATTTAGAAAGATTCGTATCATTTAATCCGAGCATTCGAGCGCTGACTCTCACTACAAACGTTTTAGAATGAAAACAGAACAAAGAATATTTCAAACAGATTTCATTTAAAAATTCAGGGAACATCCGAGAGTTGTCCGACCTACATAGGAGAATATTTTTGGAAGGGCTTTGCTCTTTCGTGTATTACTACGTCATCTCAAAGAAGAGAAATTAATTTTTGATACATTTACTTGGAAAATACACGTCTGTAATCTATAGTATCAGCATAAGCCTATATATTAGGGCTTATAAGAAATTTCCAAATTAAAAAACTCTTTAGCGATTTGTCGACCGTATGAAAAGATTATTTTCAGATTATTTGTTTGTTTAATAATAACTTTGACTGGAACTTCATATGTCGCTTTGGCCTCTTATCGAAAATCAAAGAAGATCAAAGATATACATATTCAGACGTATATTTAAGACCAACAGTTGTATAGAAACGTGTCTTTTTTGTCGCGATTTTTTTTAACTCCAATGGGTTAGTTTCTCATCACGGCCTGAATACACCCTGTTTACTTGTTTAATAAAAACTTCTACTTCTTTTTAATATGGTGAGAAGTTCCATATAACATATTCTTTTCAGTCCAATATTTTGTACCTCACTTACCTTCAGAAGCCAAGGACTATGATACTTCCAACTGTAATCTTGTTTCTGATTTATTTCAGTACGGGATAGAGACAAGCAAGCTTTTTCGGGGGGAAAGCTGCTTGTGTCTCTACCTCCCGCCGGCCCATGGGGCGGGGGGCAGGAGGCGTATGTCGGGGTCACCGGCCTTCCAGCCCGGCGCGCGGCGGAGTCACCTCCGCGCGGATGTTAGTGCCGGGCTGGTCCCTAACCTACCCTAACCTGCACCGGCATACCGACCAAAACCCCCCGATGGCCATCTTCGCGCCGAGTGACCACTTCGAGCGACCACGATACGCGGGCGAGGGACGCCCACAATGGTTCCGCAGCCGCCCGGTGCGCAAAGCTGCATCTTGACCTACGACGTTTTCCTTGTATTACCGAGTAATATGTCAGACATGGCAATGGTCACGTCACTCGTATCACTGTCGCGCCACGCTGACACACAGTGCATTCCTAATCGACTTATACTTTTAATTCACTGATATGTTATTGGCCTTGATGCTCGAAGACTCGAACTAGCCATTTTTGTATCCATTTCTTCCCATGTATGTAGTGATGGCATCGAGGTTTAGACGCGCGGTTGACAAACCCCAGGCTCTGACTTTTACAAGTTATGTGCGTATGCAAAATGAATTATCACTTTAAGGGTGAAGACACATCTAGAAATACTTTGGAATTTCTTATGTGTGTACTCCGACAACCTGCACTAGGCCAGCATGGTGGACTAAGACCTAAACCATCTTAATGGTAGAGGAGGCCCGTGCCCAGCAGTGGGACGTATATGGACTGATGATGATGATGTAGGATGTAACACATCTAGGCACGGGTTTCATTCATTTCGGGTCTAGATTGGGTCCTAAGAACATTAAGGCATTAAGGATTCCTCACCATATTTTTGTTTACCCATAGAAGAATTATTCTTTGTGAACACACAGATAAAAGTGCGGTAAGATGCCGGCCCGTCAGAATGCTTATTCTATCCTCAAATCCGTCAGACCATTTTTATTATTGTTTAAAGAAAGGTGAATATTAGACTTATTAACTTCGTAAAATTTGTATTGACGTGTAAAACCGAATTACAAGACGGAAAATGGTATGACGCTTACACCGTCATGCCACGTACGCCACCGATGTGTTTTACTGTGGCTTAAACATTTATAATTTAGTTTGATAAAAATGTGAATTATTAACTATTTGTCTGTGTATAAGAGAGCTTTTACTATAACCCGCAATTTGAAACCTGAGCGCAGTAGGTAACATACAAAGGCGCTTAGGTATCAAGTTTTCAATCTTTTAATTCATATTAGTTGATGTTCACAAGTTGTTGAGAGTCGAGAGCTCATGCAGTCGTTGTCTAAGAGGCCTTCTAGCTAAATAAAATTACAAATCACCCCCCAGGCCTCTACACAACGCCCCCATTTTCTTTCTGGGTCTCTTACCGCTCCCCTTGAGACCTGCAGCGCCCACAAGGGGGCGTTATCGCCCACTTTGGGAAAGACTGCTCTAAAGTAATTCATTGTGAATACACACATAACTTTGAAGAGTCAGAGGTGTGTGCCTTTGGTCTGAACCTGCGATCGCCGCGATTCTAGTCTACGCGACTTAATCCCAAGGCTACTACTACTTTCGCTGTCTACCCCTTCAAATAAACATAAGACTGTCGACATCGTAGGGCCGGTATCAGCCGTCCTCATTACCGTGGGTGCGTGGGGAATGCGTGACAGATAGTGGACTTAACGATACTATTGGTAATATTTATTGTCTTTATAAATAGTGGAAAACTTTCGATGCTAAAGAAACTACGAGAGAAGTTTTCGTTAATAACGCTCAGAGCCCAAATCAAAGTTAAAGTTAGTATAATTCTCATTCAAATTGACGTTTAAGTAAATTTCAATCTATTTTAAACTAGAAGAAATGAATCCTTCTCCACACTAAGAAGGTTAAGCCTTAGTCCACCACGATGACCTCGTACGGGTTAGACTACACATTTAAGAAATTCTCAACAATTTTTAGTTTCAGGTTTCCTCGCGATTTTTTCCTTACAGTAAAAATGCATGATAATTCATTATGAATACATTTGAACCCTCGACCGCCAACATTCTCGACCGACTGAACCTCGACTTCATCGCTGCTTAACTTCTTCTTCTTCTTCATCAACCCATATACGCCCACTGCTGAGCACGGGTCTCCTCTACCATTGAGAGGGTTAAGGCCATAGTCCACCACGCTGGCCTAGTGCGGGTTGGCGGACTACACACCTAAGAAATTCCTAAGAACTCTTAGGTGTGCAGGTTTCATCACGATGTTTTCCTTCACCGTTAAAGCACGTGATAATTCAATTTGAATACACACATAACTTCGAAAAGTCAGAGCTGTGTGCCTGGGGTTCGAACCCGCGACCGCCGAGATTCTCGACCGCGCGCCTAAACCTCGAGGCCATCACTGCTTAACTTGCTTATCGCATATTACATAAAAATAGTACATGTAAGTATTTATTTTGTTTCCAATTACGTAACACACGGATAATCTTTAGTAAACATTGCTTATTAACAGTATGTTATTTTGCCTCAGTTATTGACGCACTTTTGAACTTACGTCTATATCACCGAAGGGGTAGACAGAAGTGCATTTGTGCAACCTTCTATCAGCATTTGTAACCAAATCCTAAGGGGGAACTCTAGCCCCATTTTATGCCAATTAAGCCCTTACTGCTATCAAAAAAATCTTAATATATTTTTTTAGATACAATAACACTCCTTGCTATAAGAAAAAATCTTAATACACCAAAACCTATTGACCCTTTACTCTGCGCTTTTATCGAACTTGGAGCTTTATATCTCACAGCACACGCTTCTATCGAAAGACCACGAAGGAATCTTTTTGTTAGTCAGTTATATTAAACGATAAAAAATAGATATTTGCTTTGATGGGAATAATGAGAATTATTAAATCCACGGATAAAAGTCGTTTCATAAATTATTGCATTTTGATAGTAGATGAATTATAATAATTAAAAAATAACCTTATCTCGATCATGTAAGGTCTATATTAGCTTTCCAAGACTTACGCACAATTCCAGCCAAAGAAAAACCTGCTCTACTATGTTGTTTAAAAGATAATTTTCGTTTACATAAATAAATTGCATTGATAAGAAGCCACGCATTGCACGAATGATCATAATATTTATAAATTAATGCCTATTGGATAATCTGAATATAGGATCACATATATTAATACTATATTTAGATTTCATCACTGTAATAACTTTACTTTAATAGCCCACGGAGTTTCGAGTTCGATTCCCGAATGGATGAAGTGCTATTTTTTTATTTATTGTATAAATAAACGTATACGAAGAAACTAAAGTATTACCTTAAAAAAACAAGAGACGGTGTTCTCCCTCTGGGCAAATAAAATACAGAAATAAGAAGGGTAAGATAAAGTTATTGATTAAAAGAAAAAAATTAGTTTTTGGGTTTCCAGCAATCTCACTAACAAAACGAAATTGGTAAAGGATGGATGAGGGCTGCAGAAGACCGGGATGGTTGGCGCTTTCTTGGGGAGGCCTACGTTCAGCAGTGGACGGCGATAGGCTGATGAGATCAGCAATCTCACTAACAAAACGAAATACGTTTTTATATCATTGTATTCATAAACTGAACATATTTTTAATATTTTCCACGGTGGTTTAACGAGATAATAATTGTATGAAAAGGTGCAATTTTATACGTAAACGTTTTTACTTAAAAACTGCAACCATGATGAATGATTGATTTCGTAAAATTGCCCTTTTATAGATATCGAGACGGCATGACATTATATTTTACTTCAAAGACGCCTTTATTGGTGTCACATCAAAGCAATACAATAATCACTGTAAACATGAAGATGGAAAACATATTTATCATATTAAAAATATTACGTCACGTTATCAAGCTGTTTTGTGACGTCAGTTATTTTGCAAAACATCGTGTTGACAACTGAATGAAAGAGTCGCTCGGGCCGATACCAATGGGTAATCGTGAAACCTTTTATAATTACTATTTCTTAACAATAAATCCGTGCGAAACATTATACTTTAAAACTACTAACTACGATATACTTTTTGCTACATTTTCCGTTGGTGTCCTTCTCCTATTGGTCATAACATTCCTTGATAAAGGGGCTATCCAACACTGAAAGAATTTTCCAAATCGGACCAATAATTCCTGAGATTAGAGATTCAAGCAAGTAAACTCTTTAGTTTTATAATATTAGTATCGGTTTCTTTTTAAAGGAAGTTTAAGTTTTGCTTGATATAAATTTCTTATAATTTCGCAGTTTTGAATGAAAAAGATGTCTATCGCTATTTTGATCACCAAATATACAAAAAAAAAATGAAAAACAAAAATTCTAATGTTTATCCTTTCCTTCTGATGTGATACACCCATTGGTGTATAAAAAGGTGTTTAAAAAAAGGTGAAATTGGAGTCTTAAATTACCAGAGAAAGACTCCAGGAGCATAGTTAGAAGATACTTATATATCCATCTTAAAATGTGATGACTGTCTCAATTATTCGCCCATAGAAACGAGGGCTTCTATGAGAGCGGCATAATATTACGTTTAAAATGACATGTCATCGCACAAAACGGCGCATATGTGACCTAAATCGTATCATTTTGGCATGTAATTAAAACCTTCATGCAATAATAATGGATTCTGTTTACCTACACCTGTTATTTAGGTACATAAGGTTATTCCAGAATTAAAAATCAATTCCAATTTTTTAATCAAAGATAGGTCTACTAACCTGGTAGTCCCCTTTTCCGTTGTCGTTATAGCAATAAAAGTATGTACTAAACTTTTCCCGAATAATCTCGACTATACATTTATCTTACATCATTTAGGCCTTGGAAACAAGCACTAATCGGTCAAATTATTCAAGGGGAAGGTCAAACTGATAAGGAAAATTATCGCGAGAATTCCAATTCTCTCGCAGATTAAATGAAGAAAGTTTGAGCAGTGTACAAGGTACAGTTTTTGAAAAACAATTGCTAATCTTAAAGATATTATGATAAATACAATTCCTACAAGATTTAAAGTTATCAACTAGAGCTAAATATAAATAATTAGATACATCAAAAAGCCACGTATATTATTATTGGTACTTTTAAGAATTTTCGCCAGAAGTATTCCGGATACAAATACCGGATAACACAAATAGTCGAAAGCTCTTGAACAAGACATTTTTGTTTATCATAAGGAAATTCGTGCATTTTTACATAACTTTGCTATGTTGGGACAAACTCAGAGCTATTAGGGCCTCCTCCACAACTAAGAGGTTTTCGGCTTTATTCTTCGGCTTTCGGCTTCTGACTACATCTAAGAAATTCCTAAGAACTTTTAAGTATGCAGATTTCATCACGATGTTTTTCTTGACCATTAAAGTACGTGATAATCTATCGAGAATACCCACGAAATGTCGATTATAGAACAAAAAATTAACGGTGAAAAACACATTTTAAAATCAAGCTTTTATTATGCACGAAAAATTAAAAAAATAAACTAAGAAAACATTCATAAAATTCGTATTTTTTTAAACTTTACAAGTAACAATTTACAAAAGTGTTCGGTTTATCAGTAGAAGTATGATACATAAACATATATTATCTATAACTAGTATATTAATATTCTTAAGTGATCTAAAAGCTCGTCGCGGCTGAAGTCTTTGCATTAACGAAATTGCGCGACAAGCTTTTAAATCACTTAAGAATATTAATATACTAGTTATAGATAATATATGTTTATGTATCATACTTCTACTGATAAACCGAACACTTTTGTAAATTGTTACTTGTAAAGTTTAAAAAAATACGAATTTTATGAATGTTTTCTTAGTTTATTTTTTTAATTTTTCGTGCATAATAAAAGCTTGATTTTAAAATGTGTTTTTCACCGTTAATTTATTTTTAACTTTTTAGTTGGAAATATTTCTAAGTCTATCCATTTCGTAGTCATACCGAAATTCAACTCAATCGGTCCATGAAAACTAGTGTTCCTATGGGCACCTTCCAACTTCTCATGACACCAGATCAACGATACCTTGTTATTATGTTGTCACTAAAAATACAAAGGCATACCAAATTTTAGCTTACTTGGTCCACAGGAATCGGAGTTCCTATGGGCTTCTTCCAACTCCTCAATAGATCAGCTCCATAATATCATATTTTTGTATTGTTACCGAAGCTACGAAGACATACCAAATTTCAGCTCAATTGGACCACAGAAATCGAAGTTCCGATGGGCATCTTCCAACTCTTCGTCAGATCAGCACCATGATACCATATTTGTGTATTGTTGTCGAAGTTACAAAGACATACCAAATTTCAGCTCAATCGGTCCACAAGAACCGATGTTTCTATGGTCATCTTCCAACCTCATCATCAGACCAGCTCCATGGTACCATATTATTGTATTGTCATCCAAGTTACGTAGGTATACCAAGTTTCAGCACAATCGGTCTATTGGAAGTGGTTCAAATCTTCATTGCAAGATTTGTAAACATACAAACATACATACATACATACATACATACATACATACATACATACAAAAGTGAAGTTAAATAAAAGCTTGTAAAAATAAAATGCAATGTCATTAAAATCACACTGGCATCATTCTGTCGAATATCTGTAGCAGTGTGTTATCGCTATGCACCCACATCTGTTGATAGCAGCATAGCTTTGCAATCGCGAGTGATAATGTTTTTTGCATACTGTGGTAGGTCGTGTTCCGCCGACAAACACTCTGCCTACAATAAATCATGCTAATACTTGCATATTTATCAAATTTACAACTGCTCTATTCGATTGCAAGAAAAAAAAACGATATTCTTTCTATAGCGTCATCCACAAAACAACTGAATAAGATTAAAAGGGAAATACTTAGCAAGTATTTTGTATGGGGACGATTGTCGACGCTTGTCTTTCATTAGTTCATTCTACTACGATCACACGACTATAATAATAATAAGTTCCAAAATTAAGGGCTATTGGTGTTCACACTTAAAAGTGTTGATATTACACGCAACCCGAATCACTAAGAAGCGTGCGTGTCAAACAATTATGATAGTGTAATCTTAGGTTAAAGTGAAAATTTCCTTCCTAGTCTTATTCTACTATTCTGTGCATAAGACACATAAGATTTTTATTTTAGTGTGGGGTCAGAACTATGTATGTGTCTTATGGGTGTATTTTTTGTTTATTTATTTAATACAAAAACTGGTTTTAAAATAACGATTCAAAAGAACTTGTTTAAGTAGTCTTGAATAAAGATGATTTTACTTTAACTTTTACTATATCTATATCTGTAAAAGTAGACTCCTTATGATAAAATAGAATCAATTCAAAGTAATTTTGTCTGTATGTTACGCTATCAGGCACAAACAGCGGACTAATTTGAATGAAGAATTTAAAGGAAAAATCATTCTCATATTTGAAAAAATGCGCTGTAAAAGTGGATCTACTATAATGTTAAAAACATATTATTATAGTAAATAGAACTATTATTATAGTAAATAACGATTAAGGGCTAAAAACTTTATTAAAACAATAAAACACAAGTAGAATCCAAACTACAAATTACAATTGTCTATGGCCGTTCTAGTACCAGTAGGACTTGGCGGGTTCGCGTTTTTCCTCTATACCCATCTCTTCCATTACTTCCATCTCAAAGGTGCAGAGTTTAGGTGCAAATGTCACCTGAAAAAATAAAAAAAACAAATATATTCTGTACATTTATTAGAACAAACCAGAGAAAGATTCCAAACCACACCAGAGAGAGAACAGATCAGGAATTAAAACAGATAATAGCTAAGGTGATCACAAACTCATTGGCGTTAAAAAAAAAATGACGTTTTCCATACAACCATCGGTATTAAATTATGTGGTTTATTGTTACCGTAGCTATTATCTACATTCTACCTTAGTTTCCGATCATGGTCTAAACATACCCTGTACTAAGAATTTTATCATCATCATCATCGTCAATCCATATATGAGCCATTGCTGGGCATGGGCCTCTTCTACCACTTAGGGGTCAACACCTTAGTCCACCATGCTGGCCTATCGCAGGTTGGCGGACTGCACATATAACAAATTCCCAAGAACTTCTTTAGGGACTAAGTACCTAGTTATTTTATAAATCATATTTATTTACCTTGGTGACATTATCGGATGTGGTGTCCGTTTCAACATTCTCTATGTACAACTCTTTGCTCTTGAAGTCCATGGTCTCATCGGCTGACTTTGGCACGGGGATTATTCTACTACTTTCCAATGAAACCCGAACCTGAAATTTATAGAACATACTATAATACTAAAATAACATAATAGTAAATGGTGTTCGGTATTTTTATCACACCATTTAAGCCTCAGTGCTAGGCATTGATATCCTCTACATCGAAGAGGGGTTAGATCTTAGTCTATCACATTGTTATGTTACTCACACAATAGTGTTAGTTCTCATCTAAGAGCTTATTTAAGAGAGAGCTATTGAAGAGATGTTTTCTTCCACTAATAAAGTATGTTACCATTCATTGTACACACTAAATATCTGAGATGTGTGCTTAGGGTTTGGACCAACAAAATACTAAGATTTCTACCAGTAATTACTTTAAAGCTTGAGTCAAACAACTTTATACAGCATCCTAAAGTAGAAATAAGATATTTTAATTTTATCACATAATAAACTAGAGTATTTTATTTACCTTCTCTCCATCTTCAGTGTACCTCCATTCTATTTCAGTTGGTTTCAGTGACTCGGGGTCAACCAATTTCACGTCAGAGGTGACCAACAGTGGCGACTCAGACTGGATAGTAACACCTGGGAATGCCTTGTCTTTGCCGACCTGCAAACATATGTGATTATTCAGGTTTTCATTTAAATGGTGCAATAATTTTTTTCGCACATTGTTTCATTTTCTTTTGAAAGAGTCTCGGAGTAGGAAAATTATTTGAGAGAGAGAAGGGTCTTTTGTGAAAGGCTGCAGCTTCAATTAGCTGGTATCTATCCAACTGTGCCATAGGGCTGTCAATCTCAATCTTCTTTATGCTTATGACAATAAAAACACTTGTAGCAACAATTTAAAATTTCTGATAGAACATATCACTTGTGACTTAATTATTGCATATATATTAACATAAGTATAACAACATACCACTCTGAGATGTGTGTTGAGTCCCTCCACAATGACCCAGTTCCGTTCCTGAATCACTTGTGTGATAATTCCCTGCTTGCCTTTGTCCTTGCCAACCATTACTTCCACTCGGTCACCCCTATAATTGCAAGAATATCATGTCAAAATTTTCAAACATTGTTAATAAAACATTATCTGGATGAATGGTTTTCAGGGAAAATCTGTAAAATAAAGAGAATTAAAGAGATAAAGAGCTCGTAGCATTGTGATGATAGATCACATACAACTGCATAGACCTAGTTATGACTGATGTATTGACCAATGCAATGGTTTTCCATAAAATGAATTTGGTTAGTGTATTAAATAAATAAGTACAATAATATTATACAATATGTATATTTATGAAATATTAGAGTTGTCTAAAAGACGTAATATAACTTACTTGAAAAAGCTCCATTCCCCAATGGGTTCCAAAAACACTTTCTTTCTGTGTACATTTCGATCGTTTTGCTGTCTAAACTGACCAGTCCAAGGCCTGTTTGTTGTGAAACGGTACTTTTTACGGGCTACCTGTGCCTTCGGGTACTGTGGGTACCCGGCAGGATTCTTCCAATATACCTAGAAACATTTTTATAGGTTATGTTTTTGTAAATCTAATTAATGAGTTTCAAGAAAAAAGTTAAATAATTTACCTGTTCATAACTCCTCTTTACGTATGATTCGGGAAAATTTGAATATTTTATTGTTAAATCGCCAACTTTTTTTCCTAAATAACCGAATAATCGCATTTTTTGTTTTGTTTCGTAACCTCTTTGTATTGATCTTTTTTGACAATAGATTTTTTTACTTAGATGTCAAAGGAAACTAGAAAAAAATGTTTTTATGTAAACATTCTGTTCTTCGTATTTGGTTTATTAAATAAAGTAAGTAAAAAGAGCTATAACTAAATAAGAAATCAATATTGAAAAAAATAACGATAATAATGTTTATTTGAACTATATATCCATAAATATATAAATAATTAATTTACCACAGATTTTAGAGTTTACAACGATACTATTAAACAGTCAGTTCCTTACATGTTTATGTTTTCTCAGTGTAAAATGGGTTCGGACTCGTGTATGAAAACATAAAACTAACACATAATCATAACATTAGGTATGAACAAGGAACGTAAAATGTAAAGACAATTTTAATTTTTTTGTAATTTGACAATTATCAAAGTTTTACAAGAGATTTTTGGTGAATTAGTACCAATTTTCTTCGAGATAGACTTCACAATCTACTAATATTAAAGTCATACATCACATTAAATTCAAGTTTCTCATAAATAAAAATAGCTACATTTTTTATCAATAAATAATAAAAATACATCCATAGACAATTGACGTAAATCAGATGTTCGATACCAGTTGTTGTAGGTGGCAGCACCGCATCACGTGAATTTTCATGGCGTTGAAGGGCTAGTCCCCGATTGTCTTGTGATTTCGCCAAAATAATTTGCTGTTTCGAATATTTAGTGATAAACAGCATAAATTTATAAAATCCAGGTGAGTGTTGCAGCCTTTTGTAGCTCGTTACGTTCTCGTTTACAGTTTTTGTGGCTTTTGCGCGGGACAGAACGACGTCAAAGTTGGTAATGACGGGTTAGCTTAGGGTGGTTTGGGGAGGTTTCTTGGGTTGATTCCAGTGCGGCGCCGGGATGTCTGGCCGCCAAACGGGCGCCGTTGCTCCGTGCCTGATATTGATCCGCTGCACCGGACGAGCGCGTCGGGATACGGCCAAACATCACATCGCAACCCGACATCACACGGGAAGGAGTCCCATTTTGACTGCGATATATTGATTTTATAGTACATTGAAAACATTTTCGGGCAGTTAGTCATGTAATCGGCATCGCGGTGTACGCTTTCAATTTCTTCCTGTATTTCTTTGATGGTTGAAGATGTAAAATTGATCTGACTTGTGGTGTTTCAGTGGTGAAAATGTCGGAGTACTGGGTGATTAGCGCCCCCGGCGACAAGACCTGCCAACAGACATGGGACACCCTCAACAATGCCACCAAATCGGGCAACCTCAGCGTCAACTACAAATTCCCAATCCCTGACTTGAAGGTGAGTTTTTCATATATTGCTATATTATTTCAGTTCTATATAGACAATTATATTAATAAAACTTGTTTTTCAGTAAACTTCTATTATTACATGATATTCAATAATCAAATTCAATATGTAAGTCAATAAGTCTTGTTCTCAAATAATCATATCATTATTTTCTTATTAGTATCTTAATAGTTTAAAAGCACTATTCTGGGTATAAAATAGAACAATTATTACTATAAATGATATTTTGATTTTACATAATAAAATAAATAATTTTGTAATGTTTTAGTAACATCTTCTAATTGATTTATTGATTACAAATGTATTTTATTTTAATCTGAATACAGTGCTAATAATAATAAAGTGATATAATTGTGACATAGATGAATAAAGGCAAGGTTATTTTTTCTAAAAGGACAAGCGCAATAACAATTCTTTGACACTAATAATAATTAAAAAAATATTGAATTTAAAAATATACAATAAAAAAATACAAATACAAATGATTGCTATAAAACTATTTTTGATTTTCACTTTATGGTATTTCTTTATTTATTGGCTATTTAATATGCCTTAAGTCCTGTTAATAAATAATTTCTATAATTAGATAAATTATACACAATCTCTAAGAATTAACAATCATCAGCAGCAGCAGCCAATATTCGTCCACGGCTGGACATTAACAATAATTCTAGTTTATTTTAGCAAAATGTATCAACATTTTGCTATCAAAGTATAGTATTGGAAAAGTTGAGGTTTTATTTCATGTATGCCTATTTTGTACTATAAACATTGTAAATTTTAAATAAAATATTAATTTATCTTGGTTAAATTTGTCATTTAATTTCAGTAGGTTTTTTAAAGTAATAACTAAAGTAATATCAAAGTTGTTTTGTTGATGCTTAAACATAGTTATAAATTTTATAAGCTAGGTTGTTTTTTTATTATGTTGTTCACTCCAACATGTGATATGTTTTGTTTCCAGGTGGGGACTCTGGATCAGTTGGTGGGGCTGTCTGATGACCTCGGCAAGCTGGATACCTTCGTCGAGGGTGTCACCAGGAAGGTCGCTCAGTACCTCGGAGAGGTATGTCTCAACATTAAAACATTTTGTTAAAGATTGGTATTTGGTTATACATATTGCAAATTGATTCAAGCCAAAAACAAACTCAAAACTAAATGTAATATTATGTAACTTTGCAAAAAAGGAAAAATTATGTGACATGCATACTCATAAATGAGACATAAGGTAAATTGAAACATCAAATCTTATTAGATAAAATTCATGCATGAAATATTATTGTCTTATTTATTAACATGAAACATGCAAAGGATTTAAAATCAAACCATAGCTGATGGCTTCACATAAATAAACAATATTTTTAATGGGTTAATAATTTGGTCTTAAAATAAGCTTTTAAACTTCATGATTCCCATAAAAATTATCAAAGCAAAATTATTAATGGAAGTTTGAAATTAGCGTTTGATATTTTTACATCAAATGAAGCAGTTAACTAGTTAAGAGACTACAACACACACATGTTTGTATTCTTAATTTATAGTAACTTTAAAGGGATTTTTATTTTTTTTTAATTTTTACCAACTTTGCTGATGTTATGTTGAGTAAGATAATATAGATTCCATTTGGAAAACAGCTAAGTTAGATTTTTTAACTTCTTTAGGCACTCTTGACTTGGGGAGTAAGCTGACAAATGTGTTAGGAAAAGTGTGATCAAGCAGTTTTGACAGTTATTTTTTATTCATAGTAAATAGAAACAAAGAGTATTTTATATCCAAACGTTGAATGCCTCATTGTTTTTAAAATTCTAGTTACAAATATTCTAACTTCTATATACCATTATAAGAGTCGACATTATGTAGCTTTAGAAAAACATTATTTTTGAAATGTAATACCGTTTCCGTCAGGTACTTGAAGATCAGCGCGACAAACTGCACGAGAATTTAATGGCGAACAACAGTAAGTGGAACTTTTTGTCTACCCTCAATTAATGAATTTTACACATTGCACTAAACATGCATTGCTGACTTGGGAGAAAACATCACAATATCAGAAACGGATTTGTCAAACACTCATTTAGAGAGTTTGGTGTCATTTAAACTTTATTTATATAAACAATCATAAAATATAGTGTTAACAGAGATATAGGAATTTTGCATGGAAAAAAGAAACTAGACAAAAAATCTATAGCATGTTTGAAACATTTTTTTCTAGAGGTTTATATTTCAGAAATTACATTTAAAAATGTTGGCAGCATGACAAACTAATTTCTATTATAGAAAAGACATAGATATGTGAATTTAAAAGCACAGAGTAGTGCAAAATATAAGCATGTGTCGCTGGATTTCAATGGTTATCAATTTTTTGTTTTTATATATATTTTATTTGATTTTATTCCGTTTTTATTTTTTGAATTATTTTTTTTACCTATTTTGTTTATTTTGCATGTATATTTTATTTCTTTGCACACTGCCAGTTTCTTTGATATGAAATTAGCTAGTGTGTCCAATAGTGGATTTCGCAACATAATAAAAGATTTTTTATCACTACCATACATTTCCATAAACAATTGTAGTATGAACAAAAGTGTAAAATAATTTAAAATATTGCGAAATCTACTTTAGTACCTGGGCGGCGTTTTCTATTTATTTTAATTTGCTAACAACTTCACACAATCCAACAATGTATTTATATATTACAACACATTATCATACATTAACACATTTCATAACAAAATATTACAATTAACTTGTATATAATGGTAGAACTTCAACGAATCTTGGACGCCATTGCAAATTGGCTTATAGAATTAAAAATATATATTCTTAGTGGCAACCAAAATGTGGTTTTAACTATTGATCCAAATATGCATTTTTTTTTTTTTAAATAATGCTACAAGTGAAAAAAGTTTAACTATATTGCATTTTTTTTAAATGTGTTACTTTATCTGACAATACTACAGCCAGTTTCAACTGAAACAAACGAAATTCCATTTAAAAAATATTATATTGATACATGAAAATTGGTTATCAACATTTTTAAGAAAAATTTTTCAACCACGAAAAGATTCGTTGAATAAAAATCTCAACATGCAAATAGGCTAAGAATGTTGAGTGGACAGTGTTTGTATAGTATCGTTGATTTTTTTATGTTTTTAGTTGAGGTTCGTATACTTAAGGCTATGTCGAACCTCCATGCACATATATGTAAATAGTCTATAGTCTCTATGGAATGTATAAAACTGTGTTGTTCACAAATAGATGTGTCATGTGAAGATCTTTCGACGCGTCAACGACGGACATCCGGCGAGCGATGTTTTTAATACATATTTATGCATCGTAACTTATTATAGGACCTATAGTCTAGTCTGAATATTTGAGTGACCAAACAAAAAACAAATTTAGTTATAATTTTTATTATGAAATAGAAAATAGAATGTTCGAAAAATATTTTTCCACTAAACATTTAGTAGAGAAATAACGATTTCTCGAAGGTGATCTACTTTTTTACATGCCTACAAATAGGCGATCTTGTTCTCTCTTTGCTATAAAAAAATTTGAACAACTATTTTTGAATATAAAAACCGTTGGCAATTTATATTGGCATTTAAATTGATCGTCGTTATATTTAACGTGCTTTGTTTGAAAAGTGAGTGTTTAGTCTCCAGTATGGTTGTTATTTCAGTTAAATCGCATTCAATTATGCATTCAATGTTTTAAAACGTGCTCGAAAACAGATTTACAACGCAAACAGGTGAAAAACGGCAGCATTTACGCAAAGCTGGTTAAGTAACTTATGATACAATTTCAAGAATATCTGACTAGTGTAACCTCTATGATAAAATAGAATCCTTTGCGTGTAACAAGTGAATTTATCATTACAAATAATCTGCGAATCGAGGGTTTTAAAAATAGAAGATATTTATGAGGGTGAACTTTTTTGTATAATAACGGCTTTTTCTGATTGTTCCAACTTTGAAAAGCAACAATACAATGCGTGTTATATGCCACGGCATGTATATTATTGCAGATATATGATATATATTTTGCACATATCCACACAATATCGCTGATATCACATAGCTTCTTATTTTTACTATTCTGTTTGATATGAATTATGTGTTTATATATTTATCGAACGGCACTATAAATGTTGTTTTATATTAGATAATTGAGAATGTTAGATTTTGGGATTGCATTTCAGTGTCTGAGAAATGGAAAAAAATATGCGGCAGTAAGTAATTTTTGCAGTGT
Source organism: Cephonodes hylas (assembly GCA_030295005.1). Taxonomy (NCBI): domain Eukaryota; kingdom Metazoa; phylum Arthropoda; class Insecta; order Lepidoptera; family Sphingidae; genus Cephonodes; species Cephonodes hylas. The sequence continues at coordinate 136,553 of AP025385.1, read as the reverse complement.
ATGCCACAGCTTCGGATATATATGTATGTGCTGGCTTCAGATATACGCTTTTGACATAAGATATGTACGTATTATAAAATAGGTTATATGGAAGCCATCTTGGATCTGGGCGGCATAGGGACGTTTCAAGAAACGGAAAAACTTTATGAATATTAACTTTCGAAGCGAATTTAGCCTTTAGTTTCACGTAAAAAGTATGTTCAGAGAGTTTCGAGTAAACTAATCGTTTATTTTACGGATAATTAGATAAAACCGCGTTACTCGCACTTTCGCAGATTTCCGTTGGATACAGCATTTCGTAATAAGATAAAGTCATGTTGGATAAGTGATTTTTGTGTGATAAAAGAATTCTCGCCTGAGATGTTAATAGTGGATTTCTCCTGACTTGAGGATTACGCAACTCACTTACATCGACTACTTGAATTAAATTTATATATTGACACGTATTCATATATAGTAAAAATCACCAATCACTTTAGGAATAATATGTTATACGTCTTGTGAAATACTATTGAATTGTTGGTGAAATGGTCGCACTAATGTTATATATAAGATACAATAAGTGACATCCATGTCTAGAACATAGCAATCACTGCCTCACGATACATTCATAGCTTAGCTATATCAAGCTTTAAAACAAAATTTCCGTCTATGCTTTGCGCTTTTTAAGTTATTATTATTATTTAGTTTATTTATTTCTGGAGAATATATTGTTTATTTTATTTTCGCTCCTATCCCGTACTAATGTCCTCTAATTTTATTATTTATTGTAAACGTGTCGAGGCGTTAACTATTAAAAAAATAAATTGTACGATCCGTCGAGGATACACACAGAAACAAGAATAGTTTTACGGCGGCCATTAAAGCCATGGCGTGCGTAATGTCCGTGGCGCCATCACATCTACGCGATTTTAACGCGAGTTTCTGACGGCATAGCATTCATAAATCCAGCTGGGTAAATTTGATCGATGAGAATATTTGAGCACCGAGCTTGGTTGGTTGGTTTTAACTAGGGATGTTACGGATAAGATATTTCGGATCCGGATTCGGTTATTGGTGTATAATTATTTTGAATTATCCGTTAGTTTCGGATAGTTTCGGTTACATATATAACATTGAAGTAAATTATAAACACAAATCCTACGCTATATATACGTTTTAACTAGTTATCAAAGAAGTTATGTTATGTCTAAAAATAACAAACAAACTGCAAGATGCTGCTAAGACTTTGCCCTTATCGGAAAATATCCGAAACTTGTGCTACGGATATCCGATTGTTTCGCTCACGGAGCTCCATAACATCCCTGGTTGTATCGAGAAAGCTCGCCGTTAGCGTTGCGTAGATGTGATCGGGTATGTGCGGCGTAGGCGTGGAGTCTTTCGCGGACCCCGGCGGGGGGGAGCCGCCGCCCGTGCCCCCGGCCGTGCCCCCCGCGTGCGACCCGCCCTCGGAGCAGCAGGGCTGCTGGCCGTGCGAGCACCGCGACCACTCGCAATGCGCCAGCGAGCCCTCGCCGCCGAACAGCGGCCGCAGCTCGCCGCGCTGGGACGATGACGACGAGCGGCCGCAACACGTGCTGTCTCAAGGTTTAGGCCACCACCCCACCCGAAGCCTATCCTGTAACCAACTGGTGGACTGTGACGGTACGACGGAAGCCGAAAAACAAAAAAAAAAATAAGAAAGTAATTTGTGAATGAGATTAGCTTGACACCACAATAAATGATTATAATCTAGACATTGCACAATTTAAGTGTAACGTTTTTGGGCTTCAATGAAAGTACAGTCACTGCTGGTGAATAGGACTTGAGACTAAAGAGAGTGCTCCCGATTTGTGTCCAATGAAGAGAAAAAAAATCATAGTAAGAAATTTTTGAGCAATTCTTGTTTGAAAATACGGAGCAGAGACCTATCTTGGAAACAAATTGGGATTAAGTGAAAGAAAATCCTGTAATTAAATTTTGTAATGTAGAATCTTTTCGAAATAAAATAGAATTCCCGCATTAACAACTACCCTGCAAGTAAAAAAATGGTTTGAAGTCTCAATTTCTATTCAACTGACGTCCAAGTAGAACCTGTAAAGATTCGACACTATTAGTTAGGTATACAAAGAGAACCTATCTTTTGTACAAAAGATTCGTTCTCCACGTACAGCGCCATTTATTGGTGTACAATAGCTTATTTATTCAACCATGTGACGGCAGTGATTGCATATGTAGTAATATATTCTCTATATAATATGTACGTAACCTCCCTCTATTACCCCCCAAAAATGGCGCTGGCCGTGCTCTATTGAAATATCGGAAGCGCCATCCTGGATTTTAATTTTCGTTTTGTTTTGTATATTATTATTTTACACATATCCATTGCGCAAAATTTAGGGTGACGCTACGAAATTGGATTTATTGTAATTCGCTTTTAAGATTCGATGTGATAGTAACATGAATTGTAAGCAGCTTCAACACATGTTTTGTTAGCTTCTTTTTTTAAGTTTTATTTCGCTTTTATTTATTCTTTTTTTTTTGTTAACCGTCGATGTTGTTTTTTTTATTGTATTTTTTTTTAGTTATCACATTTTGCGTTGCGCGCGCGTTCTGTACGCCGTATTTGATTTAAGAACTATTAATAACTAATGTCGGTAAAACACCAATGGCCTTGATTCGTACGGGATCGGGATATTTATGTTTTAATGTGCGAAAACATAGCCGTTTTATTGATGCGGTGTTATTAATATTGAAACGTATACATCCTATATAAACACGACGTGAAGCAAGGACGAAGGAACATTTGAACGGATGTAAAGATGAAAGTGTGATTTTTAAAATGATTTAAAAATGTTACTGAATTCGTGTGTGTTCAAAACTGGAGGTCGATAGCAGTTCATTCATGCGACCAGCTCATAAAAGATGTATATTTCAAATGTATAATGTACCCAAAATAGTGACTCACGGCGTACGCTAGCGTCTACTTTCACAGATTGCATTGACTTGAAATGGCTATATTAATCACTGAAAATATATAAGATATTCTATTAGTTTCGTCTAGGGAAATCGATTTTTTAGTACACTTACAAAAAGTTTAGGATGTTTTTGTGAAACCCTTACGAACTCAATGGTATACAACGATTATGATTTTTTAAACAATTATAAATATACCTTTTTTGAACAACGTAATGTATATCGAATAAAGTCAGTTGACTTAAGAAGTATGCTACAAGCGCGCAGTCATAACCTTTAATTTAACCCTTTATAGCCTCTGGTGACATTTCTGTAACAAACCCAAAAAGTCTCTATAAAATTTAAACTAAACATTTAAGATTTGTCAAATCAATATCAATATATTCTTAAATAACACACCGAACATTTTAGCATCAAATATAAATCATAGGTAGCGTAACTTGCTCCCTTTTTGGCTTTGAATTTCGTGTTTTGATGAAAATGCCATGTTTGAACTTGCCAAAAGTTTAAAATTTATAAAAAAATACTAAAAGTATATAAAATTGTATAATTTTCGTTGATACCCGTAGGTAAGTAAATAATTTGGTTTATATATCGTTACCAATTCATACTTTTGATTTTTTATATGTAAAAAGTTACTTTTTAGGTTTGTTACATTTCTGTCACATTGAGTGACAATGTCATAAAAAATACAACTAATGTATATCCATATATTGATGAATTTTTTCTCCTATTTTTTAAGATAGGGGTAGTATTTACACAAAAATTAGATCTATAATATAAGCCTTAAATAGGACTTCTAGTGGAGTTCTATTCGAGGTATACCTTTGTGTGGATGAATAGATTTGCTCCACTAAGAGAAGAGACAATTTGAATAGATATATGCCAAAAAAAAAAACACAATTTGCGTTGAAAGTTTTATGTACTGAGCGTAGTTTAAAGTTTCGTCTATAATATTGAACCTGAAACAGGAACTGAAAGAGTTTTGCTCCTGGTAGAATAAAAAAGGAGCATCTTGAAACGTCGTATTTAGAATGACGCGGACGGCGCATACCCAGACATCAGAAATAACAACGATATTTGGATAATTACTTTACTTCCGTGGCTTGAAACTTTACTGGAGTACTTAGCAGAAGTGGATATATCTTGGACTTGGGGAGTCCTGGGACCGTACGGAATAATCTCGTTCCAGATTCTAAACTACCCCCTGACGAGGATGTAATAAAAAGTAATGTAGATTTTCTGTTGATTACGTAGCAAATATGGACACAATTGATGTGTCAAAATATATATGAAAAGACAACAAACTTGTCACGCTTCTCTCAACTTTTGCTGGTGAGTGGTCGAAGGTCCAAGTCGTTACGATAAGGCCAATAGAAGTACATCAACATTGATTGGTCTCATATCGTCGAAGAATGTAATGGGTATATTGGAGGTGTAGATTTTATAAACAGGATTATGGGAACTTATAGTATTATGACACGAATTAAAAGATGCCAGGTTTGGATGTTTTACCAATTATTAGACCTAACCATGGCCAGTTCTTGGCTGATGTATATGAGAGTAACGCAGACTAAACTATGCAATGACAAACAAATGTCTTCAGCAGATTTTCAACTTGAAATTGGAGACTTTATGTAAGCTATGCTTGAATCCTAATGTCCAACAGCGATGATTAATTGAAAATGAAATACAAGCCAAAATCACAAGAGTCCGGCGCAACATGTCCCCCCATTGACGGTAGGGCAGTATCAAATTGGCTACTGATCGAATTAGGTTGGAAAATCATTTGGCCCAAGTTTCTTCGATGTCCTGATGTAGCACAAACAATTTTTAAAAAGTTCGGAATAGTAGTTGTTACAAAAAACAAAATAAATCTGTTAGATCCTTCCATACTACGTTAAAACATTTTCATCCATTTTAACCCAATGTGACAGTAATGTTACAAACCCTAAAAGATCCAATACATACGGAATAAAAAATATTTTTGAATTTCCACGAAAAACGTGTTTTTTTATTTGTTCAAGTCTATCATATACCAAAGTATTATAATTTTTTATGATCTTGGGCTACGAAGGGTTAACTTTACATTGCGTACCACCACGCATAGACATTCTTAAAACAACAAAAATGTTTTAAGTATATTACGGTTTGAGTTAAACTTAGAATCTTTCAAATATTTTAAAACTTTGTAACAAATTTAGTTATGTTATGATACGATACGATACGTAATAATGGACTTAGGCTTATCACAGTGTTTCTTCCCAAACTAATAGATATTTGTGAGGCATCTATAGAAACTTATTATGGTTTTGACTTGTACAAGTGCCTCAGCCTGTTATGTATAGAATAAAACGTAAACAGAAAAGCCTCAACTGAGAATATATGTTGTCTTGCTCTGTTTATTGACTTTTGACGCATAAGAGAAAAAGACAAAAGATATTAACGCCATGACATTAATGAACGAGGTTTAGTAGTCGGAATGGGATTGTTCTTAATCTTGAAAAATCAGTAGAGAAGTACATAAATGTAGGACAAGTAGTGTTTAGTAACTTAGCTGAGTTAGAAAATAGATAGTTTTAAGATATAATAAGTTCAGAGTACCTTTTTCGTAGGGGCTCGCAGAAATTGTCGATTAGTGATAGAAAATCGTTCATCATCATGAATACATACATACCTTCGGAAAGTCAGAGAATTGTGTGTGTACGGTTTGAACCTGTTAGATTTTCGACCGCGTGGCTTAATCACGATGCCATCCCTACTTTTGGAGGACAGGCCAATATATTTTTTTTAATTATTAATTCCTAAACATCCAGTTGGGTCATTCATCTCAATTGAAAAATATTTTTGGTAATACTTACATTTGTAGTACCTACGTCACTCAGTATCTAGACAGTCGATTCAAGTTAATAATACAAATGGGGTGGTTAAATGAAGGTTAAATATAGTATGACAAAAAACTCTACTTTTGAAGTTTATGCTTCATAGACCGACCTTGAAAGAATGACGCCACTAGTCAAATTTTCTTTACTCAATGAAAAATGGTTTTAATTCTTTAAAAAATGTTACTTTGAAATCATGGATTTCACTATTATAACATTGGTTATATTCAAAAATATCCATATGTTAGACGGAACTTATCGAAGTGTTACAAGTTGTATCATGACACCGGCCGCAGATTTGCATGTTGTAAACATTTAATGCATGACACGCAGACGAAACCGTTTATTCTCTATTTATAAATATTTTTGGGAAAAAATATAAAATAAATTGTAACAAAAAAAAGTCTTGCAATTGTACGAAAAATTAAATATAAATATCATAAAACAAAGCGCTTTTGGTATATGCAAAAAAAAACTTAAATATAGGGGATGGACCAAAATAAAACACATTGAAATGTAAAAATGTAATTTCTTAATGCGACCGAGTTTCACTAAATTAAGATAAGCTCAGGTTGAGAATTTGTTGCTAACTGATGAGTGTTGATCGATCGATCGAGTACAAACTCGACACAATTTAATAAAAATAATTAGACTTTTGATATATTTTTTACAGATTCTGTCTCTGGTAATGTTTGTCACTTGCAACATAGAACTGTGTTATCAAAATTTTATATATTCTAAAAATTGTGAATATAATTATGAAATTAGTAAAGTGTAAGTTTTTTTCATGATTATATTAGATTTTATATAAGAACACTTATTTTGAATGGCTGTATAATTTGTTTTCAATTCCTACTACTTGTTTCTTATTATTCACTATGCCAATTAAAAATTACAGTCAACAATTATTAAAGTCAATAACATTCTACAGTTACAATTACAATCTAAGTGGAGTTTGTTTTTATAAATTTCATAAACCCCTTCTTTAATAACTAAAATATTTAATTAACAAAAAAATGGTTTACAACATTGTTTAAAAATTAAGTTAAGTTAATATTAATTAAATTTCAAGCTCCATATCAGAATCGATGTTAAAAATAAGGCATTAAAATATTTTATCTGAGAATATCATTTATAAACTTCTATCCGATTGGTCCTTTATTACGAAATATCTGGACATCTGGACTTCTTATCTTCGAATTGATCTACAAATAATCCAATGAAAATAATTTGTGTAAGTGCGTCAATTACAAATTTCAACAAAACATTATTATTATTTCCTTGGATCTATCTGAAGTTTTGTTTATTGAAATTGGCGATCGCAGATTTTCTATTGAATTTGGCCGATGGTCTATCTACAAACGGTTTCGTCTGTATTTGCATGTTATCTATGATGTGAAGTATTGTAATATGCATGCTAGATTTTTTTTTTCAGTTTCGTCATTTTTATATAAGCTTTTTTATTTTTGGTTTTGTTCATTTTTGTTCTATTTTGTGCACTTGCAGCAGGAGATTTCTTGATTCTATTACACCAATTTGTTTTTAGGATGGAGGAGGGCGCAACTATAGCATTTCTCTAAAATACATATGTTTAGCATTTATTGGCAATCTTACTTGGCGTGCTCATTGCCCATTGTCTGTTTTGTCAGAGGAAAGATTTGGCTTCCGCATTTATGTTCCTTTAGATTTAAATTTAGATTTGAAGAGTGTTATTTAAATACTGTTTCAAAATCAGATGTTAACGAATTGTTTCAAATTCTAATCTTATGGAAAAATTTTAACTACCCAACTGTCTGTGACCTTTGCAATATTAATTTGGTTCTTTCAGTCTGAAGCCAACCTTATAGACGGGCTTAAAATGAGTTTGCTAAAATTTCATTAATCATGTCGCGTGCACGCTAATTGTCTGTGTCACGACATCGAAATGCTATGGGTGCGCCTCTCCTGCATCGTGATTGTAATATACTGTGGTTTTGGACGGAGCCATTTTGTTAAATTAACATCGATTCTAGTACAACTCATGTCTAGATTCCATAGGATCATGATCTGCTATGCAGCTTAGCATAACTAATAGAATTCTATTGTTCATTCTAGTATCAACTACATTAAGTTTCCATTGTTTTAGTGCATTAATATTTCATTTAACATTTTATAGACTTTAGTATTCAGAATTGTGTTTATCAGTTCAATTTAAAAATAATCTAAAATCCGCAGGAACCCAACAATCAAATAAAATTTATTGTACACTTTTTCACACATACTCCAGATTTCGCTTATATGTATAAAAGCTAATTATACTCAAATCTTACTAGAAAGAACAGAACTACCTAGAAATATGAAATATTAAAGATATTGCCTGGACGAATTAAATCTGTAACAAAATTGCTCCGATCAATGTAATAAAAAAAATCATTAAATACAAATAATAACAATGAAATTAAAATTGAAGAAATGGACAGATCTCGACACCAAACATACTAATTTTCAAAAAATGCAGATCTGTTTGTTTTAAACTCAATTTTGACGATCAGAGATGGACATATCCCAAAATGATAACAAATACTAAAATAATGACGTATCATTAAACACGATCGAAAGAGAACTAAAAAAAACGGGTGAACCATTCATCTCTGATCATTATGTATAAATTTTCGTAATCTTCACAAGTTACAGTAGGTTTTGTTGATTTGCAGGCGATCTGCCGACGTACCTGACCCGCTTCCAGTGGGACATGGCCAAATACCCGATCAAGCAGAGTCTGCGCAACATCGCCGACATCATTAGTAAACAGGTACAACACAATTGCTACTAGTGATTTTTGGTTGTTTATTGAATTTTTGCATATATTTACAAATTTGTAGTAGCAAAGCAAATGCTATATTGGGGCGTTTTGAATGATGAGTTCTTTTAATAATTTCAAGCTTTTTTTGTGTTTTTATCATTTTCAATCATGATATTAAATTTATACACGAGCATAATAGTTTTTTTAGTTGAGTACTCTAATAAGTGGGCTGATTTAGTGAAAATTATATCATATTATATTTTTTTTATAAATCTGTTCTACCTAAAAGAAATTGACTATACAATTGATAACTCATTTAGTTGAATATGCTATATATTTGCAGTACTTCAGTTCAGCGTTTCGCTAAATCTAAAAAACTGTTCACAATTGTAAAATCGAATTTAAATGAAAATTGTTTATTGGAAAAAGAACAATTTTTAAATTTACTTAGTCTATACTAAGTTACTATATTTGTTATACGGTAATATTGAGTTGTTGTGTCTCAGGTGGGTCAGATAGACGCCGACCTGAAGGTGAAATCATCAGCCTACAACGCGCTCAAGGGCAACTTACAGAACTTGGAAAAGAAGCAGACGTGAGTAACGTTATTTACTTTTAAAAATTAAAGCTTATGCAACCAATAGAACGAAACGGCTGAAGGAAGCGAAGGGTAGTGTCTCGAAACTCTTACGCTGGTCGGCGAATATTCTTCATGCTCCTATTTACGTAGTAAAAAGATCCTGGATAATAAAAAGAAAGAAACACGTAGCTTGGCAAACAATCACAGCTAGCTGCCTTTTAAGTTCAATGTTGGATTTTTAATTTAAAAAGTATCATATTTTTAAACAATTTTGTATTAAATCCATGAATTCGGGATTGTATTTTTACGTTGTGTACGTACAGTGGCAGCTTGTTGACGCGCAACCTGGCGGATTTGGTGAAGAAGGAGCACTTCATCTTGGACAGCGAGTACCTCACCACGCTCCTTGTTATCGTGCCCAAGTAAGTCGAAGATTTATTCATTAATCATAGAAAATATCAAAAATAGATTTAAGTCATCTTTATTCAAGTAGACTTTAACAAGTTCTTTTGAATCGTTATATTGAAACAATTTTTTTTAAACTATTTAAATAATAGAAATATGTAAATACAGTTTGATTACTACTTCTACCAACGCATATCTATTTAAACTTTAAACTGTATTTAGAAAACATACTAACAAGGCGTTTATGACTAATGTTAATTCTACAAAAAAGTGCTAGATTTATCTCTAAGTTAAGGATTGACTTTTCAACTGAAGAACTTTCCCAGCAATGTAACGTAAATTATTTTTTTAAAACAGAATCAAGTAACTAATGTACTAAATCTACGTCTTTAATCAAGTTTCTTAAGTAAAAACTTCGTGTCACGAACCATATTGCAATTACAACTGAATTTATCAAATATTTCTTACCGTGGCAATCGAATTTGGTGTTACGATCTGTCTGTAAATAGACAAGAGGGCCAACTAAAGGTTAAGTTATAGAGTTTGGTACTAATATTACTGTTTATTTCTTAAAAGGTGTACAATAAAGTATAGTAAATAAATAGGATACATTAGTATCGTTGGTGACGTGGTGTCGGTTGCAGGTCGATGTTCAACGACTGGAACGCGAACTACGAGAAGATCACGGACATGATCGTGCCGCGCTCCACGCAGCTCATCCACCAGGACGGCGACTACGGACTCTTCACCGTCACGCTCTTCAAGAAGGTAATGTATAGCATGGCGACTTAAATTCTTACCCCCACTTACTAGAGAAATGTTGCGTTTTTAAGTTGTTAAAAGGTTGGAATGCAGAACGTAAAATATCTGGTGAAACGTTTGTGTATTTTTGGATAGAAATAAATTTAGAGAGTACATGATGATGATGAATTTAAATTAAATTATGGCCACCGACTCTATACTTCCGATCACTCCAGTCCATCCAACGGTTACCTGGAAGAAATCACCAATAGATGGTTGTATGGAAATTTCATTTTTTTTTCTTTTGCCGGGATTTTCTTCAACGCCAATGGGTTTTTTAACTACTACCTGCCTCAGTTTCCGATTACGGTCTATATACACCATGTATGTACAATAAATAAAATGACGATGATGCCGGCAGGTGGTGGACGAGTTCAAGCTGCACGCCCGCGAGCGCAAGTTCGTGGTGCGCGAGTTCTCGTACAACGAGGCGGACCTGGTGGCCGGCAAGAACGAGATCACCAAGCTCGTCACCGACAAGAAGAAACAGTTCGTGAGTACCGCGCTACTAGCTAGCAATACCTCTAGCAACGTCCCTAGTGAACCAGCAATGTATAGCGTATTAGATTTCACATACAAATCGTCGCTAGCCTGAGTAGCTCGTCACCGACAAGAAGAAACAGTTCGTGAGTACCGCGCTACTAGCTAGCAATACCTCTAGCAACGTCCCTAGTGAACCAGCAATGTATAGCGTATTAGATTTCACATACAAATCGTCGCTAGCCTGAGTAGCTCGTCACCGACAAGAAGAAACAGTTCGTGAGTACCGCGCTACTAGCTAGCAATACCTCTAGCAACGTCCCTAGTGAACCAGCAATGTATAGCGTATTAGATTTCACATACAAATCGTCGCTAGCCTGAGTAGCTCGTCACCGACAAGAAGAAACAGTTCGTGAGTACCGCGCTACTAGCTAGCAATACCTCTAGCAACGTCCCTAGTGAACCAGCAATGTATAGCGTATTAGATTTCACATACAAATCGTCGCTAGCCTGAGTAGCTCGTCACCGACAAGAAGAAACAGTTCGTGAGTACCGCGCTACTAGCTAGCAATACCTCTAGCAACGTCCCTAGTGAACCAGCAATGTATAGCCTATTAGATTTCACATACAAAATGTCGGCAACCTAAGTAGCTAGTTCGCTTTGTGTTATGTAGATGTTTTTAAATGTCGTACAGAAAACAATTATTTCAGTAATTTTTGTAGAAAATATTTTTAAATAGGACGATATATATATAATTATTGCTTAAATAAGTTGGCATAATAAACGTGATAAAGAAATACTAATTTCATACATTATGGAAATTCGTATCAGTGATGTTGATTTTAAAATGCAATTTTCACTATGGCTCAGAGACAATTTTTATAATACAGACATTTTTCATAGATAGCGTTTAGTTTAGGTTCGCAATATTCAGTGTTCGCTTTACATTGCTCGTTGAACATATCACCCAATCAACACACTATTAAAACATATTGTAAAACATAAATTACTTGTTTATCCCTTATTCATTATTTTTATCCATTTCATACCTACATATACATTTTTCTTTAATTTTTTCTATAGTCTCAACAAGTAATATGATTGTGCGCAGGGTCCGTTGGTGCGATGGCTGAAGGTGAACTTCTCGGAGTGTTTCTGCGCCTGGATACACGTCAAGGCGCTGCGAGTCTTCGTCGAGTCCGTGCTCAGGTGAACACCCTGTATAGTACATACTCGGACATTACACCTGATATTCAATCATCAGGGTAATCATAGACAAGTACATTTTAATAGATGAGTAGTGATGGTTGAAAGTTTTGGTGGTCGCGGTTTCAAACCCCAGGCATATATTCCTAAATTTTCCAAGTTCGTGTATTTATACTGAATTAGCATATAGTTTGAAGATGAAGAAAATAATGGTGAGGAAAGTTGTAAACCTAAAATTTCTTGGGGCGTAGACTCTCAAACCACGAGTACACTAGGTCAGCGTTGTGTACTAAAGCCTATATTTTATCAGTTGTAGCTGATTATAAACTTCATTTAAATATAAGATATTGTTTTTTTCACAATGGTTTCCACATGAATGCTCAGATATCTACCTACTGTCTCGATATATTGTGTAACGCCCACACGTCCGTCCCTGTCGGTTCCAGATATGGTCTGCCGGTGAACTCCGGTAGGCTCTCTGTATGTAATGTTCGGACCCTGCTTCCATTACCATAAGTCCAAGTCAAGGCATCAAGTCCACCTTTACAAACATTGTAAAAAGTGTAAATAAATAAATAAATCATCTTTCTTCTTCTTCATCAACCCATATACGCCCACTGCTGAGCACGGGTCTCCTCTACCATTGAGAGGGTTTTTAGGCCATAGTGACTAAGCAGTGATGGCCTCGAGGTTTAGGCGCGCGGTCGAGAATCTCGGCGGTCGCGGGTTCGAACCCCAGGCAACACACCTCTGACTTTTCGAAGTTATGTGTGTATTCAAATTGAATTATCACTTGCTTTAACGGTGAAGGAAAACATCGTGATAAAACCTGCACATCTAAAAGTCCTTAGGAATTTCTTAGGTGTGTAGTCCGCCAACCCGCACTAGGCCAGCGTGGTGGACTATGGCCTAAAAATCATGTTTACTTAGATTGAAAAGTAAATTGAAATAGAAAAAAGTGGTTTCGAATGGTGACGTTAACAAGCAAGCCGTGGTGGCAGATACGGGCTGCCGGTGAACTTCCAGGCGGCGGTGCTGGTGCCGGCGCGCAAGAGCGTGAAGAAGCTGCGCGACGTGCTGCACGCGCTCTACCACCACCTCGACCACTCCGCGCACCACGCCGCCAACGCGCAGGACGTGAGCACACGCTTATTTATTTGTGTTTTGTATACACTTTGTTGTACACCATCTATATACAAAGGAAAAATATATGTATATTAATAATACTTATATACATGAACAAAATAAAAAATTACATGTTATGAATAGTATACATTGATTACACACAGATATATTACCTACATACATGAGAAGAAAAAATAAACGCTTAAAAAAAATATATAAAAAATACCAATTTAAGATAGAAATTATAGAAGATTTTTAAAAGATATTCTGCTACTCATAGCGCCCAAAAAAAGTATTGCTATTAACAGCATGCATCCTGCGCGTTTGTTTTTTTTAAATTAAATAATTTTTATTTATTTCTTTTTCATAAAAAAGAATCCTTTTTTAGTTGAATTTTCTTCTAAAAGCGTATTTTTCATTGTTTTTTTACTATTCATTTCTCAGTTTTTGTCTAGTTTTCTATTAGAGCATGTTGTTTTTTTGTTTTCTTTATTACATATCTTAAAATTTTGAACCTTAATCGTAACCTAAATGATTCCACAGTGAACAGTGACATTTTTTAAAAATGATTAATGTATATATGACAGAGCGTGGAGTTGGCGGGTCTCGGGTTCGGCCAGTCGGAGTACTACCCGTACGTGTTCTACAAGGTCAACATCGACATGATCGAGAAGGCGGGCGCCTAGGCGCACCACAACACCCTGTATATGTTAGGTACATACTTACAGTGCTATTTTGTACATTATGTATTTACCTGGTTGACTTTTAAAATAGCTCGGCTAGGATGTGAAAAGATCGTGGTCGAAAAGTAATATAGATAGTTACAGTGACTGCAGTTAAAGAGCCTGGAAAAACATTAAAATATTTGTTTTCATAATCACAATGTATATTTAATACTAATTGTACTAAGGAAACTTTTTTTGATATTTATTAGAGCATCAGTATGTTTGTAATCATCCTATCTTAGTACCTGTCTTAGATTTCGATCACGATCTTTTTGCATCTATAATCTAAGCTCAAAGAATACATTAAATATTTTAATTTGAGAATTATCATTCATACTTGGTCTTTTTACACCCTATATATTACTATACAGATGTATTCAGACCGTGATCGAACACTAAGACAGGTAATACCTATAGTGATCACAAACCCATTGCCTTTAAAAATAAATGACGATTTCCATACAAACCACATACATTTAGTTGTATGTAAGGCTCGACCGAGATCTCGGTCTCGGTCTCGGCATTCTCGGCTTCAATTCTCACCGAGAAATTTGTCTCGGTTCTCGGCTAATTCTAGCCGAGATTCTCGGTCATAACCGAGACTAATTTTTTTCGCATCGGCATTCAAATTTTACCGCGCGTGGCAACGCGTAAATATAGTACAAGCGCTGTAATCGTAATATCGCTAGAAAGCTTTCTTAGAGAGAAAGAGAAAGAAAGACTGCAAGGAAATGCTAATGTTTTTGAGTATTGGTTTCTGTCACCTTATAAAGTGCTTAAGCCTGCAGCTAATACATTTTGTTCTGCGCTGCCCACTAGTGCAGAAAGACAACAACTGTCTATGCAAGCTGGACAATTTTATGACGAGAGGGATGTAGTAGTGTACTAAAAAAGTTAGTTAGCTAAAAAAAGAAACCGAGCTTTGTCTATTCTCGGTCTCGGCCGAGACTTTATTTTATTCTCGTTCTCGGTCTCGGTCTCGGCCGAGAACAAAAAACCCATCTCGGTCGAGCCTTAGTTGTATGGAAATGAATGGGAATTTTTTTACCGCCAGAGGGTTATTAATCACTTTAGATATTGCCCCGTATGTTGATTATAACTTAATGTTTATTATGTATTTATGATGAGAGTTTATTTCAGGTATGGTTACCAGACCGCGGGCGCGTGGTGTCCGCCACCCATGTACAGAAGTATGTAGAAATTATCAGACAAATCAATCGATGCAGGTTGTTACATATATATTTATTTACATTGTTGTGTGAGCTTATTTCTGTTGGAACTATGTGAAAATTGTTAAACGCAACAACTTCAGTATTATGTCGGCGCGTTAGCGATGTGCCAGTATCGTTTGCAAAACTAATTGTTCAAATATATTGGAGTTGATATAAAATGCTATGTAAATAAGAACATTCCTCATTATATAACTCGTGTAGTACATAATAAATATTATTCAAGTTACTGTTTGTTTGGTGTTTTATTGTAGTTGGTAAGTGTCAAAAGACCAGTCTTTGATTCCTGAGTCAGCCAGTGCTACAGAGGTTTCATTTAGGTACTTCTCAATACCAGTACAAAGTATGGAGAAAGCCCTGAAAAACGGAAATAGACTTACCCCATATTAACAAGCTGTGGTATATCTGCCTAAACCCCAGCTAACGCAACGAGAGGCCGCAAGTTCAATCCCTGTCCCATGATAAATGTTTGTGTGTTTCACTAATATATATCGGGTCTCATAGTTCCTGATACTCCCACCGCAAGACTTGTGCTTGTGCTAGTGTGGGTCACAACTATGTGTGTTGGGTGTATTTATCATTACTTGTTTATTATGTGGGATTTATACACCTGGCATTTGGCCTCGATATTTGAGCGCGCGGTCGAGAATCGCGGCGGTCGCGGGTTCAAACCCCAGGCACACACCTCTAACTTTTTAAAACTATGTGTGTATTCATATTGAATTATCACTTGTTTTAACGGTGAAGGAAAACATCGTGAGGAAATCTGCACACTTATAAGTTCTTAGGTGTGTAGTTCGCCAACCCGCACTAGGCCATCGTGGTGTACTATGGCCTAAACCCTCTCAATGGTAGAGGAGACCCGTGCCCAGCAGTGGAATGTGGATCGGTTGATGATAAATCCCGTGCATAGTTAATTGGCTTCTCAAAGTTTCATTTCTCATAGAATATATATGGGCTAACATAGATAAATATCCATGGAATGAATGGTGAAGGAAACATCATGATGAAACTGTGCAACCTGCAAGTGCTTGGAACTTTTTTATTTGTGTGGTCTACAGACCCGCACTATCCCAAGGTAGTGGACTAAAGCATAAAACCTCTTAAAGATAGAGGGTTCCATACTTAGCAGTGGATGTATGTATATGGGCTGATGACGGTAAAATTAGTTAGAATTTATAAGATTTCTTAAAATTCTATGGAGTTAATACACTTACACACCTATTCCTAAAAACCTACAGTATATGTTATACATTCTAGACTCCTACCTTTAAAGAGTATAACAACTTAATATTTGTTATTATATGGTGATGTTGATGATGATATATGCACACATAATATATAACACACACAACTGCATAAAGAAAGGTGTGTACCTAGGGTTTGAACTCATGACAAAAAAAGATACACACCACACCACAGTTCACACCACAGTTAAGGCTCCTCAGTTCTGATTTAATATTTCTAACCTTACTTAAGGTTGTCTTGAGGAAAGGGAGCACAGTGAAGATGTATGAAGTAAAAAGGGATGCAAATAATTTAGTGGCAAGAGTAGAAAAACAGAACATATACCCAGAAATATGTTTTGTGTAATAAAATAATATCAAGACTGACAGTGATAACTAAAATAATAGTAACCATTATTGCAATTGAACATTTCTCTAAAATTACTATAATACATTTGATGTGTATGTGTGTATAGTGACTCTCATGACTTATTTGCATATGCTTACTCCCAGCAGTGGGACAAATATGAGCTGATGATGAAGATAATCAGGACAAATATTTAATACTATTCATAAAAGAACTACATTCCCACAAATGGGGTTATGGATAAAGACTCATAAATTTACTTTGAATGCCACGCTAAACAAGATGAATATGTTCATGTCAATATTTCCTGGAAGGATAGGCAGAGCTGTGTTACTACTTCCATAGTTCACAAATTCTATGTTTAATAGGTTACATACTGATCACTTGAATAACAACAGGAAAATAAACTTAGTTAAACAAATTATATTTATTCATAAGGCATATAAAATCCTAATTATTATTATACAATAATCACTTGTCACAAGTTCCGGATATTAAATATTTTACATCATAAATTACCGATAATATAAAATTGTTAATCAAATTTTACAATTTTTATTTCATGGATATATGAATAAGATTAAATAATGAACCGCTTAGCTTCTCGAACATCACTTGAAATAACACGACTGAAGCGCAATACTTAGTCTTAATACACTGTACTTTCAACTTCTTAACAACTACAATTAGGAATACGAATAGAATTTGAACATTTAATCATCCCACTCAGCGTCTTCTACTTCCTTGTTGTCGTCTTCCAGCATTTTGGACAGTAATGAGTCTCCTCCCTCGTCCATCCTATTGAACAACGATGTCAACAATTTCTTGTTTATGTGGTCTGTTTGACTTATTTCTCTCGGCGGAGGATCCTGCATAGGCAAAGGCTCTTCTTTGGTTTGTTCCTGAGCGTTTACAGTTGGTTCTTGGGGGGAAGGCATTTTTTAAATTAAAAATACAAGAATAATTTTACACAGACAAAACAGTAAATTTACCAACATGAGTCAGAAAAATAAAGGTTTGCTTCATTTGACATTAGCTTTTTGACATTGACATATTTTTCTTATAAATTTTTCCTAATTAAAATGCAATGATTAGCGGCTTATACAACTTAGTCTTTTGTATTGGTATTTTTAAAATTTAAGCGTCATTTCACTAATAAAATAGCTTTCAAAAGTTATATACAAACATTAACCTTACATTGCACTTGAGAGAACCATTGCCTTATTGTTAACGAGAACGCAAGGGTACACACAAATGGAACACACCAAAACTATACATCATTATCGCTTTTTTATCGAACTTAAAATAGTTCTGTTTAGTATCCATTATGAAATTTACAATTCAATTCAACCTTGCGCAAGTTTAAATACTTCTATTGATTACATGCGTACCATTATTTAGATTGATAAAACAGTTTTTAACAAAATAACAATATTACTTTGTACTTTCCCGGAAAAGAGATTATTGTCTTATTTCGTTTTTTTTTAAGTAAAAAATTATACCATCTATAAAAATTTGATTACTCTTATTAATTTATTACTATACTCGATGGTATTTAGGGGGAAGTGGGGCAGAATGATGCAAGGGGCACATAGATACACAGGCATTATTTCAAAAACTTTTAAATGTTTTCGAGTGGTGCCTTCTTTAAAACGTTCCTATAAACTTTAGAACTCATCCATTGTGATGCCACGCTCAGCCAGTCAGCTAGTCAGGTCACAATGTGTTTACAGGTCGTAATGTGTTTTGCGTGGTGATGAGTAAAAAAATACGTAAAAAGTATCTAACATCTTGTACACCATCTAGACCAGATTTATATAAATCAAAGATAAGTTGAGTTATTAAATAATAAGAATTAGGTGCATTTTTTTCAATAAATAAGTTAGTTTTATTTATATAACTTGAATTTTGAAAAATAACTTTTGGGGTAGTTTGATACAGCAATGTGCGGGGCACAATGATACGCATCGAGGTGCCCCGTAACTGTAATTTGGCCACTCAATAGACTTGGTTTTAACGACGATGATTTTACCTACTTATAGATATTTTTAGTGGATTTCCCCAAGGAGAATACAAAGAAAATAATCAAGAAATAGATAGACCAGAAGTAGATTTTGTTAACATCTTCTGATAACACCAGGTTATCAGACTAATACTAACATAATATCTCCAGGAACTGTACGACCATGTCCAAAAAAGGCTTTTACAGAAAATAAGTCTAAAAAAGGAAAAGAAAAAGGGAAGTCGAGAGTTTACATTAACACCCCTTAAAAAAAATCGGCTACCGATGATAGAAGATAAAAAAGATAGAAAACAAGAAGTTAATTTCATGAATCAGAAAGCAAAGGAATTAAAAACAGCAAGAAATTAATTGAGACTGACACAAATTAAAAAAGCCTTGAAAGAAAAAGCCTGCCCTCGTTTGTTATTTATATCAAATTCTGATTCGAATGAGTTGTTCAATTTAAGCAATGACAACGATGATGGAAAATCAGACGTAGACGGAGGAAGTTAGAAATTCCAAGTCCTGAAAATATAAATATTGGCGATTTTCTTCTTATCTATATATATAAAAATGAATTGCTGTTCGTTAGTCTCGCTAAAACTCGAGAACGGCTGAACAGAGTTATCTTATCTTGGTCTTAAAATGTTCGTGGAGATCTAGGGAAGGTTTAAAAGGTGAAAAAAATTCGAATAATTGCCGGGAAAATCCTCAAAACAGCCCTTTTCTATTTCCCATACAAACGTTATCTAAATAAAATGGAGAGTCAATTTTTAATTTATTACCGCTGCATAAAGTTCAAATTCGCGTGCGCATTGGAGAATCTAATGTCGCGTTCCGACTAACTTCAGTTGTTAATCTGTCAGATTATTTGTTTATATTTTTTGTAGATTTGACAACCAACTAATATGTCAATTCATCCTGTCGCACTTCAGAACACGGAAAAAGTATATTATCTATATATATAAAAGAAAGTCGTGTTTGTTACAACACTTATAACTCAAGAACGGCTGAAGTGATATGGCTGAAAATTAGTGGGGAGGTAGCTTAGAACCAGGAATAAAACATAGGATACTTTTTATCCCGTTCGATAGCGTTCATTGTTTTCTTTATCCATACAAAAGTTTCGTTTTAATAATTAAGTCAATTTAAACTTTAATACAATACAATAAAGTTTAAATCGTAGTGGAGGAGTTCTATGTCATAAAAATGAATTGCTCGATGTGTTCCTAAGCGCAAATCTCGAGAACAGCTGAACCGATTTCGCTAATTCTTTTTTTATAATATTCCTTGAAGTACGAGGATTGTTCTTACGGAGAGATACATTTTAATAATTGCCTGAAAAGGTCTAAAAATAATACTTTTCTATATTCCCATACAAAAGGTTCGTAATGATACTTAAGTCATTTTGAACTTTAACACCATACAAAATTTCCTGTCATTTAATGTTGATCCCGTCGATGCAGTTAGAGGCTCCCTCAAATAAAAGAACTTATTAAAATAAGCATTTTGAATCGACAATATGTATCTATAACATTCGAATTATTGCGTGTTCTAGATGTTAAAAATGCAGAATTCTCATGACAATGGATTGACATTTTTTGGCCGTCAAATGTTAAGGCGTGCGTTCAGAAATTTATTTTGTGTAACAAATCTCCTTGGTAGTGCCTAATTTTTAATTTTTTATTATGCTTGAATATCTAAAATACTCTAAATCTCCTTCAAGAAATATTAATAAATGGTCAGGGGATGCCTTTTCCATTTATCTAGCCAGTCATGGAACAGGGCTATGAGTTCGCGACCTCGGCCCCCCGAGCTGTTGGAGTCTCCCACTACTTCCTTATCCGGGACTGTGGCATCCTTACCATCAGGCCAAATATCCTTACCTGCAATATCCTGTACCCAAACACACGCTATCTCTACCCCTTTACCAAAACAATGAAAGCCCCAAGGAGAGTTGGTGTCAGACAGGCGGGCGGCCGTAAAACATTTGCCAAAACATTTATACAGTATGTATAATAAGAAAGGTGACAGGGCCTAGGCCGTCCCCCGTAGCCGACGCGCAGGGGCAGCACCCGGTTCCTATGAGAAATGGGCAAGGTTTGTTACACCAGCCCGGGCGGGGGCAACGTAAGACACTAGCCCGGGAAATGAGATTGAGGTATGCAAGTTGGAATGTAGGTACCATGAATGGTAGGTCAAGGGAGCTAGCAGCTGTGCTGAAAAAGAAAAAAAATGGTCAACGAAGAAGACTTACGAAAGACGACTGCATGCAGCAAAGATGCGAATGTTGCGGTGGATGTGTGGTGTAACACGGAGTGACAGAGTCGGAAATGAATACTTTAGGGTAAGTCTGAAAGTAGCTCCTGTGATAGAAAAGATGAAAGGAAACCGTCTGTCGTGGTATGGGCACATTAAGAAAAGGAATTAATCATATGTAGGAAAAAAAAGTGATGAACATGAAAGTGGATAGATGGGCGAGCCGAGGGAGGTCAAAAAAGAGATGGATGGAGTGCGTGACTGAAGATATGAAAAAGAAAGGGGTGAATGAAAACATGACGGCTGACAGGGATGTGTGGAAAAAGAAGAGATACTGCGCCGACCCCAAATAATTAATTGGGACCAGGGCAAGGGGATGATGATACACCTAAGTAATTAAAAATTAAATTCTGTTAATAAGTAACAAGACATTCATTGACTGGTAGGGCGATACGAAGTTTGCCGGGACAGCTAGTTATATTTAAAAAGATAACATCCGTAGTTCATTATGTGGCCAAAGTAATTTCAGAATATAATTTGACTGATTGTGAAGTGTTATACCTCAATAAAAATGCAAGGTCTTATATTGTAGTTTCATTGTAAACTGATTATGATCTCCTTATAATAAAAATTCTAATTATCATTAAAATGTGTATAACTTAATTGAAATTCATACGATTTACATTCTATATTAAAGTGCCCCACATGGTGTATCCAAGTGCCCCATTGGTGGGGCAGAATGATACAAAAGTCATTTTTTACAAAATATGAACTATTCGCTTTTCTTCACATCCTAATCCATTTTTTTCCTTGACATTATAAAATTTATATACATCGTTAATAATATTGGGGAAATTGATTAAAACTATATGGTTTATTCACATGTTATTCGACTTAAAATTTTTGTGAATCAATCTGCCCCACTTCCCCCTACTAAGAAATACACAAATAAGCAAGTCCACACTTTGCATCTTGAATGTTTTCTATAAAATGATCCTTTTTACAACTTTGTATGCCCTAAAATACAAAAAAGATGTAATGATGGATATAAGGCAGCAGTAAGTTACTGCTTCGCTATATTTTCAATAGGGTTCCTACAGCTTTTAATTCACAATATACTTTAAAAGTACCAACGCTCCGTGTCTGAGGTATTTTGTTGGGACGATTGCAGTAAAATTGGATTCCACTGACGAAAGAAGTGCTTTTCTAACTGCCCCGGCATCGAAGCTCATTACTTATTTTTGCTGGAGTTCAAGATATCGACCTTTTTAATAATGCGGTAGTGCAAATTATTAATCCTTTAAATATTATTTTCGTTGTATTTGTTTTGTTTATTTTTGTGTTTGATGTATTCATTAATTATCTATCAATGTTGGCGCTTTGGTATCATACTCCAAGCTTATATCGTATTTTAATGTAAATAAACTAAAATACTCGCAAGATTAGCATGGTGAAGTGGAAGCGGGCCGGCCATGTCTGCCGACGGTTGGACGGTCGGTGGAGTAGACCAGTGTTGGAGTGGAGACCGCGCTTAGGCAGATGTAACGTAGGAGGACCTAGAGCACGATAGTTCGACGACTTGAGAAAGGTGGCGGGTAACGGATGGATGAGACGATTGCACAAGACCAGGATGGTTGGCGCCTTCTTGAGGGGGCCTACGTTCAGCAGTGGACGGCGATAGGCTGAGTATTTATAAATAAATGCCGCAAATAACTCTTTAAGTGACCTGATTTTAATATAAAGAATTCATGTACTACTATACCCAGCATTTCGAATTTAATGAATTCAAATAAACCATCACGTTTCGTAAATTTGTGACTAGGCAATAAGCATCATACATTATTTTCTGCATAGAACTAGTCGCGAACATTGGCAACATTTTCTTTAAATTATATTTTATAAAGTATAATGTTACAAAGCAATCCACTTCTTATTTATTTAAGATTAAAGCAAAATGAAATTTGTATGCCATATACTTAGTACGTAACATTTTTATAATTTTTAGGAAATATAAGTGAAGATAACGTGTCATTCATATTCATATTTTTGAGCTGGTATTCCTCACGATTCGTTTCGACCAGCGACATTTTCGTCGGCTGGTGAATTTTACCGATAAAACGCCCTAAAGTTAGTATTTTACTTAAAAATTATTTAATATTTCACAAAATTGTTCATTATCATGTTCATTTATGTAGTAAGTGTATGCGATAAAATAATAATAGTGTTTCAATGTCGCGGTTGTGTCGCTCTTACATAACTTTGGACATAACCTGTCTCAATCATCTGATTTGGTTGGTGTAAGTCAGTATAAGTTTTCGTGTCTTTCAGGACCGTGAATATGTTGGGTCGTGTTGCACCGGGTGTGTGCACCCAAGCGGTGGCGGTGGTCAACCACCAGCAAAACAGGAACATGGCCACTTTGAAGGCTATCTCCATCCGTCTCAAGTCGGTGAAGAATATCCAGAAAATCACCCAGTCCATGAAGATGGTGTCCGCTGCTAAGTGAGTAGCAAGTGTCATTGTAAGTTTGAATTTAGAACTCGAAATCAGTTTCGGAAGAGGAATGATATTCCAAACTTTTTGGTAAAATTGTCTGTCAAGAAGTATTAAGTTTTCCTACTGCTTCAATTGTCATTATCTGCACTTTGCACTGAAATCGACAGTTATTAAGACTTATTTTATACCTCCCAACCGTAATATTTAATCATCAGTTACATGAGTTGTGAAAAGTTAGCTATTTTAAGGGTATTTTTATAGATTACTATCAATCATTTAATAATATTACTGACATAAGAAAGTAATTTTATGTTTATTTTATGCTGTTATCTTAAGTGCATCTCTGTGGTGACATCATTTTCAAGTTGGCCTTAAAATTCTTAATTACTAAAATTTGTTGAAAGATAAAAAATAGCGGAAATTGATTAAAGAAAAAAAAATTGAAAGAAAAACTACAAATATTCATATCTGCTTAAAGGAAGGCAGAAGTGCATGTCTGTGCCCATATTTGTCTCCTTGTATAGTCACAGATAAGCCTATTGCCATGTTAAGTATATTTCTAGAGATTTCTCTACTGCTGTCACAAAAAAACATATTAAACGCTAACTCGGGAATCAAACCAGTCTAAAGACTGCAATGCAGATACTTAAACTGCAAGTTCACAGCTAGACTAATTAGTTTAAGATTAAAGGTTACATAAGTATCAAAATGATTTTTTTTTTGTAATGCAAGGTTGCATATATAAAATATAGTTTTAAGGTTTCATGATATACTCATTATTTTCTAAGGTTTAATTTTATCAGCGAAGGTGTGTTTAGACATTATGTGTTTATTCACCCCTTTTCCTTTCATATTTTTTCTCACACTTTCTATAGATCCTTGGCGTTCCTCTCCTTGCCCATCCTTCAACTCTCTTAATCATTACTTTTTTTTACCTATTTACTAAGATTAAAAGAAAATATTTAGAACCTCTGGCCCAATTTTTAGAACATGAAGTGCAGCAATAGAATATTTGTTTGATTAGCAAATATTTGCTTTGTATTAACAAGACTGCAGTCTGTTAATGAGTGTCAGATTTTTATACTGAAATTAATTTATTCATACATGCTATAAAACTTGTACAAAGGGGCAGGCTGAGTTGCTTTTCTGTATTTATTGCCAAATTTGTCCCATGGAATCAGGAGGACATATAATTGCTGCTTATTAGGCAACATTCCAGTCTCCGTGCTATTTGTAATGAAATAACCTAATAATACTTAGTTTGACTTGGGAATTAAACCTTCTGGACATTCATATTTCATCATATTTACTCTCTACTACGACAAATTTGTTAAATTTTAATCTTAAGAAATTTGTTTCTCTCCACCACCCTGAGGTTGACTGGCAGATAATGCCTTCGGCATTGAGTCCACCTGTATACTGAAATGTATATGAAGCATAAATAAATAAATAAAGTTAAAATGTAAGTGAAAGATGATACTTGGAGTATAAGAATATTTATGTCGACAAATTAGCCCTCAGGCAACTTCCGTCATTAAGCAAAGATCAGCCAAACATCCTGCATATTGGTATTTCAACCAATTCACTTGACTAGGGGTGACTTGGGGTTCTTAATAATGGAATAAGTTTTCCGAGGTCTATATAAATGCTAGTGAGTATTTAAAACTGTTTATTTGTCATATAGGCAATAATGTAGCACTTATGTATTTAGTACAATGTACTATTGTAAAAAGGAACAACAAAACAAATTTAACTAGCATTAAATAAACTATTCAATATGTTTTATTTCTAAAACTACATATTTTAATCTTTAATAAAGGACCTATTTACCATTATAAGAGGTATTGATAGTCCATACATTTATTTTGAATGATTGAATTGTCTGCAACAAACTGTAATGTAATGTATTGCAGGTACACTCGCGCCGAGCGTGAGCTGAAGGCCGCTCGCCCGTACGGTGAGGGAGCCGTGCAGTTCTACGAAAGGGCTGAGGTTTGTATATCCTTTTTCCCCAGATTTTATATCTCATATTTAGGCACGTATTCCTTGAGCGGTAGACTGAATGGTGTAATACTAACTACACAGTATTAGTAACATAGTGTTGTTTCTTATGAGCATAGTTAAAAAAATATGTTTTGCCAGATTGTAGTAGTGTAGTGTAGTCTCATTGCCATAATTAATAAAAATAATATTTTGTTTGACCAAATCAAACCTGAGCCGTCTTAACTGAACAGTGCAGCATACGTAATATTACATAACCAACTATATTAAACATGGTCTCAAATGGTGCCTTGCCATTTGGGGGATTATGCCTTGACTTTATCCCACAATTTGAATATTTGCATCCTGTTCCCAGGTGGCTGCTCCTGAAGACGACAAGAAGGAGCTGTACATCGCCATGACCTCCGACAGAGGCAAGTGTTATCTAACCGTTTCACAGGCTTTATTAACATTATTATACAGGATGTATTCAGATCGTAACCGCGAACGAAGGCAGGTAATAGCTACGGTGGCCACAAAACCCTTTGGCATAAAAGATAATCCCGGCAAACAATAAAAAATTTGACGTTTTCCATGCACATGCACTTATTACCGATGGCAGTATGGAAAACTTAAAAAAAAATACACAGTCTGTATTTTTTTTATTGCCCACAGGTTTGTGGTCACCGTAGATACTACCTGCCTTAGTTTCTGATAACGGTCTGAATACACTTTGGAAGTCTTTAGAGTAGGCCTGGGGTAGGTTCAGCAGTGGGTATCTTTTGGCTGGTGATGATAATTGTGCTCGTCGTGATGATAATGTCTTGTTTTCTCCTTTTTAGTTTTGTTTATTTATATTATTTTTGTATAAACAAGAAAGTGTTAAATAAATAATGACGATGATGATGATGCGAATGGTGCAGATGATGATGATGGTGGTGATGATGATGAATGTGTCGGTAGGTCTGTGCGGCGCGGTGCACACGGGCGTGTCGAAGGTGATCCGCAACCGCCTCAACGAGCCGGGGGCCGAGAACATCAAGGTGATCTGCGTGGGAGACAAGTCGCGCAGCATCCTGCAGCGGCTCTACGGGAAACACATCATCAGCGTCGCCAACGAGGTACGGAACATATACTGTGTTATACTTACGAAATAACAAAGATAAACATTTGATATACTGAGAAATAAGTTAGAACCGGCGCGCGCGCTCGTCGCTGCATCGATACTCATCGCATTTACCTAAACTTGGCGAGCCGCCTGCCGTATAAACGCTCCTTAATCGAGCGACATTACGTGGAATTTACACTGTCAAAATCAACCAAAACTAACTAATCTTTTTACCTACTGACTATTTATTAACAACATAATATCAAACCAACTTGTTTGTAAAATGTAACTAATTGGAAATTATCAAAGCCATAATAATTCAAATTGAGATGGACGTCAAACGGGCGAACTTCTTAAATCATCCGTCGACGTTAAAGAAATGAACGAACGGTCCACGGACTATCAATAAACTAGTCGAATCCGTAGACGGCTCACGATGCATTCTTATCGACTGGCAATGCGACGACGACCTTAGAACTTACTTGATCCAATATAAGCCGTAATATAAGTCGTAGGTCAACTTTGTATTTATTCGATGCAAAATCTATCAATTAAATTTGGGTCCTAACACTACAAGCTTAGAGTTGATTTTTAAACAAAATAAATAAGTGTGAAAAAATACCTTGTGGTCTATGGGGAATAGAATGCCTAAAGAAACGAAATATGCCTATAGAAAAGGTAGTTCAGTGAGAGACGTTACGTAGATTCGTTAACTCGGACTAGTTGAATACAACTAGTTAATCGACTGGTCCATCTACGCAGGTAAACGTGTTATTGTCGACTAAGAATGGGTCAAAGACGTTTTTTTTTGCGCCAAATGAAACCGTTTTTTGCGTTGATTAACTAGTTGAAATGAATGCTACGAGTTTTTTTTTTACATCTGCGATACAACGCTATCTATACGTCTTAGTTAACTCGTGTACGAATTCAATTACTTTTTTGAGAAACCATCAACTTTTTGTTCGTTTCTTCGTTGTCAACGGATGATTTAACTAGTTCGTTGATTCAACGCCCATACCTTTTGTGGACACATTTGCAGAAAATCGCAAAACTAACTCAATTGTGTCAAATTAAGTTTATATTTATCCTAGGTACGTTCATGGTGTGAAAGTCGTTACGAAAAGTCAATAATTTTCAGATGTAATATTATAGTACAGTGTAAATCCTACTACTATTATAAAGGCGAAAGTTTGTAAGTATGGATGTATGGATGTATGGATGTTTGTTACTCTTTCACGTAAAAACTACTGAATGGATTTGAATGAAACTTTCCCACAATATAGCTTATACATCAGAATAACACATAGGATACTTTTTATCCCGGAAATTGTAGTATTCCCGTGGGAATGAGTATTTCTGGATCTACCAAAGCGATTTGAATGAAATTTGGTATAGAGAGAGGTAGAGCCCACAGAATTATTATGGGATAGTTTTTATCCCGGAAAATTAAGTATTCCCGTGGGAATGGGTATTTTGTGATCTACCAAAGCGATTTGAATGATTTTTAGTATAGAGGTAGGTAGGCTCACAGAATTAACATGGGATAATATTATCCTGGAATATGTAATCCCGTGGGATAAACATGTTATAAATGCAAAAATCTCTCTGCACTTAGCCCTAGAGTCTACGCGGACGGAGTCGCGGGCAAAAGCTAGTTCTATATAACGGACCTGAAGGGACTGCGCTTTATATGGCTTTATCCTTCATCAACCTATATACGCCCACTGCTGAGCACGGGTCTCCTCTACCATTGAGAGGGTTTAGGCCATAGTCCACCACGCTGGCCTAGTGCGGGTTGGCGGACTACACACCTAAGAAATTCCTAAGAACTTTTAGGTGTGCAGGTTTCATCACGATGTTTTCCTTCACCGTTAAAGCAAGTGATAATTCAATTTTGAATACACACATAACTTCGAAAAGTCAGAGGTGTGTGCCTGGGGTTCGAACCCGCGACCGCCGAGATTCTCGACCCTGCGCCTAAACCTCGAGGCCATCACTGCTTATGGCTTTATAGAGTTGTCGTTAAATAAAGAGAAGATAATCATTGTATGGAAGGCAAGCTAAACCAATCAAAGCCAAGTGACTTCGACGTTTTAGCGAGTTTGTCGTTAAATCGAGTGACGTTATATCGAGTTTACACTGCAATTATATTATCACGATGAAACTTAAAACTAGCGTATAGTGCAAAATTTACAAATTTCCAGTTGTGTAACCGTCGAAACGGATGAACGATGTGTTCTGTAGTTCAGTAGAAGAGACGTTGCGTAGAACGTTAACTCGGACTAGTCGAATTCAACTAGTTAATCGACTGGTCCATCGACTCGTCCACATAAACTGTCTCGTTTAGTCCAACAAGTCGACGACCTCAAAATTGTAATTGTACGTTTCAGATCGGCCGCCTGCCGCCCACGTTCCTGGACGCCGCCAAGTTGGCCACCGCCATCCTCACTTCCGGCTACGAGTTCTCTTCCGGCAAGATCATCTACAACAAGTTCAAGTCGGTCGTCTCGTACGCACAGTCCGACCTGCCGCTGTTCAGCCAGAAGGCTGTTGAAGTATGTATATTTCTCTTTTTGAGACTAGTGTCTTGGGTTCGAGTCCTGGTTAGATGCTGTTTTTTTTGTCAGGAAATTTTCAGTAGAATGTTAGCATTACAAACGGTCACTTGTTTTAACGTTGAAGGAAATAACGAATTGTGACTTAATTTATTTATTTATCACTTTCTTGTACAAACAAAATATTAATAAGAAACTTAACTATAACGAAGAAACAAGAGGCGGCCTTATCGCTCTAGGTAATATTTTAATGGAGAAGGAAATCATCGTGAGGAAACCTGCACACTTATTAGTAGCTAGGAATTTCTTAAGATAAAGTCCTAAATTCTCAGTTGTAAAGGACGCCCTTACCCAGCTGTGGACATATATGAAATAAGGTACAATTGACAATCAAACATCTGTTTCAATATAATATCAATGTATTAACATATCAACTTTTCCTTAGATATTTAACATCCTAGGCTCCTGCCTCTTAAAAATTTTATAAGTCAAAATTTTGTAATAGTTTGAGAAGATAAGAGATTAGCATACTAATGGTTACTTTTTTTCAAGAGTGAATGTACTAAAATTTTAAATATTGTTAATTTTCCCCTATTCCAATACATTTTTGCTTTTATTTTATTAATTTTCCTTAATTTGATCCTTTTTATATTCTACCGATGACTGCAATAGTATACCTGATTACTTAAACACTAATTATCCTCATTCCAGAGCGCCCCGAAGTTGGCCACATACGACTCGCTAGACGCGGACGTGATTCAGTCCTACATGGAGTTCTCTCTCGCGTCCATGCTGTTCTACGCACTGAAGGAGGGCGCGTGTTCCGAACAATCTTCCAGGATGACCGCCATGGACAATGCCTCCAAGAACGCTGGAGAGATGATCGACAAACTGACCTTGACCTTCAACAGGACCAGGCAGGCCGTCATCACCAGGGAACTGATTGAGATCATCTCCGGAGCCGCCGCGCTTGACTAATTATAGAGTTCACAACGCATTAGTAACAGTTATAGATGGCGCCACCGTACTATCGAAACTCCTTTCAAAATTAATGTCGACAACTTCACACCTATCCATATTAGAAACGTCAGTAATAGGCGGCGCCAGTTTGTTGACAACTTCAAATCTGTCAATATTAATGTCGACAACTTCACTCCTATCCATATTAGTAAGTTAACTAATAGATGGCGCCACCTGTTGCCAACTTCATACCTATCCAAATTAATGAGTTCACTGTAGACGATCAAGTATGTATCGTGCAGCAGACGCCAGGGGGCGCGGCCGTCGCGCACTCCATACACTCTCCAGCTGGCTCCACCGGCCCGCCCCCACACTGCGGCTACTCACTGTGGTGGAAGCATTTACGTATTTAACGAAATTTTGTGTTTTTTCTAATTTTTGGCATAGATCTGCGTTTACAGAGCGGCCGTCACTGCCTACATTTTCCGAGTGTATGAGCCTTATTTATTAATGAAACTGTATGTACTGGTTAAAAGTTGTGGGATAAACAATAAATATCTATGAATTAGTTAAGTGTTTTATTAAATCCTATGACATGGTTCTATCAGATTTTCAAGTCAATTTGAAAATTCCACACTACCTGCAAAAAGAAAAGCCGCGGGTTTGATCCCCGTGTCAAAACTCTATTGACAAATATTTGTTTGAAAGAGTCATTATGAAACTGAATTTTCTCTCATTGTGAGTTTAGAAATATGAGTGTGTCTATAGAGCGCATTTATATTAGTCATTGATGATAAAGAAGTTGGTAATTTTAAGTTTAATTTAAATTATGATTAGCAGGATATTTATGTTTATATTAGTGAAACTTGGCAAATTAAATAAATATTCTTGTAATTGTGGAACTGTAGTATACAAAGTCGCTGATTTCAATCAAAGTGTCTTCCACATTGATACATATCAATAATGATTAAAATACTTAACTAAACCTAAATAAAAAATAAGGATAAGTTATGAGTATGACGAACATAACATTTAGTCGTGTGATGCGTTAATAAAAAAAGTCACGCCATCTATTGAGAGTAGTCTTAATTATCATTCCATTGACTGCATTAATAGTGCTTTACGTATCAATTTTTAAAAAATATATTTTTTTTTGAGAAGACAATGACGCAAGAACCTAACATTTCTTCTAGGCGATAACTAGACTGTTTTCTCTGTGTGTAGTATGTATGAGTAATGGTTTAACCTAGGTTAATCAGCGTCATCTTTAAGAATTTGTCGCAAATCATCAAGCTTATCTACACGAGGAGTAAAAATATAACTCAACATCAGCGCTTATCCATCCCATTGCACATTGCAATTGTGACATAAAATGGCTTATTGCAATAATTTAGATTTTAGATAGTTGTGAATATTTATTAAAACTAAATGTTTACTCTTTTTTGTTCGGAAATTCGAAATGCCCTCTAGCGGTTCATAGACGAAACAATCATCATATGTCGCTAAAACGGTACTTCAAAAAGTAAAAATAAAACCCATCATCGTTCAATCCATTCAAAGATCTTACTTTTACTTGATATTAGTTTGATTCATCAGTAAAATAATGCTATTATGTTGTTATTTAATGAAGCTTAATTAATCTATTTTAATTTGGTTTTGTGGTTAAAACACTCGTCGATAGATGGCACTAGTGGATAAATAAAAAAGTTTTACTAGAAAAAGGGTTACTAGACGAAAGTGCAAAAAAATTAGGAAATGTAAATAATTTTAATTATGAATAATTTACTACTTCACAGATAATAAAAATAAATAGTATTTATTATTTTCAATTTCTTTATTATTTGGAACAAAAAAAAATAGAAGTTGCGATGAAATAAATAAAAAAATATAAAATGAAAAAGAATGGATTTGGAGCAAAGAGCTAAGTACATATTCTGGGCTTTCTGCACCTAAAGTTCGCCAATTACGCAGGTAGAATATATTTGAATTTTTTTATTACATAAAATCCTCAGAGCTATAATATCCGGCATTTTTGGAAAAATCTTTTTCTGGTAACCCTGTCAACGCGTCATTTGAAATTAAATACGATTAATGACAATAGATGGCACTAATCAATGAGTTTGTGAGCGTAGTTTTTTTTTCATTCAAATAGCACTATTGAAACAATGAAAGTTACATAAATTTATAGTTCGCGCGAAATGCTCTCGATTTCTATTAGGAAATGTTTAATAAAACCACAATATATTAGAAAATTGTGACAAATCTACTAGTTTTTCTCTACTTTTCTGTTACAAAGGTTTTCTTACAGTAATGAAAAACTCATATTTTCACAGAATTCTATAATCTGATAAGCTGGGCCGTTAGGGATGCCGTCAACGTGTTTCACAACAGCAATATGTTTCAATCCGTTTATTGTCGGCGTTAAATAACTAGATTTACTTGTTGAATTCGTGAACTAGTCCATATTGTAGGAACAATTATTTTTAAATTTAAATACAGTTGTTATTATTACGCCTGTTTTTTCACATTTTTATTAATTCATCATTATTTTTTTAAGGGATTATACCAGTGCTGTAACTAGGGCGGTGCCAGCAGTGCCTAGGCACAGGGCGCAGACCCTGGAGGGGCGCAGAAATGACCAGACTAGTATCTAGTTTCATCTCATGCATGGTAGCCAAGCCTGGTTAGAGCATTTCTCAAGGGCGCAGTTTTGAAGGCTCGTAACGGTTGTATTAAAGGCTAATTACGGCACTGGATTATACGTGTGTTATAGTTGATAATGAATAAACGATCTATGCAACACAAACAATTTGCCGCGCATCGTCCAGCTAGCCGCTTGGTCTTCTCTTTCACGCGCTCACTACTTTTATACCTAGGCATCCTTTCCCCCATAGGTCACACAAGGTATTCTATCTCGCTCATTCATTCATACAATAAATAACTCTAGACCCCTATACCTAGGTTCCAAAATTATTTACTAGATATTGCAACGAATATCTAGACTTATATTAACCAACTGAGTTAAGATGTTGTCTCGCTTTGGCAGTTGTGAAGAAGGTACCTGAGTTTCAATTTAGCCGTCTACGGATTCGATTATTGATTGACCTCTTTATTAATAGTCTATACATAATTTATTTGCTTTTTCAGTCTTTACAGTCGATTCGCATTGCTAATACAAGAACGTGACTGACTTCCATTTTAACCTATTATGACTAGTTTATTACTTTTCGACTAGTTGTCTCAAAGTCTGTAGAGGTCAAAGTTATTAGCTGATTTAACTAGTCCATTTAACGAGCATCACTAGTCTCAGGAGTTGAAGCTAGTCACAGGACACCTTATTACCTAGGGTAGTGCGATAAATAGTCTCGTTTGGAATATTTTACAAACAATACTTTCGAAGCAATATTCCAGTAGAGTGGGCGGCTACCTGCGCGCGCCTCTGACGTCACACGTACACAAATATTTAGTTCTGCGTCTCGCGTTTCAACTTGTGGCTGTACTGCCATTAAAGCCCAAAAGCTTTATACATTAATTGTGTATTGTCTAGTTTATAATTGTTAATTAGGGTCGGAAAAGTCTCATTTATTTGTTAAATAAGCATTGAAAGCTTATTGTTCAGAATTTGTAAGGCTATGACCGCTACCGAATTTAACGTTATTCTGTGGCCTATAGATAGTGGGTGTATTGTAATACACAACCTTATGCCCGTAAGGGGTAGGCAGATGTGCTTTTGCAGACTCCGTAAAAACCCAATAAGTCTTTGCTATACCCGGAACCGAAACCGGAACATCTAGATCGAACTGCAAACAAACAGTAATGATATTACTGATAAGATTTGGCTGTATGCGTACTGTACTTTACTTTTAATTCTTCCAAAAGATAAAAATCTTTTCTTATTGTTAACAGAAACAATTAAAGAGCTACAACCAATTTTATTCTTATAAGAAATATACCACATCATGCGTGCATGATTCAACATTTAATTAAGAGGTTTTAGGCCTTGGTTCACCACGTTGGCCTAGCGGACTACACAACGAAGAAATTCCCAACATAGTTTTATGTCTACAGGTAAGAATTTCTTTTGTCACACGGTTAAAATTATAATAATTCTTTCAGAATACACACATAACTTCGAAAAGTCAAAGTTGTGTGCTGATATTCTTGACCGCGCGCCTAAATCTATAGATAATATTAATAATATTCCTATTAATAATATATTATTAATATTGCTCACAATAGCTTATAAATATACGTATGTTTTTTATTTTATTTATTGTATTTTAAACTTGTATATATTGAT
This sequence comes from Cephonodes hylas, assembly GCA_030295005.1. Classification (NCBI taxonomy): domain Eukaryota; kingdom Metazoa; phylum Arthropoda; class Insecta; order Lepidoptera; family Sphingidae; genus Cephonodes; species Cephonodes hylas. The sequence goes on along the minus strand of AP025385.1, from coordinate 102,129 downwards.
TTATGTATATATCACAATTGTATCATGTATTTACTTTATATTATTATCGATTATATGTTATATATTATATGTATGTAAGATGTATGTTAATATCGAGTGTAGTATATAATATTTTAATTTACGCTTTTCATCTCTGCATCTCCTAAGGTTCGACTGGTAGAGAATGCCTCAGACATTAAGTCCGCCTTTACATTGTCTATGTAAAAAGTGTAAATAGATAATATTATTACAACAAACATTATAGTGTACAAGAAATCTTATCGGTCTCATGTTTATGATTGAGCAAATATTAAGCCGATTAATTAGTCAGAGCATTGGAGTTAGTTCATACGCCCGGCGATAGATGTCATTAGGAGTTATCTCTAATAAAATAATATTTATCAATAGATATATGGTATGATCATAATATAGTACTAAAAACTGAGCTTTTGTTGACATATTTTATTTATTTATAGTAGGTATAAGTCCTATTGATATCCTGTTATAGAAACGTAATTAAAGTCAATAAGTTTTTTTAAATTTCCTCTTTCTTTTATTTTGAAATTTTTATTTGTTTACTTTTATAACCACAATAAAACAATTATTGGGTTAAAAGTACCTCTAGATTTTATGCTTATCTTTCCCGTGTTGTTTTAGCGACATTACCTGGTCAAAATATAATGGCTTCCATGATTCGTCGATATTATATCTTAGTGGCCATCATAAAATATGATCAGTTCTCGTATGTTATAATTATTAATATATTTATTATATTTATATATTTTAAGTTATAATTAACTTCTACGAATACTTTAATCATGCTATCTAAGTAGACCATAACAATATTTGATCAAATACAACATCCAGTTACTTATGTTAGGCACGTAGTCAATTTTAGATCTTTAATTGTTAACTACTCAATTAAATAAAACCTTTCATTTGAGAAATTTTACATTAATTTGAGTTATATTTGTCATCATTTCGTACATCCTAAAATATACTTAATTATAATAGATGTTGTAAAAAAAAGACAATCATTTAATTTATGCTATTTGCCGATAGATGGCAATAAAAACTTCTCATTTTAGTAAAGTTCAAAGTTACTCGTTTATTTTGCATGTAACGCTATTATAGCACAATTTTTTTTGACAAATAAAAACAGGCAGCTTTAACATTCGTTTTACGGTTTTTATATTAATTGATAGTAAAAGTAAATCCATAATTAATATTGTAATTGTGGAAAGTTCTAGAAAAATAACTGTTTTAACAACTTCCACGTCAAGTTTTGCATTTTACCGTAAGATGGCACTACTACTGATTACTGCTTTAGCGGGCTGACGATTAAATTACCCTCCAATAATATTTGCAACATGTTATTTTATGGAAGGCTTCATTACAAGAGACATAAACGGCACAGTTTAGGTAATTTGTGATTAATGTCTGTAATTATCGAGCGTATATTAAGAAAATTTTTGTCTTTTATAAGTTTGGGACGTTTATAACAATGGTGGAAATTCGTATGAATACCCTCTTATTTTCGATGCATTGCATATGTATATCTGGTTTGTCTTCTTCCTACTAGATGGTGCTAGCAAAATAGTATAATTCTAGAACGTAAATACATATTCAATATCGCTTTTATCGCTTAAATTTAATCAATAATCTTTTTATTTTTTGGATTATAATGTAGGGAAATCGAATTTAGACTCAGGTGTGAATTAAAAAAATCGTTAAAATGTCGATCTAATGAAGTATAAATACTGGGCACGCTTCTCCATCGCCCATTTGCACAGTCATCGTCGTCGAGATCGCATCGGAATCACCGCGCTTAGAGAAGTATTTAAAATTTTCCCGAATTAGGACCAGAAACTTTAATTAAATTGCTAAATAACACTACAATGTGGAATATAAGTAATTATATTTACAATTCAAGCCGCGGAAAAGCTAAAATTTGTCATTTGACGCGATACGGAACTTGAAAACGTGGAATCAAAATGGAGGACGGTGACAGATCATCATCAACCCATATACGTCCCACTGCTGGGCACAATTATCGGTAACTTTAGTTTTTCTTATTAGTACACCATTTATAAATATTAATCGTCGCTTATTGAACATAAATTATAATATTTTTTCTTTTCAATAATTCCAGGGACCACGTGGTCGATGGGACCTTCGAATACATTGAAAACTGATGGTGCTGCGAGGGCCTTGTTTCCAAAACATTTTGATTCAAGGTAGGCTTATATTACTTATAACAATTTGAACATGGTGTCGTCTTAAGATTATTTTTTCCATCATTACATAGCCTGCTGAGATTATTCTACATGTTTTTATAGGCCCCAGGATAATAAGGAAACACGTGGTCTAGCAATTGACTGCACTGCTATACGGTATGAGATCTTGTGCTGCCAAAAGTTTAAGCCTGTGTTGTGACCACGTGGTTACGGTCATATGTCAGTTGCGTAGTTATAAAGTCGATATGGTTGGATATGATCCTTAGCAGTTTTTATCCGTTCTACATTTTAGCAGCTTCTTCTATTCTTCTAAAACGGATATGCCTTGGACACCACGCTTGACGTTATTGGCAATTTAACTTTCTTTTAAAGTCGTACATAATTAGTTTCAATAGTATTCATATAATAGGGTTATTATGAATGGTGTATAAACGTACTTAACGGTGAAGAAGAACATCGCTACGAATTCACATGCAAAGTGCAATGAAGGAATAAATATTTTGTTTGTGTTATTTCAGACTGCGACTAATTCAGAAGAAATGTGTTGGCGTGACGCGAGTGGTCGAGTGCAGAATATTTTAAGGTAGGCTTAAGTTTATCACGTGGTATAATTTGTTCCGTCGCGGGTTCTATTCTTGTCCCGAGATGTTTTTACTGCACTTTATTATGTTTTATGGAGGCTTATTCTATCCTTACTCTATCAAATCTGTTTTTAAATTAGGGTTTTTATTTAGTTGTTTTGTTTTGCGTTCGCAAAGATTCCAATGAAATAGAATGTTACCATCAGGTCACACAGCGGCGCGCGAGGCTCGTGTACAGCTGCGGAGTGGGCCGCGAGCCGCCACCGCCGCCACCGCCGCGCTGCTCTAGTGCAGGTTGACCAATTTAGGAAATTCATTAGAACTTTGGTAAGTAGGTTTCTCAACGGTTTTCCTTCACCATTATAGTGATTATTCAAAGTTGAAGGGTTCGAAACCTAAATTTTAACTGTTCGGTAAGATGTAACTAGTCTGTGGTCTTTTGTATAAAAGAAATAAGAAAGTATCTTAGAGTCTTTTCAACAAAAAGTAATTGGCATCTTGCCTTTTTCATAGTCAGTGAAATGAGGGGCCGTGGATCCGATTCCCGAATCGGGAAAATTATTTACGGTCAACAAATGTTTGTTTCGGGTTCTAGGTTTTTGTAAGAGCAAAATTTTGTGTTGTTTCTGATTCCCACGACACAGGACTTGTATCCTAATGTGGGATCAGTACTGTGACTGTTATATTTATTTATGATTAGAACTTTAAATTCTACTATTTCAGAGTGTGACAAGAATAAAACTGCTGGATGGCTGAAAGAAATTTCGTGAAATGAAAATGGACGAGAGGCGGGAAGCTGAGCAGTTTGATGTAAGGTAGGTTTAGGCTAATACGATGTTTCATATCAGACTTCATTTAAATCATAATTGTTTTATAATTATCATTCTATTCCGAAAGCCAAATTAGAAAGAAACGGGCAAAAAATCCGACGTGTTGCTGTTCGAAGCAGTTTGCAACAAAATGATGCATTAGTTCTTGATTTTAAACATGTTCATTTTAAATAGTTTAGATTAGTTAGTGATGAAATAATATTTGCCAGATTTTTTTAATTATATCATTAACAACTACAAATATTATGCGATACAGTGAAGCGTTTAAAACTATAGGAACATTTATTTTAATAACTTTAAAATTGCTATTTTTAGAATTTCCATTCATGGAATGTTGATATTGATTTTTATGTAAATATCCAATAGATGGCGGTAATATTAAATTAAATTAAATTAAATTAATGGTGATTAATTATTATTTAGTTATCTCGTAATAGATGGCGTTAGTAGTAGAGTTATAGATAGCATTGATATGTGTTCGGTGCCGCGACATTACTATGCGTATACTTTGTAATGGAGTATGTATAATGCAACATCCAATAGTATGTTTATGTCTTACTATTTGTGTCTCTAGCGCAGTGGATTGGATTTTTCTATATAATTATGTAATTGCACCATTTTTTTGCTATTTGCTCCAGTTTGTATTTTTTCCAGATGTACTTTTTTACAAGTATATTATGTTTTTTACACTAAGGAATTGTTGTTTTTCTATTTTAAAACAGGAGTATGGGCATTTTTATTCGCGCGAATGTTCTTTTTATTCTATTTAGGTTAAAAATGAAAAGTATCGCCTAAGTAAAGAAGCATAAAAATAGTTACATATTTTGACTTTATTTTCATACTCTGTGTCTCTGATACTATGACCACATTGGCTGATACGTACTTTTTATAATATGTTCGTAAAACGGGCGAGTAATATCGTCTCTAAGTAATTGCTCATTTTTTTATGCGTTTAGAGGTCTCTTTGAATGAGATGCCTTTACCTACATGTCTGACTATGGTCATCTTTTACTTTTTGTTGTTTTTCTGTTGTTTTCTTATAAATTCTGCCTCCTTAATTGGATCGTGACAAGTATTTTATTTTGTTCCCATAAGTCTAAATTTGCGCCCCCAGATATTATCTGCGTCTGATCTGGATTCACGAAGAGATTGCGGGCATGAATCGTCGATAGACAGCGAATCGGGGGCCGAGAGACAATGTGAACTGATTAAAAATCGGCTGAGTGTTAGCTACTGTATATAATTTCGTAAAGAAAAATTCTAAATCACTATCACAATTCTATGAGACTGGAGGAATATGGAAGAATAAATATTAGAAGCAATAAGAAAAGCTGGAATTAAACGTTTGAATTTGATGTGAAGATGTTTACGGCACACCATATATTTTGTACTGGCGAACGTAAGCTTGCGTCAGTCTGAAACTTTGATTAGCTTCTTACAAAATTAGAATTACGAAGTTTAAAAAAGTATCGCACTCGCTATAGCCTTTCAATAATTGCTGGCCAATTAAGAAGAGTCGACAAGATTCAAGCAAAAAGACTATCTTAGAGTATTATAAAGGGAAAAAAAAATATATTATAAAAAAAACTGAACTTGCGATTAGAAAAGCATGTAGAAATTAAAAGGTGTAATGAAAAAAAAAAGAAAGTAAAAATGTTATACTAAAAAAAGTTGAACCAAAAAAATATATTTTGGAAGAAAAAAAAATTTGCATGTGGAATAGTCATTTTTAGGTTTCAGTTTTTCTATTTTATTGTTTTTGTCTTTGTTTGATGTAACACAGACTTCTGTCCTGTGAGTTATTTCTATCGCCATGTAACATTCCCATGTGTTTTCTGTGGCGGTACTTCCACAGAAGTCCAAAAACGCAACTTACAAAGTTCTGAATAACTTTTACTATAAAAATAACAATTTGACTATTTAATGAGAATATCCTGTCCTTAAAAAATAACTAGGAATTACACGATTAACGTGAAATGCTATTAGGCTTCTAGGGGAATACCACCACTTGTTCTTTTATACCAATTCTAGTAATAGACTTTTGTACGACGTTTATAGAATAGTTTTAGGCTGAATGTAAAATAATTCACGTTGCCATAACTACTGTTTTGGAATGGCGAAATGTTAAACAAGCAAAAGATAATAATTGTAACGTATGACTCGAGTCCTATTCTCAAGAGTCTGCTGAATCCATTGAGAGCTAAAAGCTAGTTGTGCTGGCCAATATACGGCCGGCCACTACGGAATAGTTATTTTCTATTATTGATTGATATTAATAGAAATTCTAAAAAGTAGCCTAATAGACCGCAACAATATAAGTGCTCTAAATTACAATATTAAGAACGAGTTACCTATAAAAGAGGACGATTTTGTTAAGTCCAAATTGTCTGAAATGAATAGGGATGGAAATAGACGCGGACGTGGACAAACATTTTGTTTATGGACCGAGCGACATGCTGATTTGTTGATCACGTCGAGTTAGTCCGGTGCCTTTATCAACAATACGGATATTTGCACGAATTTTGCTTAACAAAATTGCGCTCAGCGTGTGTGCCAGAGAACATAAAACAAAATCTCGTTTCTATAAGGATAATGCCGCTTTTAAGCCAATTTGCGTGACATGTAAAAAAAATCAACAAACCTCACGACCACCGCTGTGGGACTAAGGAGACATATTGAAGCATAAATTACAAATTTTAATTTTTTCAATCAATTATATTGATCATTAATGCATGACCCTCACACCCGGTCTACTGAATTTATGTAACAAATAATATTTAAATATGAACTGAATATTCAAATATTCGCTGAATATGTTTCAGCGTAGGGACTTTTATTACTTTGGATGTAATTGCATTCTCTTCTTTCTTGGAGATTGTAATAGCTTCTTTATTGGAGAGCTTTGAAATTATTTTTTCAAACATTGGTCTGATAGATTTGGTGTTGTAATTTGAATCTCTTACGTATTCAAATTTGCGCCTCAAATAACTTCGACTTCTTTTCCCGAAGGATCCCACCACTTGGTTTCTGGTCTATGTCAACTGTGGTTTCCAGGGCGACAAAACGGTTTTCCAGTTTTGTCCTGAATGTTTCAGATCCTATTAAGAGTGGAGCAGGTTTGGTCAGAGCGTAGACTTCATCAGACGGGCTCGTTCAAGTTTAGAGTGGAGTTTTTTGATCGTTTCCGTTTTATTTTAATTTATTTATAGCTTCATATACTTAACAGTATAAAAGCGGACTTAATGCCACAGGCATTCTCTGACAGTTTATCTTACGTTTTAAGTTTTAAACTTAGCGATCACTGAGACGTTTCTAAATATGCGCTTTTTATTAGTCATATTTGTTGGGACTTTGTCAAGTCTACTCTGGTTAGGGCTGCTCCTTAAAGTCAAAGTCAAATAATCTTTATTCAATTAGACTTATATATATTATTATATTTATGTATATAAATTGTAGCAACTCATCCTCTGATCAGTTTATTTACTTCCAGGGGTTAGGATCCTCAATATTATTTGAAATTTTATAATAAGCTTTTTTATATAGCTTATCTTTAATTGATTTTTTGAAAATTTTCAAAGGAAGCACCATAATGCCCTTCGGGAGTTTGTTATAAAAGCGTATTCATTTCTCCACAAAAGAGCTATTAATTGTTCGGAGACGAGTTACATGTTGTACAAGATTACATTTGTTCCTTGTGTTTTTATTATGTATGTACATCACATGTTTTATTAAATTTATCAAGATTTTTTTGGACGTATAGAAGATTTTCATATATAAATTGACAAGTGACGGAAAGAATATTTATTTTCTTAAAATTTTCCCTAAGTGAAGCCCAGGGACCCAAATTATAAATAGCCCTAATGGCTCCTTCTTGCAAAACAAAAATAGTATTAATGTCCGCAGCAGCTCCCCACAACAGAATACCATAAGGTAAAAGGCTATGGAAATAGCTAAAATAAACCATTCTTGCCGTTTCCTTGTCAGTCAGACGTCTGATCTTTTTCACTACATAAGCCGCGGAACTTAGTTTACCTGCCATGTAGGGTAGTATAATATTGATAATAGAGGTTATAGAAACTACTGATATACCCCACAGATCTTGTCTTTTTTATTAATTTCTTTAAAGGCCTTAAGAATATCATAATGACTAATTGCTGTAAATTCAAATGATGCTTCACATTGAGAAACATTATCTTCAAGAAGTTGTTACTTCTTGAACATAGCAGCAGACCTACGACTGAAGATATTTAGTAGTTATGATTGTAATTTTGATAAAAAAAACTTTTCAAATTCAGCGGCCACTTCAGTGTCTTTTGAAACAATTTCATTATTAACTTTAATACTAAATTCTTTATGGTGTGCTATGTGCCTTCCCGATTCAGAATTGATAATATTCCAAGTGGATTTTATTACGTTTGAAGCTGATTTAATTTTATTTTTGAGATACAGAGCTTTGGCAGCAGAACAGGCTTGTTTAAAAGTCTTAGAATATAATTTCCCATAGGCAATAAAAACCGGATTTTGATGATACATTTTTTCAATGTATAAATCGTACAATTTATTTCGGCTTTTGATTATACCAGTAGTTGCGCACTCACTAACAGTCAGACGATTTTTCAAATTTATTGTTTTTGATTTAAACACTTTACTACGTTCCATATTAATATAATTAAACAAGGAACCATAAAATTTGTTCGGATCTTTATAAGAGGGCAACTTAGGTAGACATTATTCAAATTATATGATTTAAAAAGACTTAATAGGTTTGTCGTTGCCTCAGAGTTTTCAAGAATATTTACATGAAAGTCTCCACAAATAATGACTCCTTTATTTGAATTAATTGCACATATTTTGTGCAAAGCATCTTCCATTATTTCCATAAATGCTTTTTTTACTATTTATTTAATTTAGGGACGTTTTTTCATTATGGACATGCCAGTCCCATAATTTCATTAAACATTATATGACAACAAATGAAAAATTACAGGCTGGGAAATTAAATTAACTTAAAACCTAGATTAATAAGAAAGAAAGTCTAAATCAATAAATCGTATATTCCATAAATGCTGTAAGCAAAAATAAACTGATCCGATTCGATTTTATTTATATATTTTATGTATATATATATCAGATTCGATACAAGATATCTATGTAACACGTTCAACAGAGAGACCTGCCATATCCCTTCTTTCTTTAAATTTTATGAATTTATTCAAAATAATTAGGGAGCCTCCATGTATCATATTTGTTCTGTTGAAAGTGCTAGCAACATGATGGATATCAAAGTTAAAAATAAGCTGATTTCATTATTTTGAAGAACGAGTTCATTTGGAAGAGCCCTTTTTGCTCCAGGAAGATGAGTATTTTTCCCATATGATTTCCACAACCAAGTCCAGGTTTTCCGGCATTTGGCCGCTCGTTAGTATTTCCACTTTTGTATATCCCCCATAATAATATTAAAGTGAGCCTTTTAGGTTTTCTTCGTACATTATTTCCACTTCATCGTCCTAGTACGTTGAAGTGCCTTGAGGCTGTTTTTTTGCCTTGACCTTTCTGTTAATTTGTTCATAAGCTAAGCCATCCTCGACGACTCACTGGAGATTTCTTCACAAGAGTCTTGCGAACTAATGACTTGATGCTGCTTCGAGTTGGTTAATCTCCTTAAAATACATAAGATTCCAAGGTTATGGTATCTTCCCTCTTTCTCCAGAATTCACACTGCTCTAGAATATGCCGTGTTATGTTTTCCAGTTCCTTAAGTTGAACCAGATGTTTGTCGAGCCGTGGCGTCTGTCCGTTGTACGTAGCCAAGGTCATTTGTTGTTGACGCCTACCCTAGCCAGGAGATTCTTAGCACCCCCTGCCTCGTCGGAACTATGAGCTATGACCGCCTTCTTAGCCAGGAATAGCAGGGCCACCGGGTAGAATTGATAATGTTCTAAGTGGATTGTGTTTTATTTGGGGCTGATTTAATTTTACTTTTAAGATACATTGATTTGGCAGCAGAACAAACTCGTTCAAAAACCTTAGAATATTATATTCAAAGGTTATGAATACCGGATTTTGGTTGTATATTCTTTCAGTATATAACCGTACAATTTATTTCGGCTTTTAAGTATAATAGTGGGTTCCCACTACTTTAATGTAAAATGGTTCTTCAAATTAACTGTTTTTGATTTAAAAACTTTGTTATGTTCCATATTTATAGGACCAAATAAAGAATCGCAATGATTGTTGGTATCTTTATGAGAGGACAACTTATAGACTTGGTTTGTAGTTGTTAGGACGCGATGCTGGCGTCGGCGGTCGCGGTGCGGCGCGCTTACGGTTCCTTCGCTTCTTTTGCCGCGATTGGCGTTGGTACACCGCTGCGGGAGGAACAGCAACTTGCCGAACAGCGGAGGGCTGGATGGCCGGAGGGGTGGCGGGCTTCTGTACCACTCCTTCTGCATTCTTCTTATCTGCGGCCAGTATCTGCGGAGAATAGGCTCCGGAGGCAGCCGACGCACTATCGCCTCGAGCACGGCTTGCATTTGTGTCACCTGCCGCTCGATCTGCTCGAGGCGATCCTCTTTGGGAGGAGCTTCCGGCACAACTGTCGGCCGCAATTGCGACGCAACAGTGGCCGAGAGCTCCTCCAGCGTCTTTGTTTGAGTAGTCAGGGCCACCTCCGCCGATGGTGGCTCATCGGCCATCTCCATCAGCTCCGCAACGCTGACGTTGATATCTCGTTGCAGGCCGCCTTTTAAATTCTTTGACGACTTCGCAACGTTGTGGAGCCAATCTGCTATCCTTATTAGAGCCTCCCGGCGCGTGGAAGCTGGCGCTTCTGGGGCCTTCGGCTTCCTGAAAGGGCAAGCCTCTTTTTCCCTTGCCAGCTCCGCCTCCTCCTCGGCCCTCCGCCTGGCTTCGGCGTCGCGCTCTTTTCTAAGCGCCGCGTTATATTTCGTTAATTCCAGGCTCGCAAGCGGTGTCGCCATGCGTGGCCACTGCCTTCCGCCTCTTCGAGAGGCGCCTCCTTTTGGCCCGCGAAGAGTCGCAGCTCAGCCCGGACTCGGAATCGATCCGTACTGGCGCGGTCCTCTCCGCAGACGTTTCGAAAGTTGAGGCAGCGACAACCTCCCCTGGTGCTAAAGCATCCAGGAAAGCTGTCCTGCTCAACACCACAGAGCAATCAGAAATTGAATTAGAATTATCCATACTGTTCCCACGAGTATAGGGGAAAGAACGGTCCACCCAGGCAGAGCCCCCTGTACCTGGGTAAGCCTAGCGTGACCCGCCAAAGAGGGTCAGCCGGTACTCTGGCGGGGGTCGCACTAGAGACTGAACCTCCCATCAGCCATGCATCCCCTCACGGTGCGGCGCTTGGGATTCGGGGTAACTTTTTATAGAGGTTTTCTCCCTTGCGGCCCGGGCGATTAGGCCAAGGCCCTCGCGCCGGCCGAACTGCGTGACCACCACAACTTCGACCGGGTTACGAGCTCGACGGTGGGAATGGGGTTCGCCCATTCCCCGCTCGGAGGCAAAACATTGCTGACCGAGCCCGCCGAAGACCCGGGACAGAACCGGGTTAGCCCGATAACGGGTCCCACCGCGGCGCGGTCAAGAGGACCGTCCGCCTCGTGTCGGGATTCGGCCGTCGGCACGGGCCGACATTGCCCAGGGTGCACCGTCCCCACTAGCATCCGGACTAGCAGGACACACTTGGAGGTATCCCGACCTTGCACCCCTACACTACTTAACCTAAATTAACCTATAACGCACCACGTGCACCTGGAATAGTTCTAAATCCTATTTTAATGACCTAAACCTAATACTAACCTAATATTATGGATAACAAATAATGTACAAAGTAACTAAAATCACTAAACACTAATAGAGCAGTGAATAATACAAAAGTAAAGCAAGAAACAGTACAACCTGACGGTGTCTGGAGTAGTCACAGTGGTGGGCATGGCCCTCCACATCCTCCCCGTATTTAAAATTTGCTGATATCATATAGATGTCCGCTTCGGCTATGTGGATCACCATGCAGTTCACAGTGCATGGTGGTGTAACACTGCAATGGAGATGTCGTTACGGTGAACGTAGACGCCCGCCCCCGACTGCTCCCCGCAGCTTAGGACGAGGCTACATCTCCAATATTGTTCTTGAACAAGAACAATATCGAGACCCAGCTTCGCCGCCACTGGGGGGAAGCTCGTCAGTGGCGAGTTCGCCCCTGCCTAAGTTTTTTTTTTTTTCTCTCCTGTGTTTCTCTGTAGGGGTGATGAAAGTATCACTGTAGAGTGTGGTGGTATACATGATCATGTACTGGCAAGGAAACGAGGCCTCGCTATTGGATACGATAGCCTGTTCCTTGCAACCCCCTGCCTAAGTTAAGCTTACCCATGCGGAGTGATCTATATGTGAATATATCTGGTTGCTGCTATTGTTCTGCCCTCCGCATGGGTCCTCGCGGTACAGTCTCTTGACGCCGTTTGGTATGTTGTGGCATCCAGCCGCTTGAATCTAGTGCACGTGGCGCACTTCGACGTAGCTGATGAGCAGTCAGGTTGGTGACTCTGTCCTACAATACTTTTCTGGGTGACCGTGCAGTTGGCACTTGTTGCAGCAGGTCACTGCGACAAAGTTGTGGACACCGCAGACGTCCCACCCCATGTAAAATTTCTTCAGCGCCACCAATTTTGTTCTCAGGCCCGGGGAGCACTCAAGAACGGCTGTTACGGAGCGTTAAACCGCTCCAACGGCCATTCTGGGTCCTCTGATAGATCTTGGTCGAATATGGCCTTTAATATTGTCTCAGGGGCCTGGACCTCCGAAATACCGGACACTGCCACCAGCGGTTGTCTCTGCTTTGGCTCCACTCTTAGCGTCGGTGGAACCACTTCCCGGAGTTTTTTCGCTGCTGCCTCACTGGTGGTTTGGAGCAGCACTCCGGCATTTCCGATACGCCTCACCTTTTCAACTTGTATATTTAAGGCCCTCGAGTTTACTGCTTTCTTAAGTTCAGCCTTTGTTTCGTCTGCAGTCTTGAGGGTCGAACCTGCCTCGGATGGGTATATCGTGAGGACCGGCCCCACTGGTGCTGGAATCGGAATCACTGATCCCCGGGTCCTGGGCGATTGCGCGTATGTCTTGCTGCTCGGTGGTGGCCCACCACCTAAATTGGCGGAGGGGGTTGTTTCAAACGATGTTATTTTTGTATTGGCCAGTGCGATTTTCATATCTCGACATTTTATGCGCTCTTCCAGTGTCTTCATTTCCAACGGATGCCAAATATGCCACACCTCGCGAGGACCGACTGTACCGCGGCTTGGATGGCACCTATGTACGTCAGCCTTATTCAGCTTACCGGCTCCGATCGCGGCAGTCATTATGGATTTCAGAGCGACGTTGATGCCGTCGAGTAACTCCTCTTCTGATTCTTGATAGTTCTTGATAGTTCTTCTTGATAGTTAAGGTGGCCGATTTGGCCGGAGAGAAACACAGTCTGTTCCGGGCACCCCAGGCCGAGACCATGTCTAGAGCACATTGTGCCTTCGACTCGATCTCGGCTTTCGATTGCGCCTCGATCATGACAGTGGCATCGTTGGCGTACGCCACGATGCGCACACCCTCCGGAAGCGCGCCGGGCCCAGGACAGAGCCCTGAGGACATCCCATGGTGAAAGGCTTCCACAACACCCGGCTACCCACAAAAAGGCCAACTCGGCGGCGAGAGAAGTAGTCCACCAACATCCTGTAGATGTTGGCTGGACAACCTCCTCTCTTAGCCTTGACCATAATCATGGGCCACCAAGCGTTGTCGAAGGCTCCCGAGATATCCAGGAGTACTACCTGGACGTATCGCGCCGTGAAATCCCTTCCAACTGAAATGACAGAGCCCAAGGCCGACACCGTCGACTGCCCAGCTGAAAATCCGTGCTGGTGGGGCGAGATCCCACTCTGAATCTGAGGGGCACAAAATAGAATTACGTGCTCAAGCAATTTACCAAGAACCGGGAGAAGCGTGATCGGGCGGTACGCCTTCGGGTCAGTGAGAGGCTTGTCATTGTCTTTTGGCAGGACCAGGAGACGACCGTCCTTCCAGACATCAGGAAACACGCCCTTGTCCACACATTTGGCATACACCATGTGGAACTCCACTGATGCAGCGGCCCAGACGTTGCGTAAGACTCTGGCGGTCACCCCATCGAGCCCTGGAGCCGTGTTAGGAAGATTCCTAATCATGAGTCCCAGTCTGTCGGCAGAAGGAGGAAGAGCATCAGGTGTTGAGGGAACGAGAGATGCCGAGATCTGCACTTGAGAGTGGTACTCAGTGTCCCCTGACACAAGGTTATCGGGGCACAGAGCATGCACTAGACCGTGCATGGCTTCTTCCACCGTTCCCGCAAAGCCATCGGCGAATTTCGTGCCATTAATTACATTGGCGGGGGGACGGTTCCTCCCGCTCGCTGCTCGGTAGGCCAGGCCCCACGGGTCGTTATTACCCGATTCGGCCAGCCCCCGGAAGAACCCGGTCTCAACTTCCTTCTTCCTTCTTCTGTATACGTCCCTTTCCCTTCTGTACATTTCACCCGCTTATTCATTCATTCATGCTTCCACCATTCATAGCCAGACTCTCGGTTTTTCCTCTTAGGCCCCAGGATGGTTGTAGCAGACTGAACGATCATATCTGTGAACCTCCTGGCGACCTCAGAGGCCGGTTTTCTGAAATCCATACAACCTACCTTACAGTGGATCATCGTCCTGAAGCCGGACCAATTGACACCCCGATCCCGGAAACACACCGGCTCGCCATTTGTCTCGGCGCTCTCTTGCAGTTGTCCACGTCCACCCGCGATCCTGTAAGTGATGAGGCGGTGGTCGCTGGTGCTGGCCGCCGGATGCACCGTCCAATCAGACACACGGCACGACCGACTACAAAGGGTAAGGTCGACATTGGATTCGCCGTTGGAAGTGGCGAAGGTCGGAGGCTGGCCCTCCTTGTTGCACAAAATGAGGTTATTGGTGATGATTACGTTTTCCATGGATTATCTTCTATCTTCTTCCCCTGCCGTGTGTCTGACTGTCGGGGCAAAACCATACCGGGGAGTGTGTGTTGGAGTCAACCCCCACCACCACTCTATTTCCTCTTAGTTGCTGTAACACCTTGTTCAGATGAAAGATGTGGGGGCCGATATCATCCCCGAATTTGAAGTAAGCTGAAACGACGTATACATCGCCCTCGTCGACGTGGGCTACGACGCAGTGCCTCCAGGACAGGTGGTCTACACCTCGGTACTACTACCGCGACCGTGATATCCTGGCGGTGGACGTAGACGCCCGCTCCGGACTCCGCCCCACAGCTTAGGACGAGACTCGATCTCGAGTACTGTTCTTGTACAAGAACGATATCGAGACCGAGCTCGCGCGCCACTGCGGGGAGCTCGTCCGTCGCGAGCTCGCCCCCCCTAAGTTTATCTGCCCTACCTTCAAGGACTCAGGTGTGAATGTAGTTGGTAGCCGCTATGGAACGTCCCTCTGCGTGAGCCCTTGCAGGGCAGTCCCGCGATGCTGTCGGGTGACTTGCTGCATCCGCGCGCTTGAATTTTGCGCATGTGGCACATTTGACGCTCGAAGATTTGCATTCCGTATTGCGGTGCCCACCAGCTCCGCAGCGGCCACATGTTGGGCCATCCGCTCGACAGTACTTTTCGGGATGGCCGTACATTTGACATTTGCTGCAACATGTGACCGCCACGAAGTCGTGGACACCGCAGACATCCCATCCAATGTAGATCTTTTTATGCCCCACGAGTTTGTTCCTCAGTCCAGGGGAGCACTCCAATATGGCCGTGACCGAGCTGCTCTCACGCCTGTTCTTTTTGAAGGCAACTCGGCACTGCTTCAGGAATCTTGGTAGCGGCCAGTCACTGTCCTCGATGATATTTTGATCGTGGATCGCTCGAAGGTCGGCGCACCGTGGCGCCTGTCCATCCATTGCTGGAGGACAGGACGCATTGCCGCCACGGTCTCCACGCCAGCACTTGGGCTCTCCAGCCTGGAACGCCACTCCTCCACGGCGGCCCTGCGGAGGGAGGCCAACATGGCCTCGACCTCTCTCGGGGCCGGCCTCTGCCCGGATCGCCGGTACGTCTCCTCCCGCCAGAAGAACGCTGACGAGAGGGACTTGGCGTCCAACTCCCACGGCAGAGTACCCGCCAAGACGCAGGCCGCCTCGTGCGAGATCGTGCGGTACCCCCTAACGATACGCTGCGCCACAATTCGCTGCGGACGATGCAGCAGGCGGACGCAGCGCACGCCGAGGTACTCGGCCCACACAGGACACCCGTACAGGGCCATAGACCGCACGACTCCAGCATAAAGACTTCGGCAAGGGAAGCCAGGACCATCACTATTGGGCAGCAGGCGACCCAGAGCGCCCGCTGTCCGGACCAACTTCCGCGATAACTCCTCAAAGTGGGCGCGGAATTCCCACCGACTGTCCAGAATCAGACCGAGATACTTCATCTGGGAGCCGATGGGAATCCGCACGCCCGCCACCGTCAAGTGAGCCTCCGGCGGTGGCCAAGACTGAGGTCCGTAGAAACATAGGGCCTCAGTCTTGTGCAGGGCCACCTGGAGGCCCAGTCGCCGAATCCTCCCAACCTCCAGTTCGGTCCCGAACCCAGCGAGCAGAGCCGCCCGCTGCGGGGTCCTGGCCGTCGCTGTCACCAACGTGTCGTCCGCATAGCAGACGACAGCGACGCCCCGAAGGTTGGCACCACGAAGCACCCAGTCGTATCCGATGTTCCACAGGAGCGGCCCGAGAACCAAGCCCTGTGGAACACCGCACGACACCGCCCGACGATGCCACCCGTCGGCGCCCGGATACACGACGTACCTATCGCATAGGTACGCCTGCACCAGACGCCGAAGATAGGGTGGAACTTCGTGGTACCGCAGTGCCTCATTGATGCAGGCCCAGGGCATGGTGTTAAATGCGTTGGCGATGTCGAGTGACACCGCCACGACGCACTTGCCCCGGGACACTGCATCCTCCGCCAGTGCCTTGACCCGCAGAATCGCATGTATGGTCGACCGGCCCCTCTGGAACCCGAACTGAGAGTCTGCCAAGTTCAGGCCCGTTCTCTCCAGATGCTCGACGAGGCGCGCGTGCAAGATACGCTCAAAAAGCTTGCACACCTCGTCGAGCAGAACGATCGGGCGGTAGGCCGACGGCGACTCCACGGGTCGACCCTCTTTCTTCAGCAGGACAAGCTTGCCCGTCTTCCACCGCGACGGGAAGCTGCCCTGCTGCAGGCACGTGGAGAACAGGCTGCGGAGCCTCGTACCCAGCGACTCGACGGCGAGCACCCAAACACGACTGGGCACCCCGTCGAGCCCCGGGGCCGAGTTCTTGTTTGCCTCTCCATTCGCTGTGTGAAAGGTCGATGGCTGACCTTCTACATTGCATATCTTCAAGTTGTTAGATATTATGACGTTTTCCACCACTTCTCGCCGCCGCTCTGCCAGAGGACCCCTACCGACCGTCTGACTGTCAGTGCAGAACCACAGTGGAGAGTGGGCGTTGGAGTCCACGCCCACTATGACCCTTTTCCCCCTCAATGACCGTAGAATTTTGTCTACATGGTGGGCATGTACTTCAATATTGTCTCCGTATTTAAAATAGGCCGAGATCAGGATGACATCGGCCTCGGCCACATGCACCACCATGCAGTCCCGATGGACGTAAACACCCGCCCCCGACTGCTCCCCACAGCTTAGGATGAGGCCAGATCTCCAATATTGTTCTTGGACAAGAACAATATCGAGACCCAGCTCCTCCGCCACTGCAGGGAGCTCATCGGTTGCGAGCTCGCCCCTACCCAGATTAAGCTGTCCTAGGTTGAGATGTTTATACGTGAATGTACCTAGTAGCAGCGACCGTCCTTCCCTCCGCGTGCGCTCTCGCCGGGCAGTCCCTGGAGGCAGTCTGGTGAGACCCGGCATCAGGGCGCTTGAATCTTGCGCAGGTGGCGCACTTTGTTGTAGCGGACTGGCAGTCCGCGCTGCGGTGCCCTAACGACTCGCAGCGGCCACATGTAACACCCTCTGCTCGACAATACTTCTCCGGGTGACCGTACAATTGGCATTTGTTGCAGCACGTGACCGCCACGAAGTCGTGGACACCGCACACGTCCCACCCAATGTATACCTTACTTAACGCCACCATTTTGTTCCTGAGACCAGGGGTACACTCTAGTACGGCTGTGACCGAGCTGCTTTCCCTCCGATTCTTTTTAAAAGCGACGCGGCATTCCGCCTTGAATTTGGCCAGAGGCCATTCCGCATCCTCCACGATGTTCTGGTCGTGTATGGCCGTTAGTAGAGCCTCCGGGGCCAGGTCCTCAGAGATGCCCGAGATGGCTACGAGTGGTTGCCTCTGTTTCGGCTCTGTGATCCTCAGGGTCGGCGGCGCTGTCTCCCTAATTTTGTTTGCCGCTGCTACGCTCGTAGTTTGCAGTAGGATGCCTGCGTTGCCAATGCGGCGCACTTTCTCCACTTGGATGTTTAATGCGCGTGGGTCGATCGATTTTTTCAGCTCGGCCTTGGTTGCGTCAGCGGTCTTGAGCGCCGACCCTGAATCCGATGGGTAGATTGTCAGGACCGGGCCACCTGGTGCTGGAATGGGGATTTCCGTACCCCTGGTCCTGAGCGTCTGCGCGTAGGATTTAGGTGTTGTAGTTGCTGCGCCGCCCGACGAGGTTGCCTCCAGTGACGCGATCGTGGCCTGCAGCAGCGCGATCTCCATATCTTTTCTTTGGACCTTCTCCTCCAGGCACTGCGCGGCGCTGCGAGCCTCCGAAGTCCTGACACCGAAGATTCCGCAGCGAGCCAACACCGACTGTACCGCTGCCTGGATTGCTCCCACGTCTGCCTTGTTGAGCTTACTCGTTGCGTTTGCCACGCCCTTGATGGACCTCAGCGACACATTTTTTGACAGCCCCGTGGCGCAGTTGGCGAGACACCAGCTTGCGAAACGAGCGGCCGCGGGTTCGATCCCCGCACCGAGACAAATGTTTGTGTGATCCACAGATATTTGTTTCGGGTCTGGGTGTTTGTGAGACCGAAAAGTCTCTCGGAGTTCCTGATACCCACGACACAAGACTCGTATCTTAGTGTGGGGTCAGGACTATGTATGTGACTGTTCGGTGTATTTATTTATTTATTTATTATTATTTACATTGATACTGTCGAGGAGCTCTTCCTCCGTCTCCTTGCCAACTAACTGCGACAGTTGCTTGCCCGGACTCGTTTTTGCTGCTGGCTGGTTTTGGATGCCCAGAGTATCCCGGCGGGCCTCAACACGAGGGCGTTTCGCCGGGAGCTCCTCCGGGGAGCCAAGCGCCCGCTTTTCCTTTTTATTACCTCCGTCACTGGTGCCTGCCGCTGATGTGGTGGAACGGGTCTCCGGTGGGCTTCGGCCAATGCTAGGCCGCGACGCAAAAGCGCTCAAGCCGTCGTCGTCCTCCATCTTGATTTACGCGACGGTAGCGCCCTCGTCCACACTGCCCTCCTGCTTGCAGGACGCAGAAGGCCCGGCCAAAGGAGCCGATAGCCGAGCTGTAAAAGCTCAGCTGTCAACGCCGCCGACAGCTGTCAGTGTCAACTGACAGCTGTCAGTGTCAACTGACAGCTGTCAGTTGAAGGTGACAGATGTCAGACGCCACGTGCTAACTACACTAACCTAACAATAACCTAAAACTAAAACACGTGCACAACAAAAGTTAATAAAACCTAATCTAAGTACTAAACCTAAGCTATAACCTAATAAACTGATATTGTATGGTTTGTAAATAATTGTTAATACACGAGGAGACGAAACAGTCTGAAGAAACACGCACGAACAAATAAAATAAAGTAAATAGTACGACCTGACGGCGTCTGGGATAAAAACACAAGAAAATAGGGTCCTGGCCCGTGCACAAACACTAGTGAGGCGCGTCGGAGTTCCCGTGGGACCTCAACGACACGCAACACTCGCGAAAACTGCACAAAGTAAATAAAAATCGCAATATCACACTAAAACTACGCGGAGCGGCACGGAGCGAGCCAAAGACACGTCCGCACGCTACCGAGTATATAGAGACAAACCCTCCACCTTCCCATGGCCCAACCAACTTGATCGGTTATATGGGCCCAATCGCAGGAGTACGAGCGCGGAACTTGCCGTCTGCGTTGCAGTTTGCACTCAGCCGCGCTCGCATTATGCTCCCTACAAATTATTTAACTCTATGTCCTTGTCCCTTTTGCAACTCTCCCCTTTCTGGGGCGTGCACGTCACAGCACGTTGGCACCTTTCGGCGCCTGACCGTCCATATCCACGTCGCCGAGGCTGTTTCTTCTGCGAAACCACGAATGAGCGAAATCCTGTAGCCGTCTGAAGTTCTCCGGTGAGCTGACGAGATCAGTGTACCAGGCTGGGCCCGGCGTGTTCAGCTCGATGTTCTCTAGTAGTCGCCAGCGGATGTCATCGTACAGTGGACAGTACCACAGGACGTGGTGCCTGTCTTCCTCGCTCTCCCCACACTCACACATCGCATTATCAACGAGCCGCAATTCACTTAGGCGCTTGTTAAAGCACCCGTGACCCGTCAGGATCTGAGACGTTACATGATCCGGTGCGACCCAACGTGAGTTGAGTCTACCGGACACGTCGCGGAAGAAGCTTCTTAGCTCGAGACCTTTCGTCTCCTGGGCCCACCTGTCCTGCCAAACACGCACAGCGAATTCCAAACGTTCGCGCTTTAGCCTGCTCATCTCGGACTTGGGAACATGAGTACGGGCCGACTCCGTCCCACCAGCACGGATCACCTCGAGGTCAGCCGGAAGGACCCCCACAAGGACGGGAAGCGCGGCAGTGCTTACTGACCGTTTTTGACTGCGCATGCTGCGTGAATAGACGACCTTCATCGACCACCACCCCCAAGAGGACGGCGCTGCTAACCGATCCGATCGAGGCACCGTCGAGTTTGATAACTGGGGGCCTTTTGAATTTGCCTTTGATGGTTAATGTGGCAGATTTTGTTGAGGAAAAGCTAAATCTATTACGGGCTCCCCATGCAGAGACAAGGTCCTAGGCACGTGATGCCCTGGACTCAATCTCCGCTCTCGACTGTGCCTCGATCAGAACGGTAACATCGTCAGCATATGCTACGATGCGCACACCCTCTGGTAGAGGCAGTCTCAGAAGATCGTCCATCAAAAGATTCCACAGCGCTGGACCCAGGACGGAGCCCTGTGGACATCCCATGGTGGACGCCTTCCACAACACCCGGCCACCCAAGAAGAGGCCAACTCGGCGGCGAGAGAAGTAGTCCGCCAGCATCTTATAGATGTTGGCCGGACAGCCTCCTCTCTTAGCCTTGACCATAATCATGGGCCACCAGGCATTGTCGAAGGCCCCCGAGATATCCAGGAGCACCACCTGGACATACAGGTCACCCCGTAGAGCCCTGGAGCAGTGTTAGGCAGCCGCCTAATCATGAGTCCCAACCTGTCGGCAGAAGGAGGAAGAGCATTGGGACCTGAGGGAACGATAGCAGCCGAGATCCGCACCTGGGTGTGGTACTCGGTGTCCCTAGACAAATTGTCGTCGGGGCACAGAGCGTACACCAAATTGTGCATGGCCTCATCCATCGTTCCCGCAGATTCGTTGGCGAATGTCGTGCCGTTAACTACGGTAGAGGGGGGTCGATTCCTCCCACTTGCAGCGCGGTAAGCTAGGCCCCACGGGTCATGGTTACCCGCTTCGGCCAGCCCCCGGAAAAACCCGATTTCAATTTCCTTCTTCCTTCTTCTGTATGTTGCTCTGTCCCTTCTGAATACATCACCCGCGCGTTCCTCTGCTGGCCCTCCAATGCGCCTGGTGCGTTGCCACGCTCGACGCGAGGCACAGCACCGTCGACGAAGGCGGTCCAGTTCAAGCGTCCACCATTCATACCCTGCCACCCGGGTTTTCCTCTTAAGGCCCAGGAAAGTCATAGCTGATTGGATAATCAGGCTAGTGAATATTCCTGAGACCTCAGAGACCAGTTTGGAGAAATCTATCGTACCTACCTTACAGTGAATCGCCGATCTGAAGCCGGATCAGTCGACGCCCCGGTCCCGAAAGCTCACCGGCTCGTCGATTGGCTCGTCACATTCTTGTGGCCGTCTACGTCCTCCTGTAAAAGTCTCGACTCTGAAAGTAATCAGGCGGTGGTCACTGCAGCTCATGTGTGGTTGCACCGTCCAGCCAGACACCCGACAGGGCCCGCCACAAAGCGTGAGGTCCACATTGGACTCATCGTTAGCAGTAGAGAAGGTTGCCGGCTGGCCTTCTTTGTTTGAGATCCTGACGCCGGTGGAGATGATGATATTCTCCACCGCCTGTCGACGACGCTCAGTCACGGGGCCCCTGCCGGAAGCCTGACTGTCGGTGCAGAACCACAAGGGTGAGTGGGCATTTGAGTCGACTCCCACGATGACTTTCTTCCCTCTCAGTTTGTGCAGAATCGTTGTGAGATGGTGGGCGTGTTCCTCTACGTCGTCACTATACTTAAAGTAGGCTGATATTAGGTACAAGTCTGCGTCTCCTACGTGGACCACCATGCAGTTTTTGGAGCTGAGGTGGTGGATGACAGCAACTGCGATGTCATTGCGGTGGACGTAGACACCCGCCCCCGACTGCTCCCCACATCTTAGGATGAGGCTGGATCTCCAATATTATTCTTGAACAAGAACAATATCGAGACCCAGCTCCAACGCCACCGAAGGGAGCTCGTCAGTGGCGAGCTCGCCCCTCCCCAGGTTGATTTGCCCAATCTTCATATCTTCAGATGTGAATGTAGCGGGTGGCCGCGATTGATTAACCCTCCGCGTGGGCCCTCGCTGGGCAGTCTCTCGAGGCCGTTTGGTGGGATGTTGCCTCTGGGCGCTTAAATTTGGCGCATGTGGCGCACTTGGTTGCCGCTGCCTTGCAGTCGGCGCTGCGGTGGCCTAAGGCACCACATCGTCCACAGGTCGGGCTTTCAGCCTGACAATACTTCTCCGGGTGCCCGTAAAGTTGACATTTGTTACAACATGTTACTGCTAGGAAATCGTGTGCGCCACACACGTCCCACCCAATATATACTTTCTTCATACCAATAAATGTGTTCCTCAGACTTGGCGAGCACTCGAGGACTGCCGTGATTGAGGACCCCTCCTTCCTATTCTTCTTGAATGCCACACGGCATTCTTTGAGGAATTTTTCTAGTGGCCAGTTGGGGTTATCGGTCAGGTTCTGGTCATGGATGGTAGACAGAATGTTACTCAGGGCCAGGTCTTCCGACAATCCAGAAATCGCCACAAGCGGTTGCCTCTCAGCGTTGGTGGAGCCACCTCCTTAATTTTATTTGCAGCCGCCACACTTGTAGTTTGCACCAGGATCCCCGAGTTACCAATTTTCCTAACTTTTTCTACTTGTAGGCTTAAGGCTCGCGGATTAATGGATTTCTTCAATTCAGCCTTGGTTTCTTCGGCAGAGGTGAGGCCTGCCCCCGCCTCCGAAGGGTAAATAGTTAGAACTGGTCCAATTGGGGCCGGGATGGAGATCTCAGAGCCCCTAGTCCGCAGAGTCTGCGCATAGGATTTTGGTGTTGCAGTTTGTCCTGATACTTCCAGAGAGGATTGTAGCTGAGTTGTAGCTTCTAGGGCCGATGTTTTTATCTGCAACGCTGATATTTCAAGGTCTTTGCACTTGAGACGCTCCTCCAATAATTTCGACTCCTGCCGGGCCTGAGAGGTTCTTATCCCGAAGATCCAGATCACAGCGCGCAAGAACCGATTGCACTGAAGCCTGTATGGCACCTACATCCGCTTTGTTAAGCTTCCCGGCCCTATTTGCTACATTCATAATGCTTTTCAGAGCAATGTTGATACCTTGCAAAAGCTCCTCTTCTGACTCCTCGGCGACGAGCTGTGACATGTTCCCCCCCCCGATACTCTTGGAGGTAGATGCCGTAGTGGTGATGCCGGCGACCGGAGGTGGCGGAGGCTTGCCCAGAGTGTCTCTCCGGGCCTCCACTCTTGGGCGCCTGGCGGGAACCTCCTCCGGTGATCCCAACGCGCGCTTCCCTTTGTCGCTGACGAGGGTGGGGGTGATGCTGCTCATCGTCTCCGGGGGGCTGCGACCTATACTCGGCCGCGGCGCGAAAACGCTCCGTTCATCTTCCTCGTCCATCAGGCAGGGCGATAGTAGCGCCCTCTGCAACGATTACTGCCGTGGCACTATCCTGCCTGCAGGACGCAGGTGGCCGGCCAAAGTGCAGGAGGCCGAGCTGTAAAACCTCACAAGAGGTGACAGCTGTCACCGAAACTGACAGATGTCAAACGCCACACAAACGTCAATTGAAACTAACAGCAGTCCGTCCATGTGCTACGCTAACCTAATACTAACCTAAAAATACGCCACGTGCTCGCGAATAAGATAATGTTCGAACAGTACACACTACACTAAGACTATAGACTAGCTAAAACTAAACAGATAAATTCGACGTAAATGTAAGAGAACAGTACAACCTCCCGGTGTCTGGTTTACCACACAAAATAAGGGTCCTGGACGGAGCCCTGTGGACATCCCATGGTAGACGCCTTCCATAACACCCGGCCGCCCACAAAGAGGCCAACTCGGCGGCGAGAGAAGTAGTCCGCCAACATCCGATAGATGTTTGGCGGGCAGCCCCCTCTCTTAGCCTTGACCATGATCATGGGCAACCAAGCGTTATCAAAGGCACCCGAGATGTCCAAGAGCACGGCCTGAACGTAACGCGCTGGGGAATCCCTACCTGCAGACACGACCGCATCTAAGGCCGACACTGTCGACCTTCCCGCAGAGAATCCGTGCTGGCAGGGCGAGATCTCTGATTGGATCTGGGGGGCGCAGTATAGAATTACGTGTTCTAATAATTTTCCAAGGACAGAGAGAAGCGTGATCGGACGGTACGCTTTTGGATCACTGAGAGGCTTGTTGTTGCCTTTTGGCAGGACCAGGAGACGACCGTCTTTAGAGACATCAGGAAATACGCCCTCGTCGACACATTTGGCGTACACCCTGTGGAATTCCACCGATGCAGCGGCCCAGACGTTACGTAGAATCCTGGCGGTCACCCCATCGAGCCCTGGAGCCGTGTTAGGCAGGCGCCTAATCATGAGGCCCAGTCTGTCGGCAGAGGGAGGAAGAGCATGGGTACCCGAGGGAACGATGGAGGCCTACACTACTTAACCTATTCTAAAACACACCACGTGCACGAGGAACAGAACAAAACCTAATCTAATAGCCTAAACCTAATACTTAACTAATGTTATTACCAATAAATAAAGTACGAAACAACTAAAAGTCGCTAAACACTAATAACACAAAAAGTAAAGCAGAAATAAACAAGAAACAGTACAACCTGACGGCGTCTGGAGAAGTCACATAAATACACAGAAATAAGGGTCCTGGCCCATGCAATAACACGCACAATGAGCGTCGTAGATCCCGAGGGAGCTCTACGATACAAGACACTCGCGGAATCACACGAAAACACAATAAAACTTCAAAAATTAATTTTTCTACGCGGAGCTGCGCGGAGCGAGCCAAAACACGTCCGCACGCTACCGAGTAGATAGGGACAAACCTTCCACCTTCCCTTGGCCCAACCAACCTGATCGGTTATATGGGCCGAATCGCGAGAGAACGAGCGCGGAACCTGCCGTGTGCATTGCAGTTTGCACTCAGCCGCGCTCGCATTATGCTCCCTACAAATTGTTTAACTCTACGTCCTTGTCCCTTTTGCAATTCTCCCCTTTCTGGGGCATGCACGTCACAGCACGGTTGCGCCTTGCGGCGCGAGACTGTCCATATCTGCGCCGCGTCCGTTCTTTATGCGAAACCACGAGTGTGCGAAGTCCTGTAGCCTCTTGAAGTTCCCCGGTGTACTTACCAGATCCGGACACCAAGCCGGACCTGGCGTGCTCAGGTCAATGCCTTCTAGCATGCGCCGGCGGATGTCATCATACAATGGGCAGGTCCACAAGACGTGATCCCTATCCTCCTCGCTCTCCCCACATTCACAAGATGCACTTTCAATGAGTCGCATGTCACTAAGGCGCTTGTTAAAGCACCCCTGACCCGTCAGTATCTGAGACGTTGCATGATCCGGTGTGACCCAGCGCGAGCTGAGTCTACCGGACACGTCGGGGAAGAATGCTTTGAGCTCGAGACCTTTCGTCTCCTGAGCCCACCTGTCCTGCCAAATACGCACAGCGGACTCCAAATGTTCGCGCTTCAGCCTGCTCATCTCAGATTTGGGCGCGGATTTACGTGCCTCCTCAGTACCGCCAGCACGAATCACCTCCAGGTCAGCCGGCAGGACCCCCGCGAGGACGGGGAGAGCGGCAGTGCTAACCGACCGGTAGGCCTTAGTCAGCAGCACAAGTGCAGGCCGCTGCCCCCGGAGCAGGAGGTCCCTGATGTGTCCGACCTCGGCACGCCTGAACCAGCAGGACGCAGCATACGTCAGAGTCGCGATAAAGGTACCCTGGTATAGAACCCGGAGACCAGGGTAGCGAAGGCCGCAGGAAGATGCCTAGATTCTCGACACCTTGCCAAAACAGTTCGCCGCCCGGGTGACGATGCTCTGAGCATGCTGCGTAAATAGAAGCCCCCCCTCAGCTACCACCCCCAGCAGGGTGGCGCTGCCAACTGAACTGACCGAGGCACCGCCAAGTTTGATGACTGGGGGCCTTTTGAGCTTGCCTTTAAGAGTTAAACTTGCCGATTTGGCGGATGAAAAGCTTAGGCGGTTACGGGCACCCCAGGCCGAGACCAAATCGAGAGCACATAGTGCCTTCGACTCGATCTCCGCCCTTGACTGTGCCTCGATCAGCACAGTGGCGTCGTCGGCGTACGCCACGACGCGCACACCCTCCGGGTACGGCAGCCTCAGGAGGTTATCCATCAAGAGATTCCACAGCGCCGGGCCCAAGACGGAACCCTGAGGACAACCCATGGTCGATGTCTTCCACAATACCCGGGAACCCACGAAGAGGCCAACACGGCGTCGAGCGAAGTAGTCCGCCAGCATCTTGTAGATGTTTGGCGGGGGGGGGGCCCACGTCCGCCTTGTTCAGCTATCTTGTAGATGTTTGGCGGGGGGGGCCCCACGTCCGCCTTGTTCAGCTTCCCTGCTGCGTTGGCCACGGTCATAATGGCCTTTAGAGCGCTGTTTATTCCGTCCAGTAATTCCTCCTCCGATTCCCGCGCAACCAGCTGTGACATATTGCCGCCGCTGGTCTTGGTGGCCGTGGATGTTGACATGATGCCTGCTACGGGGGGCGGGGGGGGTCTGCCCAACGTCTCCCGTCGGGCCTCCACACGCAGGCGCCTCGCTGGGACCTCCTCGGGGGAGCCCAGCGCGCGCTTTCCCTTATCGGCGGCCGTCGAAGGTGCTGCGATTCGCGGCTCGGGTGGGCTGCGTCCGATGCTTGGGCGCGACGCGAATACGCTATGTTCGTCCTCTTCTTCCATGATTCACCGATCGTAGCGCCACCTGTGTTGCAGGAGGTTGCCCGCCCGCAGGACGCAGGTGGGTGGCCAAACGGTCGGTGGCCGAACTGTAAAAAGTTCACTGCTCGTTGACAGCTGTCAACGGTGTTGACAAACGTCACTGTCGCCGCAACTGTCAATTGAGTTTGACACAAGACACGTGCGTTCACTCCTAACCTAAATCCAACCTAAACGCCACAACACGTGCTCGCAAAGAGTCAGGACGTGTGGGAGACCTAATCTATACACTAAACCTAACGATATTGTCACTAATAAATGTTATAATAATGTCTCACTAAATATAAACTACGCTAAGCTACAAAACTACACTAAATAAATAATAAAATCAAAGAACAGTACGACCTGGTGGTGTCTGATTTACCGCACTAAATAAAGGGTCCTGGCCCGTCCACAAGCGCTGGTGGGATGCGCCGGAGCTCTCGTAGGACTCGACGGCACAATCACACGCACTTTAGCACAGAAAGTCACAATAAAACACCGAAAACCAATTTTTCTACGCGTGGCTGCACGGAGCGCACCGAGGACACGTCCGCTCGCTACCGCGTAGATAGGGACAATGTGGGAATATTGTGATCTCCGTTCTTTGTAGTCAAAAATTGAAAGACGACGATTTTGAGATATTGAGGATACCCATAATAACTCCTGCCGTTTGATCGCACATATCTAACTTTCTCTTGTTAACATTCCGGACACTGGGCCGATCAAGCTGATTTGCCCAAACGATGTTCGAAAGAAAGGCCTTTGCTGCCTCTCGGCTCCAACCTGCTCAGCATTTTGCTCGGTCTAACTCGCGGACGACTTGTCTCGGTCGTCTTATTTGCGGCCTCGTCTTAATGCGCGCTAGACAGAGACAACAAATAGTTGGTCTCTATTCTTTCTGTGTGTTTCTATCGTTTCACTGGTCTAAATGGGAGCTATTAAATTGTTTTAACAATATATAGTTTTCGTATTGTGTTTTGTAGCCCGTGTTATTATTTATTTTAATTAGACTAGTCCAATATATAAAAATAGCATATTTGAGGGTACTAATATTGCCTATTTAAATTGAATTTGCATATTGTTTGTTTTTGTATTTGTTTTTTGTATGGCCAATAAAAAAACATTTTTCTTTCATTTTGGTCATTTTTTCTCCTGCCTTGTGTTACTGTGCTAAAACTGTCACAACTATTATAAAACGAAGAACTTATCCAGGCTTCGCTTCGCAGCTCATTGCAGTATCTTCTAGCCATAGGTAAGCCATATTTGTTACAATCAATATATTTAATAGTTATTTATTTAAACTTTATATACGTATAAAGGCGAGAGCAATGGTGACTGTAAAATCAGAGAATTCTACTTCTAAATTTCTTCTAGTAGTGTAAATGCCTTGATCCAGTAATATCTAGACGACGAGTAATTTCTATCGAGCACGATCTTTTCCAATGTATTTGTAACAAAAAAGTAATAATTTTTTACCGAATATTTCAGTGTAATTCCTATGAGTTAATTTTCGCCGTTGTCTTCGCACGAAATCGCAGCTATCGGAAGGACGTGTGGCCACCGATTCACCATCAACGTGAAAAATGTAAGTAACATCTAATCACATTCATACTTGCACCTCCGAAATGCATTACGGCTTCTGCGTTTTCATTGCTGCTTTATTTAGTCCCAAATATTATGAAATAACCCAATGGCTTCAGATAATTGTTAAATTATTTGGTGTATGGAATACCACTTGTTGTCACTTGTTGTACAACTCTCTTCATCTCTCTACATCTTTTTTCTGATTAAAATTATTGATTTATTTAATGTGTTGCGCTGCAGTAATTCGTGTTTTTTTATTTTACTCGCTGTTTAAGATTTTGGTGATATGTTTCAGAGTGTGGCTTAAACTAGCCGCTTCATCAGTGCAAATAGAATCCAGGCATAAAGTATTCCGGATAAGACCACAAAGGATTTAAAACAGTTAAGTGCATTTTTGTTTATATATTTCAAAGTTGTGTTATTATCGTATTGTTTTGCTTGGGATGTCAGATTGTTGGATGTCCGAATTATTAGAATACAACACAAGATTATAGAACATATCTATGTTGTCTGGAAAAGATCGCTCTAAGCGATAAGACCGCCAATTGTCCACTGTATTTAATTTGTTTTAGTGTGTTGTTTTTATGTTTAAATGGTGCACAATAAGGTGTTTTTTTTATCTTTATCATATCGCTTATTTAAATCTATCTTAATTATACACTAGAAACCCAAACTTGTACTTATTTCATTCATGTAAAAAACGTGTAATTGTGTCTTTTATTAGTCTATTATAAATATATATTTTAAAATTATTTTTACAATATTTCAGGCTGCAGCGCCGATGATTCGTGGGGCGTGCCTAATCGCGAGCTTGCTTGCCATCTCGGAGATTGAAATGGTGCTCGCCGAACATCACGTCTCTGTGTCTCACAGGATGTAAAGCGGACTGCAGAGTACCGCATAGCAAAGGTTAGCACAGGAAGGTATGAAACCATCAGCGAGAGGAGGCGTCAAGTCGCGGGGATCGACTGGCCCCGAGAGAGGTTGAGGCAATGAAAGCCTCCCTCCGTACGGCCGCCGTGGAGGAATGGCGAACCAGGCTGGAGAATCCCAGTGCTGGTGCTTGGACCGTCGAGGCAGTGCGCCCTGTCCTCGTCCAGTGGTTGGACAGGCGCCACGGTGCGGCGACGTTCCGCCTGACGCAGGTGTTGTCGGGGCACGGATGCTTCGGCCACTACCTGTGTCGGGTGGCTATGAAGGAGGAATCGGCCGTGTGTCACCACTGTGACAACTGCCCGGACGACACGGCCCAGCACACACTACAAGAGTGTCCAGCCTGGGAGGTGGACCGCAGCACTCTCCGCGCTATTGTCGGTGGCGACCTCTCGCTCTCGGCCGTCGTATCTTCTATGGTCGAGAGTCCGAGGTCGTGGCGAGCGATGCTCTCCTTCTGCGAGCACGTCATGTCGCAGAAGGAGAGCGCGGAGCGGGATCGAGAGATCAACGATCCCGCCCGCCAAAGACGTCAGAGAAGGAGGCGCCGGGTCAACAGAGACAATTAGACCCGGCGCCCTGCCCTGTGGCAAGGGGGCGTTAGAATCTCACCACGGTATCCCCTGCCTGTCGTAAAAGGCGACTCAAAGGGGCCCTTGGGGTCGCTGGTTGCGCTGCGGGGGCGGCGCGCCCTCACTGAAAGTGACCCCGAGCGGGGCGGCGACACTGTGGCCCGTGTACGTCGTGGGCGCCTACTCGCAACCAGGGCGCCCAAATCAAGCTAGTGGGGGTGCAACTGCGCCCCCTTCAAATTCGTGAAGGCCGGGACGTTCACGTCCCGGAGGCGCACCGGGCGGCTGCGGTTGACGGTGGGCGCTTCTCGCCCGCGTACCGTGGTCGCCCCACTCGGCGCGGTGATGGCAGGAATCTTAAGCACAGCATCAGGAATATTAAGCACAGCAGCGCCGAAGCAATCTGCAGGAAAACAACTATCTCAGCTGGTTGGACAAGAATCCGAAGAAGAACTATTGGAAAGCATAAACGTCTCCTTGAAGTCCATCATGGCAGTGGCTAATGGTGCGGGAAAACTAAACAAGGCTGACGTCGGCGCCATCCAGGCGGCAGTACAGTCAGTCCTGGCGCGCTGCGGTGTATATGGCATTAGGACCTCCGAAGCGCGCAGTGCGGCCAGGTCCTTCGAGGAACAAGTTAAATATAAGGATTTGAAGATTACTATGCTGGAGAATAAAATCGCGAGCATGGAGGCGGCAACACCTGTCCTGTCGGGTGACGGGGTCGTCGGACAACCGAGGTCATACGCGCAGATGCTTAGGACCAGGGGATCGGAGATCCCAATCCCGACGCCAGTGGGCCCGGTTTTAACCATATACCCGTCAGACACAGGGACGGCGCTAACAACTGCCGACGCTACTAAGGCAGAGCTGAAGAAGGCCGTAAACCCGCGCACATTAAACCTGCAGGTAGAAAAGGTCAGAAGAATCGGGAATGCGGGCATCCTGGTGCAGACCACTAGCCAAGCAAACGCGGAGAAGATCAAAGAGGTGGTACCTCCCACATTAAGGGTATCTGAGCCCAAACCCAGAGATCCCTTGGTGGCGATATCCGGCATTTCCGAGGACCAGGCCCAGGACCAGCTCCTCAGGGCAATTCACGACCAAAATATAAATGAAGACAGCGACTGGCCTCTGTCAAAATTTCTGAAAGAATGCCGGGTTGCGTTTAAAAAGAATAGAAAGGAAAGCAGCTCGGTCACCGCCATCATGGAATGTTCCCCTGGTCTTAGGAACAAGCTGGTGGCGCTCAAGAAGATTTATATCGGGTGGGATGTTTGCGGCGTCCACGACTTCGTGGCGGTCACTTGTTGTAGCAAGTGCCAAATGTACGGCCATCCGGAAAAGTATTGTCGCGCGGATGGCCCAACATGTGGCCGCTGCGGAGCCGCCGGGCACCGCAACACGGACTGTAAGTCTAATGCAACCAAGTGCGCCACGTGCGCTAAATTCAAGAGACCCGACGCTGATAGTCACCCGACAGCCTCGAGGTACTGCCCTGCGAGGGTCCATGCAGAGGGACGCTCCATCGCAGCCACAAGATACATTCAAGCCTAAGCAACTGAAGGTGGGCCAGATCAACTTGGGGGGGGGCGAGCTCGCGACGGACGAACTCCCTACAGTGGCGCGCGAGCTCGGTCTCGATATCGTTCTTGTACAAGAACAGTACTCGAGATCGAGCCTCGTTCTAAGCTGCGGGGAGCAGTCCGGAGCGGGTGTCTACGTCCACCGCCAAGATATCACAGTCGCGGTGCTGCACCACCTGTCGTGGAGACACTGCCTCGTCGCGCACGTAGATGAGGCCGACGTATACCTCGTGTCGGCGTACTTTAAGTTCGGAGAAGACATCGGTCCCCATGCCTTTCACATTAACAAAATTCTTCAACAGCTGAGAGGGAAAAAGGTGGTGGTGGGGGTCGACTCGAATGCACACTCCTCGTTATGGTACTGCCCCGACAGTCAGACACACGGCAGGGGAGCGGTCGCAGACCACAGACGGGAAACAGTCGAAGACCTAGTAGTCACCAATGACTTGATAATTTGTAACATCGAAGGCCAGCCGTCGACCTTTTCCACAGCAAACGGCGAATCGAATGTGGATCTTACTCTACGTAATAGGTCATGTCGTGTGTCTGACTGGACGGTGCATTCAGCGGCCAGCACCAGCGACCATCGTCTCATCACTTTCAGCATCACGGGTGGACGTGGACAACCGCAAGAGAGCGCCGAGCCAAATGGCGAGCCGGTTTGTTTCCGGGATCGGGGTGTCAATTGGTCCGGCTTCAGGACGATGATCCACTGTAAGGTAGGTTGTATGGATTTCAGAAAACCGGCCTCTGAGGTCGCCAGGAGGTTCACAGATATGATCATTCAGTCTGCCACAGCCATCCTGGGGCCTAAGAGGAAAAACCGAGAGTCTGGCTATGAATGGTGGACGCCAGAACTCGATCGCCTGCGCCGAAGGTGCTGCGCCCTGCGTAGAGCTTGGCAACGCACCAGACGCGTGGGCGGGCCAGCGGAGGAACAAGCGGGTGAAATGTACAGAAGGGAAAGGGCCGTATACAGAAGAAGGAAGAAGGAAGTTGAGACCGGGTTCTTCCGGGGGCTGGCCGAATCGGGTAATAACGACCCGTGGGGCCTGGCCTACCGAGCAGCGAGCGGGAGGAACCGTCCTCCCGCCAATGTAATTAATGGCACGAAATTCGCCGATGGTTTTGCGGGAACGGTAGAAGAAGCCATGCACGGTCTAGTGCATGCTCTGTGCCCCGATGACCTTGTGTCGAGGGACACGGAGTACCACTCTCAGGTGCGGATCTCGGCATCTCTCGTTCCCTCAACACCTGATGCTCTTCCTCCTTCTGCCGACAGACTGGGACTCATGATTAGGAATCTTCCTAACACGGCTCCAGGGCTCGATGGGGTGACCGCCAGGATCCTACGTAACGTCTGGGCCGCTGCATCAGTGGAGTTCCACATGGTGTATGCCAAATGTGTGGACGAGGGCGTGTTTCCTGATGTCTGGAAGGACGGTCGTCTCCTGGTCCTGCCAAAAGGCAATGACAAGCCTCTCACTGACCCGAAGGCGTACCGCCCGATCACGCTTCTCCCGGTCCTTGGTAAACTGCTCGAGCATGTAATTCTGTTTTGCGCCCCTCAGATCCAGAGCGGGATCTCGCCCCGCCAGCACGGATTTTCAACGGGGAAGTCGACAGTGTCGGCCTTGGGCTCGGTCATTTCAGTGGGAAGGGATTCCACGGCGCGATACGTCCAGATGGTACTCTTGGATATCTCGGGAGCCTTCGACAACGCTTGGTGGCCCATGATTATGGTCAAGGCTAAGAGAGGAGGCTGTCCAGCCAACATCTACAGGATGTTGGTGGACTACTTCTCTCGCCGCCGAGTTGGCCTCTTCGTGGGTAGCCGGGTGTTGTGGAAGTCTTCCACCATGGGATGTCCTCAGGGCTCTGTCCTGGGCCCGGCGCTGTGGAACCTCTTAATGGATGACCTCCTGAGACTACCGCTCCCGGAGGGTGTGCGCATCGTGGCATACGCCGACGATGCCACTGTCATGATCGAGGCGCAGTCGAGAGCCGAGATTGAGTCGAAGGCACAATGTGCCCTAGACTTGGTCTCGGCCTGGGGTGCCAGGAACAGATTGAGTTTCTCTCCGGCCAAATCGGCCACGTTAACCATTAAAGGTAAACTTAAACGGCCCCCAGTCATTAGACTCGACGGCGCCTCGGTCCGGGCAGTTGGCAGCGCCACCCTGTTGGGGGTGGTGGTTGACGGAGGTCTTCTGTTTACGCAGCATGTACAGTCCATTGTGCGCCGGGCGGCGAACTGCTTTGGGAAGATGTCGCGAGTGTCGGCGTCTTCCTGGGGGATTCGCTACCCTGGCCTACGCGTGCTGTACCAAGGTACGTTTGTGCCCACGCTGGTGTATGCTGCGTTGATGTATATGTATAAGTATACCTACGTACGCAGCGGTAGTGTGCGGCGTACGCGCCGAGCCAATAAAATGTCAGTAAGCAATAAACCAGTAAACGGTACGCATCGTGTTTCATTGAATACATATCATTGGCGACGAAGAGGGACTACCCACTACAACAAAAAAAAAATGGCTTATTTTGGAAGTTTGTCGAATTTTGACCATAAAACCGGTGAATGGTCTATATTTAAAGGCAGATTAACTCAGTTTTTTAAAATAAACTCTGTGGAAGAAGAGAGAAGAAACGGGTTCCTGCTGACATACCTCTCCGATGAGACGTACAGGTTGGTACGTAACCTTGCTTACCCCGCCGAGTTGGAGTCCTTGAGCTACCGGGACCTGGTTGCGTTACTCGACACGCATTTTAAAAGGAAGGAGGGTTCATTCGTGGATAAGGCGAATTTTTTCGGCGCAAGTAGAAATCCAGGCGAATCGTTAGGAGACTGGGCGGCGCGATTGAGAGGGTTGGCAAGCTACTGCGAATTTGGTACCGCGCTTGAAATTAACCTGAGGGATCGGTTCGTCCTCGGCTTGGGTCCAGGCCCCGAACGCGACAAGCTATTTGAGCAGAGTCCCACGACCCTCACACTGACAAGTGCAGTTGAATTAGCGGAGCAAGCGGCCTGTGCCAAACAGGCGAAGACCATGTGCGCGGGAATGGCGGTGCCGGTCAAGGATGAACCGGTATACAAGGCCCGGTTCCAGGAGCGGGCGGCTCGCGGCTCGCAGGTGCCTCAGTGTGCGGTGTGCGGAATGAACAACCACAACAGTGAAAAGTGTCGTTATAAAAGTTACAAGTGTTCAAAGTGCGGCATAAAAGGCCATCTAAAGAAAGTGTGCGGTAACAATAGGAAATCACGCGTATATTATGTCAATCCGGAAGAAAATGGTATTGCGAATGATTCTCAGGACTCTTGTGGGGAATGCCAAAACTTTAATTTGAGGTATGTTACCGACAAACCTATAGAAATAGATCTTGAATTAGGAAAAAAATTATTGACTATGGAATTAGATTCCGGTTCGGGTAGGTGTGTAATATCGGACAGTCTGTACAAAGAGAATTTTTCTGATTATAAATTACAAAAATGCAATTTGAAAATGTGTTTGTACAATGGACATAAAATCTCGCCATTAGGTTATTTCACAGTTCAGGCCACGTTTAATGGAGAGAAAAGAAATATAAAAATTTTTGTTGTTAAAAATGGCGGCCCGCCACTACTAGGCAGAGATTTCATGTCCACGTTTAATTTAGTTTTAACAACTAATATTAATAATTTTTCAAGCGTCACAGATTTGGCTAAATTATTAGATAAATTTCCAGACTTGTGGCGAGATGAACTGGGGACGTTCAAAGAATTTAAAGTTTGTTTGAATCTTAACCCTTAGCCACCTACCTACAATTTTTTTTACACAGTCACCTACCTCCCGTCTGGGAGACACCTGTACTCTAAATCAAAGATTTTTGTAAATTAGGAGTTCAGTTAGAATGAAATATTTTTTTTACGTATTTGAATGTTTTATTAAAAGAAAATAAACATAAAGTGATCAACTATACCTACTATAAACTCAACTAAAATGAACAACACATACTTTGGCATTTTTAAGCCTTACTTACGTTGACTAAAACGTTTTTAGAAATATAAAAATAAATGGAAATAGGAACTTCAAAATAAACTTTTCTTATCTTTTAACACTTACTAAATATAGACATGAAACATTTAGAGAGAAAAAATAAAAAAAATAACAATATTGCAGACTCTTAACCTACAGCTTTTCACGGCAGTCAATGCACAGCTTGTTCGAGCACTCGAGGCAGATTGGTCTCTTACATTCGAAACACATGTACTGGGTCCTGCGTTTCTTTTTAGGATCACAAGTTATGAAGTGGGATGAAAGAGGTACAATACGCGCTTGAAAAGTAGTTTCTTCCTCGGCTTCAATTTCAGAACACGATCCACTGCATTCTTCCAGTACGTGTTGTACTCCAATTTCAGTGTCGACATCGCTACACTCATCGTTCGGTATATTTTCTTCATCCGATATGTTATCTTCTAACCAGCGTTCAATAATGGAATCGTTTAAAGCCATTTTCACCTTAAACCAATAAAAAAAAATTGTCACACAATCACCTACCATCCGTCTCTGAGACACTCGAAGATAGATTTTTACTTACCAGGAAAAAATGGCGCGCACCTCCGACCTCGACAAGCGCTTGCGCAACACTGATCGGTGCGGGGAAAAGGTACAGAAACGCACAGGTTCGTGAGACGCATACACAGCAAAATATTTACGACTTTAAAATCGCTTCCGTCTGTGAGACGGGAGGTAGGTGGTTAAGGGTTAAAGAAGGGGCCGTTCCAAAATTTTTTAAGCCACGCACCGTACCCTTTGCCCTTAGAGATAAGGTGGAACAAGAATTAACACGATTAGTAGGTTTAGGTATTCTAGTTCCCGTTAATAATTCACAGTACGCCACGCCTATTGTTC
Source organism: Cephonodes hylas (assembly GCA_030295005.1). Lineage (NCBI taxonomy): Eukaryota > Metazoa > Arthropoda > Insecta > Lepidoptera > Sphingidae > Cephonodes > Cephonodes hylas. Next base: position 65,337 of record AP025385.1, on the reverse strand, counting down.
CCGTTTTAAAGGACAATGGTCAAGTGAAAATTGCAGGTGATTTTTCCGTAACATTGAACAAAGACTTGATTATTGATAAATACCCTTTGCCTAGGATCGAGGAGGTTTTCGCTAAAATAGGAGGAGGCGAACATTATAGTAAGATCGATCTAAAGAATGCGTATAATCAATTCCTTCTGGATGAGTCCTCACAGGAGCTCACGACGATTAATACGCATAAGGGACTATATAAATATACGAGATTAGTTTACGGTTTGGCCAACGCGCCGGCTATATTTCAAAAAGCGATGGAAACATTGCTCGCAGGCATAGAAGGAGTGAGCATATGGCTGGATGACGTGTGTGTGACGGGCCCAGATAGAAGCACTCATTTAAACAGACTGACTAAAGTCCTTAGCAGGTTATCGCGAGCGGGTTTGCGTCTAGAAAAAAGTAAATGCGAATTTTTTAAGGTAAGCGTAAAGTACTTAGGTTACGTTATCAGTAAGACAGGTATAGGGACCAGTCCCGATAAGGTTCGAGCTATTCTTGACGCGCCGGAGCCGACGAACGTGACGGACGTGAAAAGATTCCTAGGAATGGTAAATTACTATAGGAATTTTATCCCTCGCGCTTCATCAATATTGAGTCCTCTCCACGAGCTGTTGCGAGCGGACGCACCGTGGCAGTGGGGCGAGCGGCAGCGACGGAGCGTGGCGGCGGTGCGGCGCGAGCTGGCCTCGGAGCGCGTGCTCGCGCACTTCGAGCCCGCGGCGCAGCTCGTGCTGGCCGTGGACGCGGGCCCCGCCGGCCTCGGCGCCGTGCTCGCACAGCGGGACGCGGCCGGCGTCGAGCGCCCGCTCGCCTACGCTTCGCGAGCGCTCACGGTAAGCGAAAGGAATTATAGTCAGATACAGAAGGAAGCTACGGCTATCATTTTTGGAGTGAAGCATTTTCACCAGTACCTGTACGGCCGCGAGGAGCCGTTCATCTTGAAAACTGACCACAGGCCCTTAGTGTCCATTTTTAAGAGTAAGGCGGGGATACCGGTAACGACCGCGCTGAGACTTCAGAGGTATGCAATAATACTATCCGCCTATAATTATGTCGTGCAGTATGTACCGTGTCGCGAAAACCAGCCCGCCGATTATTTCTCACGTGCGCCGTTGGAGTGTAAGACGCAGGTAGGTACCGACGGCGACATAGATGCCTACTATGCGCTAAAATTCTTAGATGCCGCGTCGCCGGCGACTACGGTGAAGGAGATCGAGCAGATGACCGGACGCGATAAGACACTCAACACCGTCATTAGGTATATGCATCGCGGATGGCCGCGTAATGTGAAGTGTAAATCTATACTGCCCTATTTCCAATGTCAATCGGATTTACAATTAGAAAACGGGTGTATATTTAGGGGGCATAGGATCGTGATACCGGCGGCGTTGCGTGACAAGATGTTACGGGAACTGCACGAGTCTCATCTAGGTATAATTAAAACGAAGAACAACGCGCGAAGCAGAATGTGGTGGCCGGGAATCGTTGGTGACATCGAGCGCTGGATCGGCTCGTGCGAGACGTGCGTGCGCTTGCGCGCCGCACCGCCGCGCGACCCGCCCGCGCCCTGGCCGCGCCCCGCACGTCCCTGGCAACGGCTCCACATTGACTATATGACCGTAGGGCAAAGGGTATATTTAGTGGTGGTCGACTCTCACACCAAATGGTTAGAATGTATATATATGAACAGCGGTACTACGACGGCCGCGATTATCGAAAAATTAAAGGGAATTTTTTCAACCTTCGGGCTACCAGAATTGTTGGTATCCGATAACGATGTAAAAATCAACTCAACAGAATTTAGAACATTTTGTAATTCAAACGGAATTAAATATATAACGTCACCCGTTTATCACCCACCCAGTAACGGACAGGCGGAGAATTCAGTCAGAACATGTAAGAAAATGTTAAAATGTATTGTTAAAGAAGACCTACCGATTTGTAAAATACTCGAACAATTGTCGGGGTATTTGTTTAATTATAGAAACACCGTGCACTGTACAACTGGCGAAACACCGGCCAAATTAATGTTCGGAAGAAATTTAAGATCGCGCCTAGATTTGATCTTACCTAACCGAAATGATCGTGCGCGTGAAGATGCTGTGCGAGTACCGGGAAAAAGATCTTTCGAGTCGGGAGATATCGTGTGGACCCGGTGGTACAGTGCTCGGAAGGAAACATGGGTGTTAGGATTAATAAAAAAAAAGATCGGTAATAAAATGTATAAAATTTATCTCAAGGATATTAATGGATATTGTATCAGACACGTCGACCAGATAATAAAGTATAAGGGTGACCTCAACCAGGACGTGCCTCATGAGCTTCACACGTCACCGTCGCCGCAGCGGCTAGACATATGTTTAGCGCCGGCGGAACCGAAACCGGTTTCCGGACATGATAACCAACCAGCTGCCGAAGCGGCGACGGCCGGGGAATCTAGTGAGACACGTGATCTGGATGATGAAGAATCATGTATAGAAAATGAATGGGAGGATTGTGTCACAGATGAGTGTGAGAGAGGGATATCGGCGAGTGCGGCATCGGTGGGGGCACCGGCGGCAACGGTACCGGTCCCGAGCCGCGGCGGGCAGCAGGCGGAGCAGGCGGCAGCGCCCCCCGACCTAGCGCCACCGACGAGGGTACGCGAACATAATATTATACCGTCCGAAGGTAACGCCTCGCCACCGCCGTCACCCACACTCGCTCGACAAAAACGCGTCAGGAAAATCGTTGATTACAAGAAGTACTTTTAGTTATTATAATTATTGTTATTGCTTAGTTGTTATCCGATTTAATATGTATCACTGTGTTATGGGTAGGCATATATATTGTAATAATAACATCTCATCAATTAAGTTCATGGCAGATGTTATTTTTCGTGTCTCAAAAGTATGTTTGGAGGAATGATGTATATGTATAAGTATACCTACGTACGCAGCGGTAGTGTGCGGCGTACGCGCCGAGCCAATAAAATGTCAGTAAGCAATAAACCAGTAAACGGTACGCATCGTGTTTCATTGAATACATATCATGCGTCCTGCTGGTGTGGGCGGGCAGAGGTTGGTCACGTAAGGGATACCCTGCTGCGGGGGCAGCGGCCTGCACTTGTGCTTCTGACCAAGGCCTACCGGTCAGTTAGCACAGCCGCACTCCCCGTTCTCGCAGGGGTCCTTCCGGCCGACGTGGAGGTGATCCGTGCTGGCGGTGTGGAGGAGGCGCGTAAATCAACACCGAGGCCCGAGATGAGCAGGCTTAAACGCGAACTTTTGGCGTCAGTTGTGCGTATTTGGCAGGACAGGTGGGCTCAGGAGACGAAAGGTCTCGAGCTTAAGAACTTCTTCCCCGACGTGTCCGGTAGACTCAGCTCGCGCTGGGTCACACCGGATCATGCAACGTCCCAGATCCTGACGGGTCACGGGTGCTTTAATATGCGCTTGTGTGACATGCGGCTAGTGGACAGTGCTTTGTGTGAATGCGGGGACAGCGAGGAGGACAGACATCACATCTTGTGGTGCTGCCCATTGTATGATGACATCCGCCGGCGCATGCTTGAGGACATCGAAATGGGTGCTCCGGGTCCAGTCTGGTATTCAGACCTGGTGAGCACTCCGGGGAACTTCAGAAGGCTGCAGGAGTTCGCGCACTCGTGGTTTCGCAGAAGGAACAGTGTCAACGGTATCAGGGACAGTCAAGCGCCGTAGGGCGCTGCTGTGCTGTTTTGTGCATGCCCCAGAAAGGGGAGAGTTGCAAAGGGACAAGGACGAAGAGTTAAACAATTTGTAGGGAGCACTATGCGAGCGCGGCTGAGTGCAAACTGCAACGCAGACGGCAAGTTCCGCGCTCGTACTCCCGCGATTGGGCCCATATAACCGATCAGGTTGGTTGGGCCATGGGAAGGTGGAGGGTTTGTCCCTATCTACGCGGTAGTGAGCGGACGTGTCTGCGGTGCGCTCCGTGCAGTTACGCGTAGTAAAGTCGATTGCAGTGTTCTTTTGCAACTTTTTTGTGTGATATCGCGTGTGTTTGTGCCGTCGAGTCCTCCGGGAGCTCCGGCGCATCCCACTACCGTTATCTGGACGGGCCAGGACCCCTTTTTATTGTGTTTTGTACCAGACGCCATCAGGTTGTACTGTTTTATACTTTATTTCCGTTTCGTTGTGCTTTATCGTGTGTTTGCTGTACTTATTAATCTTTGGACAACTGTTACTCGCATAGTGTATTAGGTTTTAGCTAGATTTAGATCGTAGATTAGGTTTTTGTTACTTTTATTGTGCACGTGGTAGCTTAGGTTAGTTTTAGGTTAGTTTAGTCGAACACGTGCTCGTGAACATCTGTCAAACTCGAGTGACATTTAGTGACACCGACATCTGTCAACTCAGCTGACAGCTGTCATCTGTGCGGAGTTTTACAGCTCGGCCACCGACACTTTGGCCGACTGCCTGCGTCCTGCACGCAGGAGACCCCCTCGGTTGCAGAGGGCGCCACCATCGTCGGTAATCAACATGGACGAAGAGGATGAGGTCAGTGTGTTCGCGTCTCGGCCGAGCATCGGACGCAGCCCACCCGACCTACGAAGCTCCGCGACTGCTACAGGCGCCGACAAAGGTAAGCGCGCGCTGGGGTCGCCTGAGGAGTTACCGGCCAGGCGCCCGCGTGTGGAAGCACGCCGGGATACTCTGGGCAGGCCCCCGCCGCCCCCCGTTGCAGGCATCATGTCGTCGTCGTCCACCAAGCCATCGGGAGGCAATATGTCACAACTCGTTGCGCGGGAGTCGGAAGAGGAACTACTAGACGGTAGCAACAGTGCTCTAAAGGCAATCATGACCGTAGCGAACGCTGCCGGCAAGCTAAATAAGGCGGACGTGGGGGCGATACAAGCCTCTGTGCAGTCCGTCCTGGCACGATGTGGTATATTTGGGATTCGCACCTCTGAAGCACGGCAAGAGCTGAAGACAATAGAAGAGCGCCTAAATACGAAGGAGATGGAAATCAGCATGTTGCGGACCAAGATCTCATCGCTGGAAGCGGCCCCCCCTGGGACGTCGGGTGGTGGTGGCATGCCCGGTGGCGTGTCTTATGCGCAGACCCTACGGACTAGGCGAACTGAAATTCCGATACCCCCAGCAATTGGACCTGTCCTTACTATATACCCGTCCGAATCCGGATCGACAATAAAGACAGCCGATGAGACCAAGGCGGAACTCAAAAAGTCGGTTAACCCACGAGCACTTAACATCCAGGTGGAAAAAGTAAGGCGCATCGGCAACGCGGGCATCCTAGTCCAAACGACGAGCGAGGCGGCGGCTAAAAAGATTAAGGAAGTAGTCCCACCAACACTAAGAGTGACTGAGCCCAGACAGAGGCAACCACTAGTGGCTGTCTCAGGCATTTCAGAAAATTTGGACCCCGAAGCTATCCTCAAAGGAATCTACGACCAGAACATCGCTGAGGACATAAAGTGGACCGAAGAGCGCTTCAAGGCACAAAGCCGGGTAGCCTTTAAAAAGAACCGCCGCGAAGGTAACTCTATAACGGCAATCCTAGAATGCACCCCTGAATTACGAAACAAGCTGATGGAGATGAAGAAGATCTACATTGGCTGGGATGTCTGCGGGGTTCATGACTTCGTGGCGGTCACTTGTTGCAACAAGTGCCAACTATATGGGCACCCCGAAAAATATTGCAGAGCAAGCGACCTGTGGCCGCTGCGGAGCCCTGGGCCACCGCAGCCCAGATTGCCCAGCCACATCCCCGGCAAAATGTGCCACATGCACAAAATTTAAAAGGCCGGAGGCGACCAGCCACCCGACGGCATCGCGGGATTGCCCGGCGCGGGCCCATGCAGAGGGCACAACTATAGCGGCGACCCATTACATTCACTTATAGATCTCTGAAGGTGGGTCAGCTTAACTTAGGGAGGGGCGAGCTCGCCACCGACGAGCTTCCTGCATTGGCGGGCGAGCTGGGTCTCGATATTGTTCTTGTCCAAGAACAATATTGGAGATCTGGCCTCGTCCTAAGCTGTGGGGGAGCAGCCGGGGGCGGGTGTTTACGTTCATCGAAATGACATCACGGTCGCGGTGCTCCACCAGATGAGCACGCGGGACTGCATGGTGGTGCATGTGGCCGAGGCAGACGTCATCCTAGTCTCGGCCTACTTCAAGTACGGCGATGATGTGGAAGTTCATGCCCACCATGTAGCCAGTCTACTACAGTCTCTACGGGGGAAGAGGGTCATAGTGGGCGTTGATTCTAACGCCCACTCTCCGTTGTGGTTCTGCACCGACAGCCGTCTGGCTGGCGACCCCTACCGGCCGTCTGGCCGGTAGGGGTCCCCTGGCGGAGCGGCGGCGGCAGGTTGTGGAAAACCTTATCATCACCAATGGAGTCAAAATTTGCAACGTGGAGGGTCAACCATCGACCTTCCACACTATGAACGGAGAATCAAATGTTGATATCACGCTCTGCGGCGGATCCTGCCGGGTGTCTGGCTGGACGGTGCACCCGGATATGAGCACCAGCGACCACCGACTAATCACTTTCTATGTTAAAGACAGCTTCGATGGACGTGAACGACCACAGGAGGGTGCCGAGCCGATTATAGAGCCGGCGTGTTTTCGGGATCGGGGCGTCGACTGGCCTGGCTTCAGGTCGATGGTTCATCGTAAGGTAGGTATGCTTGATTTCTCTCGATCTGCCTCTGAGGTCGCTAGAGGATTCACTAGTATGATTACCCAATCTGCTGTGGTCTTCCTGGGGCCGAGGAGGAAGAAACAGGAGTCCGGTTATGAGTGGTGGACGCCTGAACTGGACCGCCTGCGCCGAAGGTGCTGTGCCTCGCGTAGAGCTTGGCAACGCACCAGACGCATAGGCGGGCCAGCGGAAGAATATACGAGTGAAATTCATAGAAGGGATAGGGCCGCATACAGAAGAAGGAAAAAAGACACGGAACTCGCGTTTTTCCGGAGGCTGGCCGACTCGGGCAATCTTGACCCGTGGGGCCTGGCCTACCGCGCAGCCAGCGGGAGGAACCGTCCACCTGCCAACGTTATTAACGGCACGACCTACGCCAACAAATCTGCGGGAACGGTGGATGAGGCCATGCACAGTCTGGTGCATGCCCTGTGTCCTGACGACCTTCTGTCCAGGGACACAGAGTATCACTCCCAAGTGCGGATCTCGGCCGCTATCGTTCCCTCAGGTCCCAATGCTCTTCCTCCTTCTGCCGACAGACTGGGACTCATGATTAGACAACTGCCTAACACGGCTCCAGGGCTCGACGGGGTGACCGCCAGGATCTTACGCAACGTCTGGGCCGCTGCATCAGTGGAATTCCACTTGGTGTATGCCAAATGTGTGGACGAGGGCGTATTTCCTGATGTCTGGAAAGACGGTCGTCTCTTGGTCCTGCCAAAAGGCAACAACAAGCCTCCCAGCGACCCAAAAGCGTACCGCCCGATCACGCTTCTCTCAGTTCTTGGGAAATTACTTGAGCACGTCATACTGTATTGTGCCCCTCAAATCCAACAGGGGATTTCGCCCAGCCAGCACGGATTTTCATCGGGAAGGTCGACGGTGTCGGCCTTGGACGCAGTGCTCTCGGTGGGAAGGGATTCTTCGGCGCGTTACGTCCAGGCGGTGCTCCTGGACATCTCAGGTGCCTTCGATAATGCCTGGTGGCCCATGATCATGGTCAAGGTGAAGAGGGGGGGTTGCCCGCCCAACATCTACAGGATGCTGGCGGACTACTTCACTCGACGCCGCGTTGGCCTCTTCGTGGGTAGCCGGGTCTTATGGAAGACATCCACTATGGGGTGTCCTCAGGGCTCCGTCCTTGGGCCGGCGCTGTGGAATCTCTTAATGGATGACCTCCTGCGGCTACCGCTTCCGGCGGGTGTGCGCATCGTGGCGTATGCCGACGATGCCACGGTCATGATCGAGGCACAGTCGAGAGCTGAGATTGAGTCGAAGGCGTCATGTGCCCTAGACTTGATCTCGGCCTGGGGGACCCGGAACCGACTTAGTTTCTCCTCAGCCAAATCGGCTTCAATCACTATTAAAGGAAAGCTCAAACGGCCCCCAGTCATTAGACTCGACGGTGCCTCGGTCAGAGCGGTTGGCAGCGCCACCCTGCTGGGGGTGGTGGTTGACGGGGGTCTTCTGTTTACGCAGCATGCCCAGAACATAGTGGCTCGGGCGGCGAACTGCTACGGGAAGGTGTCGAGGATCTCGGCATCTTCCTGGGGTGTTCGCTACCCCGGCCTTCGCGTCCTTTACCAGGGCACTTTTGTGGCGACTCTGACGTATGCTGCGTCCTGCTGGTTCAGGCGTGCCGGGGTCGGCCACGTTAGGGACATCCTGCTCAGGGGGCAGCGGCCTGCACTCGTGCTGCTGACTAAGGCCTACCGGTCAGTTAGCACTGCCGCCCTCCCTGTCCTTTCGGGTGTCCTCCCGGCCGACCTGGAGGTGATTCGTGCTGGCGGTACTGAAGAGGCACGAAAATCCGCGCCCAAAGCTGAGATGAGCAGGCTAAAACGCGAGCATTTTGAGTCTGCTGTGCGTATTTGGCAGGATAGGTGGGCTCAGGAGGCGAAAGGTCTTGAGCTCAAAGAATTCTTCCCCGACGTGTCCGGTAGACTCAGCCTGCGCTGGGTCGCACCGGATCATGCAACGTCTCAGATACTGACGGGTCACGGGTGCTTTAACAAGCGCCTTAGTGACATGCGACTTGTTGAAAGTGCATCATGTGAGTGCGGGGAGAGTGAGGAGGACAGGCACCATGTTCTGTGGTCCTGCCCACTGTATGACGATATTCGCTGGCGTATGTTAGAAGGCATCGAACTGAGTACGCCGGGTCCGGTTTGGTACCCGGATCTGGTGAGCACACCGGGGAACTTCAAAAGGCTACGGGACTTCGCACACTCGTGGTTTCGCAGAAGGAACGGCCGCGGCGAGATTGAGGACAGTCTCGCGCCGCAAGGCGCAACGTGTTGTGACGTGCACGCCCCTGAAAGGGGAGAATTGCAAACAGGGACAAGGATACAGAGTTAAATAATTTGTAGGGAGCATGATGCGAGCGCGGCTGAGTGCAAACTGCAATGCAGACAGCAGGTTCCGCGCTCGTTCTCCCGCGATTCGGCCCATATAACCGATCAGGTTGGTTGGGCCATGGGAAGGTGGAGGGTTTGTCCCTATCTACTCGGTAGCGAGCGGACGTGTTCTCGGTGCGCTCCGTGCAGCTCTGCGTAGCAATAGCGTTAATCAGTGTTTTTGGTGTGTTTCTTGTGCGTAATCGTGTGTGTTTGTGCTGTCGAGTCCTCCGGGAGCTCCGGCGCATCCCACCAGTGCAAATTGGACGGGCCAGGACCCTTATTTTGTGTGGTAAACCAGACACCGGCAAGTTGTACTGTTCTTTTACATTTACGTTGATTTATCAGTTTAGTTTTAGCTAGTATAGTCTTAGTGTAGTGTGTACTATTTGAACATATTTTTATCTTTATTTTAGTGTAGGTCTTATTAGGTGGTTTAGGTTTTACAAACGTTTTTACATTGTTCGCGAGCACGTGGCGTATTTTAGGTTAGTGTTAGGTTAAGTAGCACATGGACGGACTGCTGTCAGGTTCAATTGACACTTGAGTGGCGTTTGACATCTGTCAGATTCGGTGACAGCTGTCACCTCGTGCGAGGTTTTTACAGCTCGGCCTCCTGCACTTTGGCCGTCCACCCGCGTCCTGCAGGCAGGACAGTGCCAAAGTGGTAAACGTCGTAGAGGGCGTTACTATCGCTCTAACAAATGGATGAAGAGGATGAACTGAGCGCTTTCGCGTCACGCCCGAGCATTGGTCGCAGCCCACCCGAGACGCGCAGCATCACCCCCACCCCTGCTAGCGACAAAGGAAAGCGTGCGTTGGGGTCTCCCGAGGAGGTTCCCGCCAGACGCCCAAGAGTGGAGGTTCGGAGGGACACTCTGGGCAGGCCCCCGCCGCCCCCCATCACCGGCATCGCCACCGCGGCTACGTCATCAAAGGCCTGCAGTGGCAAAATGTCACAGCTCGTCGCCAAGGAATCGGAGGAGGAGCTATTGGATGGCATAAACGTGGCTCTGAAATCAATTATGACCGTTGCGAACGGAGCCGGCAAGTTAAATAAGGCAGATGTAGGAGCCATCCAAGCTGCTGTCCAGTCGGTACTGGCAAGGTGCGGCATTTTCGGCATCCGCACGGCTGAGGCACGGCAAGAACTGAGAACCATGGAAGAACGCATCAAATGCCGGGATACCGAACTTGCATTGGCCAACATGAAAATTTCTTCGCTTGAAGCGGCCCCTCCCACCAATATCGACGGAGGTCTTCCTACAGGCGGCAAGACGTACGCGCAGTCGCTTAGGACCCGGGGATCCGTGATCCCGATCCCAGCATCTGTGGGGCCGGTCCTCACAATATATCCTTCGGAGGAAGGCTCAACCATTAAAACGGCAGATGACACTAAGGCGGAGCTAAAGAAAGCTGTAAACCCGAGGGAATTGAACATCCAGGTGGAAAAGGTGCGGCGCATCGGGAACGCTGGCGTGCTGCTTCAAACCACCAGCGAGGCGGCGGTGAAGAAGCTCCGCGAAGTGGTTCCTCCAACGCTGCGAATCTCGGAACCAAAGCAACGACAACCACTAGTCGCAGTGTCTGGCATCTCCGAGGACCAGGCCCCAGAGGCAATCCTAAAGGCCATATACGACCAAAACCTGTCGGAGGACCCGGAGTGGCCACTGGAACGATTCAAAGCCCAATGCAGAGTGGCGTTCAAGAAAAATAGAAGAGAGGGACGCTCCGTCACGGCCGTTCTGGAATGTTCCCCGGGTCTGAGGACCAAGTTAGTTGCGCTCAATAAAATATACATGGGGCGGGACGTCTGCGGGGTCCACGATTATGTTGCGGTGACCTGCTGCAGCAAATGTCAGATGTATGGTCATCCTGAGAAATACTGCAGGGCTGAGGCACCAACATGTGGAAAATGCGGGTCACCGGGACACCGCAGCACGTCCTGCCAATCAACAACCACCAAGTGCGCCACCTGTACGAAATTTAAACGGCCGGACGCCAACACTCATCAAACGGCGTCAAGGGATTGTCCTGCGAGGACCCATGCGGAGGGCAGAACAATTGCGGCCACAAGTTACATTCACGTATAGGTCACTCCGCGTGGGCCAGCTAAATCTAGGTAGGGGCGAGCTCGCCACCGATGAGCTCCCTGCAGTGGCGGCGGAGCTGGGTCTCGATATTGTTCTTGTTCAAGAACAGTATTGGAGAACCAGCCTCGTTTTAAGCTGCGGGGCGCAGTCGGGGGCGGGTGTCTACGTTCACCGCAGCGATATCACCATCGCAATTCTACATCATCTGTGCACTGGGAATTGTATAGTGGTCCACATAGAAGAGGCGGACATATACTTGGTCTCCGCTTACTTTAAGTATGGGGAGGACGTGGGGGGCCATGCCCACCACCTCTCTATGGTCCTCCACAACCTAAGGGGTAAATGCGTCGTAGTCGGAGTTGACTCAAATGCCCACTCGCCAATGTGGCACTGCACCGACAGTCAGACGCATGGCAGGGGGCCCGTGGCGGAGCAGCGTCGCCTGGCGGTTGAAAACATTATCTCGTCGACGGGCATCAAGATCTGCAATGAAGAAGGCCAACCGGCCACATTCCACACCGTCAATGGCGAGTCCAACGTGGATCTGACGCTTTGTAGCGGGTCCTGCCGTGTGTCTGACTGGACGGTCCATCCTCACATCAGTAGCAGCGACCACAGATTAATAACATTTCAAGTAGACGCAATTTCAGGTGGACGTAGAGGAAGTTTGAAAGTAGCTCCTGTGATTGATAAGCTGAAAGGACACCGTCTGTCGTGGTATGGGCATATTATGAGGAGGGACGAAACATATGTTGGTAAGAAAGTAATGAGCATGAAAGTTGAAGGATGGACAAGCCGAGGAAGGCCAAAGAAAACATGGATGGAGTGCGTGAAAAGAGATATGAAAGAGAAAGGCGTGACTGAAGACATGACGGCTAATAGGGATGTGTGGAAGGAGAAAACATGCTGCGCCGACCCCAAATAAAAATTGGGAGCAGGGCAAGAGAATGATGTAGACGGCCACAGGAATGTGCCGAGCCAATCGACGAGCCGGTGAGCTACCGAGACCGGGGTGTCAACTGGTCTGGCTTCAGATCGGCGATTCATTGTAAGGTAGGTAAGATAGATTTCTCCAGGCCGGCCTCTGAAGTCTCGGGACGGTTTACTAGCCTGATAACCCAATCAGCTATGACCTTCCTGGGACCGAAGAGGAAGAACCGGGTTGCAGGGTATGAATGGTGGACGCCCGAACTTGACCGCCTGCGCCGACGGTGCTGCGCTTCGCGTCGAGCCTGGCAAGGCACCAGACGCGCTGGTGGGCCAGCGGAGGAACATGCGGGTGAAATCTTCAGAAAGGATCGAGCCGCATACAGGAGAAGGAAGAAGGAAATAGAAATCGGGTTTTTCCGGGGGCTGGCCAAAACGGGTAACCTAGACCCGTGGGGGTTAGCCTACCGTGCGGCTAGTGGGAGGAATCGACCTCCCCCTAATGTAATAAACGGCACGACATTCGCCAACGGAGCTGCGGGCTCGGTGGAGGAAGCCATGCACAATTTGGTGTATGCTCTGTGTCCTGATGACACTCTGTCCAGGGACACCGAGCACCACACCCAGGTGCGGATCTCGGCTGCCATCGTCCCCTCAGGTCCCAATGCTCTTCCTCCTTCTGCCGACAGACTGGGACTCATGATTAGGCAGCTGCCTAACACGGCTCCAGGGCTCGATGGGGTGACCGCCAGGATTCTACGCAACGTCTGGGCCGCTGCATCTGTGGAATTCCACAAGATGTATGCCAAATGCGTTGACGAGGGCGTGTTTCCTGACGTCTGGAAGGACGGTCGTCTTCTGGTTCTGCCAAAAGGTAATAATAAGCCACTCAGCGACCCAAAGGCGTATCGCCCAATAACGCTTCTCTCGGTTCTTGGTAAGCTCTTAGAGCATGTCATTCTGTACTGTGCCCCTCATATTCAAAGGGATATATCGTCCTGCCAGCACGGATTCTCCGTTGGAAGGTCTACTGTGTCAGCTTTGGACGCTGTGATGTCGGCGGGAAGGGATTCTGCGGCGCGTTATGTTCAGGCGGTGCTCCTGGACATCTCTGGTGCCTTCGACAATGCCTGGTGGCCCATGATTATGGTCAAGGCTAAGAGAGGAGGCTGTCCGGCCAACATCTATAAGATGCTGGCGGTCTACTTCTCTCGCCGCCGAGTTGGCCTTTTCGTGGGTGGCCGAGTATTGTGGAAGGCGTCTACCATGGGATGTCCTCAGGGCTCCGTCCTGGGCCCAGCGCTGTGGAATCTCTTGATGGATGATCTTCTGAGGTTACCGCTTCCGGAGGGGGTGCGTATCGTTGCGTACGCGGACGATGTTACCATATTGGTCGAGGCACAGTCGAGAGCGGGGATTGAATCCAGGGCACTAAGTGCCCTGAATCTGGTCTCCGCCTGGGGCGCTCGTAACAGGCTAGAGTTTTCTCCGGCCAAATCGGCAACAATAACTATAAAGGGCAAATTTAAGCGGCCACCGGTAATAAAACTCGACGGTGCCTCGATCAGATCGGTTAACAGTGCCACCCTGCTGGGGGTGGTGGTCGACGAAGGTCTTCTATTCACGCAGCATGCACAGTCCATCGTGGCCCGGGCTGCCAACTGCTTCGGGAAGATGTCACGTGTGTCGGCATCTTCCTGGGGCGTACGCTACCCGGGGCTTCGGGTTCTGTACCAGGGCACGTTTGTAGCAACACTGGCGTATGCTGCGTCCTGCTGGTATCGGCGGGCTGAGGTTGGATACATGAGGGATCTCCTGCTCCGGGGGCAGCGGCCTGCACTTGTGCTCCTGACCAAGGCCTACCGGTCAGTAAGCACTGCCGCTCTTCCCGTTCTTGCGGGGGTCCTGCCGGCTGACCTGGAGGTGATCCGTGCTGGCAGCACTGAGGCGGCCCGTAAACTTGTACCCAAGTCCGAGATGAGCAGGCATAAACGCGAATACTTGGAATCTGCTGTGCGTGTTTGGCAGGACAGGTGGGCTCAGGAAACGAAAGGTCTCGAGCTCAAATGCTTCTTCCCCGACGTGTCCGGTAGACTCAACTCACGTTGGGTCGCACCGGATCATGCAACGTCTCAGATCCTGACGGGTCACGGGTGCTTTAACAAGCGCCTTAGTGACATGCGGCTCATAGATAGTGCGATGTGTGAATGCGGTGAGAGTGTGGAGGACAGGCACCACGTTTTGTGGTACTGTCCACTGTATGACGACATCCGCTGGCGACTGTTAGATAACGTCGAACTGAATTCGTCGGGCCCAGTTTGGTACACGGATCTTGTGAGTTCACCGAGGAACTTCAAAAGGCTGCAGGATTTCGCTCATTCGTGGTTTCGCAGAAGGAACGACCTTGGCGACGGACAACGGGACAGTCAGGCGCCGCAAGGCGCCGACGTGCTGTGACGTGCATGCCCCAGAAAGGGGAGAGTTGCAAAGGGACAAGGACGAAGAGTTAAACAATTTGTAGGGAGCACTATGCGAGCGCGGCTGAGTGCAAACTGCAATGCAGACGGCAAGTTCCGCGCTCGTACTCCCGCGATTGGGCCCATATAACCGATCAGGTTGGTTGGGCCATGGGAAGGTGGAGGGTTTGTCCCTATCTACGCACACGCGGCACGGAGGAGGCACGCAAATCCGCGCCCAAAGCTGAGATGAGCAGGCTAAAACGTGAACATTTTGCGTCTGCTGTGCGTATTTGGCAGGACAGGTGGGCTCAGGAGACGAAAGGTCTCGAGCTCAAAGCATTCTTCCCCGACGTGTCCGGTAGACTCAACTCGCGTTGGGTCGCACCGGATCATGCAACGTCTCAGATACTGACGGGTCACGGGTGCTTTAACAAGCGCCTTAGTGACATGCGGCTTACTGCAAGTGCAACTTGTGAATGCGCTGAGAACGAGGAGGATAGACATCACGTTTTGTGGACCTGTCCGCTGTACGACGACATCCGCTGGCGTATGTTAGAAGGCATCGAACTGAGCACGCCAGGTCCGGTTTGGTATCCGGATCTGGTAAGTACTCCGGAGAACTTCAAAAGGCTTCAGGACTTCGCACACTCGTGGTTTCGCATAAGGAACTGCTACGGAGGGATTAAGGACAGTCTCGCGCCGCAAGGCGCAGCGTGTAGTGACGTGCATGCCCCAGAAAGGGGAGCATTGCAAACAGGGACAAGGATACAGAATTAAATAATTTGTAGGGAGCTTGATGCGAGCGCGGCTGAGTGCAAACTGCTATGCAGACGGCAAGTTCCGCGCTCGTACTCCCGCGATTCGGCCCATATAACCGATCAGGTTGGTTGGGCCATGGGAAGGTGGAGGGTTTGTCCCTATCTACTGACTGTCCCTATCTACGCGGTAGTGAGCGGACGTGTTTGCGGTACGCTCCGTGCAGCTACGTGTAGTTTGGTGTGTTATAGTGTTTTCTTCCTACTTTTTGTGCAGTTTCGTGTGTGTTGCGTGTTGTTGAGGTCCCCCGGGATCTCCGACGCGCCCCACCGGTGCTGTGGACGGGCCAGGACCCCTTTGTACTTGTGACTTGTTGCTCCAGACGCCGTGAGGACGTACTATTTTATATTATTTGTGTTTTCTGCCGTTTTGTTTCGTGTTTGCTTCACTTCGCGTTTTTAACAATTGAACTATAACCCGTATAACATTGGTGTATTAGCTTTAGCGTAGATTTAGGCTTAGATTAGGTTTGCTATCTTTAATTTGTGCACGTCTGCTATGCGGACGACACGTTGGTGACAGCGACGGCCAGGACTCTGCAGCGGGCCGCTCTGCTCGCTGGTTTCGGGACCGAGTTGGTTGTGGAGAGGATTCGGCGACTGGGCCTCCAGGTGGCCCTGCACAAGACTGAGGCCCTATGTTTCCACGGACCTCAGTCGTGGCCACCGCCGGAGGCTCACTTGACGGTGGCGGGCGTGCGAATTCCCATCGGCTCCCAGATGAAGTATCTCGGTCTGATTCTGGACAGTCGGTGGGAATTCCGCGCCCATTTCGAGGAGTTGTCGCGGAAGTTGGTCCGGACAGCGGGCGCTCTGGGTCGCTTATTGCCCAATAGTGATGGTCCTGGCTTCCCTTGCCGAAGTCTTTATGCTGGAGTCGTGCGGTCCATGGCCCTGTACGGATGTCCCGTGTGGGCCGAGTCCCTCGGCGTGCGCTGCGTCCGCCTGCTGCATCGTCCGCAGTGAATTGTGGCGCAGCGTATCGTTAGGAGGTACCGCACGATCTCGCATGAGGCGGCCTGCGTCTTAGCGGGTACTCTGCCGTGGGAGTTGGACGCCAAGTCTCTCTCGTCAGCGTTCTTCTGGCGGGAGGAGACGTACCGGCGATCCGGGCAGAGGCCGGCCCCGAGAGAGGTCGAGGCCATGTTGGCCTCCCTCCGCAGAGCCGCCGTGGAGGAGTGGCGTTCCAGGCTGGAGAGTCCAAGTGCTGGCGTGGCGACCGTGGTGGCAGTGCGACCTGTCCTCCAGCAGTGGATGGACAGGCGCCACGGTGCGCCGACATTCCGGCTGACGCAGGTGCTTACCGGGCACGGCTGCTTCGGTGAGTACCTGTGTCGCGTCGTAGGAGCCGAGGAGACCGCCGTGTGCCACCATTGTGGCAACTGCCGTGAGGACACGGCCCAGCACACACTCGAGGAGTGCCCAGCCTGGGACGAGGAGCGCAGCGCTCTTGTAGCGGTCGTAGGGGGTGACCTCTCGCTGCCGACTGTGGTCGCCGCCATGGTCGGCAGCCGGAGGTCTTGGAAAGCTATGCTCTCCTTCTGCGAACGTGTCATGCCGCAGAAGGAGAGCGCCGAGCGGGACCGGGAGCAGACCGATCCCGCTCGGCTTAACAGACGACGAAGGAGGCGCCGGCACAACACCTAAGCCGGCGCCGTGAGGCCACATGGGGTCGCCTTCCCTACCTTGGCGGCCCCCCGAGACGGTGACTTATGAAGACAAGAGGTAGAGTGCCATTTGGCACAGCGCAGAGGCGGTCCCGGTCCAATCCATAGCTCTCGCTTCAGGGTAAACCGGGGCCGTCTCGTCAATGCGCCGATGGTGGCCCGCGGGGTTTTAGTCGGTAAGACGGCGCAAAAGTATGGGGTAGGGACCCGGCCCAGCGGCCGCCCGACACAACTACGGGCGGCAACATTTTTACCATCTACGCTGGGTCGGAAGGCGCCGGTGAGTCTGTCATATTCAAGTGACAGATCATTTGTGACAGCTGTCACTTTTGACGTTGGCAGGCATATTTTACAGCTCGCCTTTCGACCCATTGAGCCGCCTCCTGCATCCTGCAGGCAGGCTGCCGGCTCTTTGGCAGAGGGCGTTACTGTCGCTGCGAAGGTAACCATGGAAGACGACGACGGCCTCAGTGCATTCGTGTCGCGGCCCAGCATTGGACAGAGCCCGCCGGAGGCGCGCGGGGTGTCACCGAGTGCAGCCACCGGCGCTGGAGCTAGCAAGAAAGAGAAGCGCCCGCTGGGCTCACCTGAGGAGGCCCCCACTAGAAGACCTCGTATTGAACCAAGGCGGGACACCCTTGGTAAGCCCCCCCCACCACCAATTGCAGGAATTGCGACCACCTCGGCAGCGACTCCAAAGCCCAGCGGAGCCAATATGTCACAGCTGGTTGCGCAGGAGACAGAGGAGGAGCTCTTAGAGGGTATTAACGACGCACTCAAGTCTATTATGACGGTGGCCAACGGAGCTGGCAAATTAACGTGGGATCAATTCAGGCTTCGGTGCAATCCGTACTGGCGAGATGCGGCATTTTTGGCATCAGGACTTCTCAGGCTCGCCAGGAGGTTAAAATTGTCGAAGAGCGCCTTAAATGCAGAGACTTGGCGATAGCAGCACTTGAAGCGCAAACCGAAGCCCTCAAGGCGGCAGCACACTCTTCTTCGCCCACTGACGCCCTCGCCACGACCAGAAGTTATGCCCAAACCCTGCGAACCAAAGGATCAGATATACCGATTCCGGCTCCGGTTGGCTCCGTCCTCACTATATACCCATCTGACACGGGGTCGGGTCTGAGCACCGCGGAGCAGACCAAAGCGGAGCTCAAGAAATCCATCGACCCAAGAGCATTAACGTGCAGGTCGAAAAAGTGCGCAAGATAGGGAACGCGGGAATCCTTCTTCAAACCACAAGCGAAGCGGCGGCCAACAAAATTAAAGGTGTGGTTCCCCCGACGCTGCGCGTATCGGAGCCTAAACAAAGGCAGCCATTGATCGCAGTTTCCGGCATATCCGATGATCTGGCCCCCAACGACATTTTGGCGGCGATACATGAGCAAAATCTCAACGAAGACCCAAAATGGCCCATGGAGAAATTCTCGAAGGAGTGCCGAGTGGCCTTTAAACGCAACCGGCGTGAGGGGTCATCCGTGACGGCGGTGCTGGAGTGCTCTCCACCCCTGAGGAACACATTAGTCAATCTCAAAAAGGTGTACATAGGATGGGACGTGTGTGGCGTGCACGACTACATCACGGTGACATGTTGTAACAAATGTCAATTATATGGGCACCCCGAGAAGTACTGTCGGGCAGACAGCCCGACCTGCGGCCGCTGTGGCACTACGGGGCACCGTAGTGCGGACTGCAAATCTAACACGGTCGTGTGCGCCACATGCACCAAATTCAAGAGACCAGAAGCCGCAACACATTCAACAGCCTCCAGAGACTGCCCCGCAAGAACTCACGCCGAGGGAAGATCTATAGCGGCCACTCGGTACATTCACATATAAAACGCTGAAGATTGGGCAAATCAACTTAGGAAGAGGCGAGCTCGCCACCGATGAGCTCCCTGCAGTGGCGGGGGGGCTGGGTCTCGATATCGTTCTTGTTCAAGAACAATATTGGGGATCTAGCCTCATCCTAAGCTGTGGGGAGCAGTCGGGGGCGGGTGTTTACGTCCACCGAAATGACATCGCAGTAGCTATCATCCACCACCTCAGCTCAAAAAAATGTATGGTGGTCCACGTGGGGGATGCTGACCTGTATCTTATATCAGCGTATTTTAAATACAGTGACGACGTAGAAGAACATGCCCACCACCTAACTATGATCCTGCACAAGCTAAGAGGGAAGAGGGTCGTCGTGGGAGTGGACTCTAATGCCCACTCACCCTTGTGGTTCTGTACCGACAGCCAGGCTTTTGGCAGGGGTCCCGCAGCTGAGCGACGTCGACAGGCGGTGGAGAATATCATCATCTCCACCGGCGTCAGGATCGCGAACAAAGAAGGTCAGCCGGCAACATTTTCAACAGCTAACGGTGAGTCCAATGTGGACCTCACGCTTTGCGGCGGGCCCTGTCGGGTGTCTGGCTGGACGGTGCACCCACACATAAGCTGCAGTGACCACCGACTGATTACTTTCAGAGTCGAGATTTTTACAGGAGGACGTAGACGGCCACAAGAATGTGACGAGCCAATCGACGAGCCGGTGCGCTTTCGGGACCGGGGCGTCGACTGGTCCGGCTTCAGATCGGCGATTCACTGTAAGGTAGATACGATAGACTTCTCCAAACCGGCCTCCGAGGTCTCAGGAGGGTTCACTAGCTTGATTATCCAATCAGCAGTGACTTTCCTGGGACCAAAGAGGAAAACCCGGGAGGCAGGGTATGAATGGTGGACGCCTGAACTGGACCGCCTTCGCCGACGGTGCTGCGCCTCGCGTCGAGCGTGGCAACGCACCAGGCGCGTTGGCGGGCCAGCGGAGGAACGCGCGGGTGATGTATTCAGAAGGGACAGAGCAACATACAGAAGAAGGAAGAAGGAAACTGAAATCGGGTTTTTCCGGGGGCTGGCCGAATCGGGTAACCATGACCCGTGGGGCCTAGCCTACTGCGCTGCTAGTGGGAGGAATCGACCTCCCTCTAACGTACTTAACGGCACGACATTCGCCAACGAATCTGCGGGAACGATGGATGAGGCCATGCGATATTTGGTGTACGCTCTGTGCCCCGACGACAATTTGTCTAGGGACACCGAGTACCACACCCAGGTGCGGATCTCGGCTGCTATCGTTCCCTCAGGTCCCAATGCTCTTCCTCCTTCTGCCGACAGGTTGGGACTCATGATTAGGCGGCTGCCTAACACTGCTCCAGGGCTCGACGGGGTGACCTCCAGGATTCTGCGCAACGTCTGGGCCGCTGCATCTGTGGAATTCCACAAGATGTATGCCAAATGTATCGACGAGGGCGTGTTTCCCGACGTCTGGAAGGACGGTCGTCTTCTGGTTCTGCCAAAAGGCAATAATAAGCCACTCAGTGACCCAAAGGCGTATCGCCCAATAACGCTTCTCTAGGTTCTTGGGAAGCTCTTAGAGCATGTCATTCTGTACTGTGCCCTTCATATTCAAAGGGATATATCGTCCTGCCAGCACGGATTCTCCGTTGGAAGGTCGACTGTGTCGGCCTTGGACGCCGTTATATCGGTGGGAAGGGATTCCCCAGCGCGATATGTCCAGGTGGTGCTCCTGGATATCTCGGGGGCCTTCGACAATGCCTGATGGCCCATGATTATAGTCAAGGCTAAGAGAGGAGGCTGTCCGGCCAACATCTATAAGATGCTGGCGGACTACTTCTCTCGCCGCCGAGTTGGCCTCTTCGTGGGTGATCGGGTATTGTGGAAGGCGTCCACCATGGGATGTCCACAGGGCTCCGTCCTGGGTCCAGCGCTGTGGAATCTTTTGATGGATGACCTTCTGAGACTGCCTCTACCGGAGGGTGTGCGCATCGTTGCATATGCCGATGATGTTACCGTTCTGATCGAGGCACAGTCGAGAGCGGAGATTGAGTCCAGGGCATCATGTGCCTTGGACCTTGCCTCGGTCTGGGGTGCCCGTAATAGACTTGGTTTTTCTTCTACTAAATCTGCCACATTAACCATCAAAGGCAAATTCAAAAGGCTCCCAGTCATCAAACTCGACGGTGCCTCGATTGGATCGGTTAGCAGCGCGGTCCTCTTGGGGGTGGTGGTCGACGAGGGTCTTCTGTTCACGCAGCATGCGCAGTCAATTGTTACTCGGCCTGCCAACTGTTTTGGGAAGATGTCGTGGGTGTCGGCATCCTCTTGGGGTATCCGATACCCGGGGCTTCGTGTACTTTACCAGGGGACCTTTGTAGCAACTCTGACGTATGCTGCGTCCTGCTGGTTCCGGCGGGCTGAGGTTGGACACGTGAGGGATCTAATGCTCCGGGGGTAGCGGCCTGCACTTGTGCTGCTGACTAAGGCCTACCGGTCAGTAAGCACTGCCGCGCTTCCCGTCCTTGCGGGGGTCCTTCCGGCTGACCTTGAGGTGATCCGTGCTGGTGGGACGGAGTCGGCTCGTACTCATGTTCCCAGGCCTGAGATGAGCAGGCTAAAGCGCGAACGTTTGGAATTCGCTGTGCGTGTTTGGCAGGACAGGTGGGCCCAGGAGATGAGTGCATGTGTTTTACTGTTAGGTTAGTTTTTAGGTTAGTTAGTGTAGGCACGTGGACGGTGACAGCTGCCACCTTCAATTGACACTTCATCGTACAATTTGACACCTGTCAGTTACACCGACAGCTGTCAAACGGCCAGTTTTACAGCGCGGCCACCGACCCTTTCGGCCGGCCGCCTGCATCCTGCAGGCAGGTGGGTTCTTCGTGCGTAGAGGGCGCTACTGTCGGCTCGCAACATGGATGAAGACGATGAGCAGAGTGTCTTCGCGTTGCGCCCGAGCATCGGGCGCAGTCCGCCGGAACCGCGTAGCTCCGCGCCTCAGACGTCTGCCAGCGACAAGGGTAAGCGCGCGCTTGGATCACCCGAAGAGATCCCAGCTCGACGGCCGCGCGTGGAGGCTCGCCGGGAGACTTTGGGCAGGCCACCGCCCCCCCCCGTAGCAGGTATCCAAAATCCGACTACAACAAAATCTACAGGCAAACAACTGACACAGCTAGTGGGGCAGGAAACCGAAGAGGAACTGCTCGACAGCATCAATACGTAGTTAAAATCCACCATGGGAGTGGCCAACTCAGCTGGGAAGTTAAATAAGGCGGACGTTGGTGCCATCCAGGCCTCGGTCCAAACCATCTTGGCTCGCTGCGGCATATTCGGCCTCAGGATTTCAAAGGCCCGCAGTGAAGTTAAATGCCTTGAGGAAAGGCTCCTCAGGAAAGACATGGAGATTGCTCTGCTGCAGGAGAAGCTTGCGTCTCTGGAGGCAGGTACGTCAGGCGGCATAACCACCTCCCCAATTAAGTCGTACGCGCAGACTCTGAGAACCAGAGGCAACGATATCCCGATACCAGCACCCGTGGGCCCGGTCCTCTCCATCTATCCGGCTGAATCAGGGTCGGCGCTGAAGACCGCTGACGCTACAAAAGCCGAACTTAAAAAATCCATTGATCCGCGCGCACTTGGAATCCAGGTCGAAAAGGTGCGTCGAATTGGCAACGCTGGGATATTGCTACAAACGACTAGTGAGGCTGCAGCTAGGAAAATCAGAGACACTGCGCCGCCAACCTTGAAGGTGACTGAGCCCAAACAGCGTCAACCACTTGTAGCCATATCCGGCATCTCAGAGGACCTGACCCCGGACACTCTCTTATCGGCAATCCACGAGCAAAACATCACTGAAGACGCTGAATGGCCCCTGGCCAAATTTAAGGCCGAGTGTCGAGTGGCATTCAAGAAAAACCGGCGAGAGAGCAGCACCATAACAGCTATATTGGAATGCTCACCTAATCTTCGTAACAAGCTAGTACTGCTAAGAAAAATCTACATAGGCTGGGACGTATGCGGTGTCCACGATTTCGTGTGCGGTCACATGTTGCAGCAAATGTCAACTCTACGGCCATCCAGAGAAGTACTGCCGTGCAGAAACTGCAACATGTGGCCGCTGCGGATCCCAGGGGCACCGCAGCGCAGACTGTCAATCTACTATAGTGAAGTGCGCCACGTGTACGAAGTTCAAGCGATCAGACGCTGGAAGCCACCCGACTGCCTCCAG
Source organism: Cephonodes hylas (assembly GCA_030295005.1). NCBI lineage: Eukaryota > Metazoa > Arthropoda > Insecta > Lepidoptera > Sphingidae > Cephonodes > Cephonodes hylas. The sequence goes on along the minus strand of AP025385.1, from coordinate 42,179 downwards.
GGACTGCCCAGCGAGAGCGCACGCAGAAGGGAGAACTATTGCAGCAACAAAATACATTCACGCCTAGACCACTAAAAATAGGCCAGCTAAATCTAGGTAGGGGCGAGCTCGCCACTGATGAGCTCCCCTCAGTGGCGGGGGAGCTGGGTCTCGATATTGTTCTTGTTCAAGAACAATATTGGAGATCCGGCCTCATCCTAAGCTGTGGGGAGCAGTCGGGGGCGGGCGTCTACTACGTCCATCGCAACAACGTTACGGTCGCGGTGCTCCACCACCTCTGCACGCGGGACTGCATGGTGGTGCATGTCGCCGAAGCTGATACTTACCTAATTTCAGCATATTTCCGATACAGTGAGGACGTCGAGCGGCACGTGCACCACTTGTGCGAGGTTCTGCGCAAACTTCGGAACAAGAAGCTTATAGTGGGCGTGGACTCCAACGCCCACTCACCGATGTGGTTCTGCGAGGACAGCCAGACACACGGCCGAGGCGAGTCAGCGGAGAAGAGGCGTCGGGCGGTGGAAGACCTAATCATATCTCTCAACCTGAGGATATGCAACAGAGAGGGGCAACCCCATACCTTCAGCACGGCGAATGGCGAGTCGAATGTCGACTTAACACTTTGTAGCGGGAGCTGCCGTGTGTCTGGTTGGACTGTACACCCATCGGCGAGCACCAGCGACCACAGGATGATAACTTTCCATTTACAGGGACATCAGGATGGGCGTGGACGACCGCAGGAGTGTGCCGAGCCAGTTGACGAGCCGATGTGCTTTCGGGATCGGGGTGTCGACTGGCCCGGCTTCAGATCGATGGTGCACTGTAAGGTGGGAGAAATTGATTACTCCAGGCCGGCCTCTGAGGTTTCCAGGGATTTCTCTAGTCTGATCGTTCGGTCGGCTATGGTCTTCCTGGGGCCAAAGAGGAAACCCCGGGCTGGGGGTTATGAATGGTGGACGCCAGAACTGGACCGCCTGCGTCAACGGTGTGGTGCCTAGCGCAGAGCCTGGCAGCGCACCCGGCGTGCGGGCGGGCCGGCGGAGGAATATGCGGGTGAGGTTTTTCGGAAGGATAGAGCTGCATACAGAAGAAGGAAGAAGGAAATTGAGATCGAGTTTTTCCGGGGGCTGGCCGAATCGGGTAACCAAGACCCGTGGGGCCTGGCCTACCGTGCGGCTAGTGGGAGGAACCGTCTCCCCACTAATGTAATTAACGGCACGACCTTCGCCAACGGGCATGCTGGAACGGTGGATGAAGCTTTGCACGGCCTGGTGCATGCTCTGTGCCCGGACGACGATTTGTCGACGGATTCCGAGTATCACACTCAGGTGCGGATTTCGGCTGCCATCGTTCCTTCATGCCCGAGTGCTCTTCCTCCTTCTGTCGATAGGCTGGGGCTCATGATTAGGCAACTGCCTAACACGGCTCCAGGGCTCGATGGGGTGACCGCCAGGATCCTACGTAACGTCTGGGCCGCTGCATCTGTGGAATTCCACAGAGTGTATGCCAAATGTGTGGACGAGGGCGTGTTTCCTGATGTCTGGAAAGACGGTCGTCTCCTGGTCCTGCCAAAAGGCAACGGCAAGCCTCTCAGTGATCCGAAGGCGTACCGTCCAATCACGCTTCTTCCGGTACTTGGAAAGCTCTTAGAGCATGTAATTTTATATTGCGCCCCTCATATCAAACAAGGTATATCGCCCTGCCAGCACGGATTTTCTGCGGGTAGGTCGACGGTGTCGGCCTTAGATTCTGTCATATCGGCGGGAAGGGATTCCCCGGCGCGTTACGTCCAGGCAGTGCTCTTGGACATCTCGGGCGCCTTTGACAATGCTTGGTGGCCCATGATAATGGTCAAGGTGAAGAGAGGAGGCTGCCCTGCCAACATCTACCGGATGTTGGCGGACTACTTCTCTAATCGCCGAGTTGGCCTTTTCGTGGGAAGCCGGGTATTGTGGAAGGGGTCCACCATGGGGTGTCCGCAGGGTTCTGTCTTGGGCCCCGCGCTGTGGAATCTCTTGATGGACGACCTTCTGCGGCTGCCGCTCCCGGAGGGTGTGCGCATCGTAGCTTATGCTGACGATGCCACCGTCCTGATCGAGGCGCAGTCGAGGGCGGAGATTGAAAACAAGGCAGCATGTGCCCTCAATTTGATCTCTGCCTGGGGGGTTCGGAATAGGCTGGGTTTCTCTTCTTCAAAGTCAACATCTATAACAATAAAGGGTAAATTTAAGAGACCACCTCTCATTAGACTCGATGGCGCCTCGATCAGGTCAGTTGGCTGCGCTACCCTCCTGGGGGTTGTGGTCGACGAGGGTCTCCTTTTCACGCGGCATGCACAGTCTATAGTGGACAGGGCGGCGAACTGCTTCGGCAAGATGTCACGCGTGTCGGCATCCTCCTGGGGCGTTCGCTTCCCTGGTCTTCGGATATTATACCAGGGCACCTTCGTTGCTACACTTGTATATGCCGCGTCCTGCTGGTATCGGCGGGCTGAGGTCGGATACGTGAGGGAACTACTGCTTCGGGGACAGCGGCCTGCACTTGTGCTGCTGACAAAGGCCTACAGGTCGGTAAGTACTGCTGCTCTCCCTGTTCTAGCGGGTGTCCTTCCGGCTGACCTTGAGGTCATCCGTGCTGGCAGAGTGGAGGCGGACCGCAAGTCTGTTCCGAGGTCCGAGATGAGCAGACTAAAACGCGAACACTCGGAATTCGCTGTGCGTATTTGGCAGGATAGGTGGGCCCGGGAGACGAAAGGTCTCGAGCTGAAAAGTTTCTTCCCCGACGTGTCCGGTAGACTCAACTCTCGTTGGGTCGCACCGGATCATGCAACGTCTCAGATTCTGTCGGGTCACGGGTGCTTCAACAAGCGCCTTAGTGGCATGCAGCTTATTGATAGTGCGATGTGTGATTGCGGCGAAAGCGAGGAGGACAGGCACCACGTTCTGTGGTACTGTCCACTATACGACGATATCCGCTGGCGGATGTTAGACAGCATTGAGCTGAGGACACTGGGTCCGGCCTGGTATACTGATCTCGTGAGTACTCCGGGGAATTTCAGACGGCTTCGGGATTTCGCGCACTCGTGGTTTCACAAACGGAATGGCCTCAGCGACGATATGGACAGTCAGGCGTCGCAAGACGCCAACGTTTCGTGACGTGCATGCCCCAGAAAGGGGAGAGTTGCAAAAGGGACAAGGACGAAGAGTTAAATAATTTGTAGGGAGCATAATGCGAGCGCGGCTGAGTGCAAACTGCAATGCAGACGGCAGGTTCCGCGCTCGTACTCCCGCGATTGGGCCCATATAACCGATCAGGTTGGTTGGGCCATGGGAAGGTGGAGGGTTTGTCCCTATCTACTGACTGTCCCTATCTACGCGGTAGTGAGCGGACGTGTTTGCGGTGCGCTCCGTGCAGCTACGTGTAGTTTGGTGTATTATAGTGTTTTCTTCATACTTTTTGTGCAGTTTCGTGTGTGTTGCGTGTCGTTGAGGTCCCCTGGGATCTCCGACGCGCCCCACCGGTGCTGTGGACGGGCCAGGACCCCTTTGTACTTGTGATTTGTTGCTCCAGACGCCGTGAGGACGTACTGTCTTATATTATTTGTGTTCTCTGCCGTTTTGTTACTTGTTTGCTTCAGTTCGCGTTTTAACTATTAAACTACAACCCGTATAACATTAGTGTATTAGCTGTAGTATAGTTTTAGGCTTGGATTGGGTTTGCTATCTTTAATTTGTGCACGTGTTGTAGAGTGGGTTGTCTTCGGTTAGTTTAGGTAGCACGTGGATCTGCCCTGTGGCAAGGGGGCGTTAGAATCTCACCACGGTATCCCCTGCCTGTCGTAAAAGGCGACTCAAAGGGGCCCTTGGGGTCGCTGAGCGCGCTGCGGGGGCGGCGCGTCCTCAATGAAAGTGACCCCGAGCGGGGCGGCGGCACTGTGGCCTGTGTACGTCGCGGGCGCCCATCCACAACCAGGGCGCCCAAACAAAGCTAGTGGGGGCGTAACTGCGCCCCCTTTTAACTCCGAGACGTCCGAGACAATTACGTCTCGGAGGCGCACCGGGCGGCTGTGGTTAACGGTGGGCGCCTCTCGCTCACGTACCATGGTCGCCCAACTTGGCGCGGAGATGGCCACCGGGGGGTTTTGGTCGGTATGCCGGTTTAGGGATTTCGTTAGGGACCCAGCCCGGCACTAACATCTGCGCGGACATGACGTCGCCGCGCGCCGGGCTGGAAGACCGGTGACCCCGACATACGCTTCCCGCCCCCCACTGCCCCCGGGCTGGCGGGAAGTAAAGCCATAAACAGCTTTCCCCTCGATAACAAAAAAAAAAAAAAAAAAAAAGGTAGCACGTGGATCAATCTCGGCGATTCTGCGCGTCAAGGCACAAGCGGAGGGAGAAGTGGCCCGGGGCAAATTCGTCGTGGCGGTGTCCTTGGACATCGCCAATGCTTTTAACACCCTGCCCTGGGCCTGCATAGAGGAAGCACTGCGGTACCACGTGGTGCCACCCTATCTCATGCGCTTGGTGCACTCGTACCTATCCAACAGGGACGTGGTGTATCCGGGCGCCAACGGGTGGCACCGAAGAGCGGTGTCGTGCGGTGTTCCACAGGGGTCGGTTCTTGGGCCCCTTCTGTGGAACATCGGCTACGACTGGGTGCTCCGTGGTGCCAACCCCCGGGGCGTCGGCGTATTCTGTTACGCCGACGACACGCTCGTCACTGCGACGGGCGGGACCTTCCAGGAGGCCGCCGACCTCGCCGCGGTTGGAACTGGCAACGTGGCGAGGAGAATTCGGCGGCTGGGCCTCACGGTGGCCCTTCACAAGTCCGAGGCCATTTGCTTTCACCGGCCTCGGATGGGACCACCCGCTGGGGCCCACATTGAGGTTCAGGGCGTGCGAATTCCCATCGGCAAGCAGCTCAAATACTTGGGGCTGCTTCTTGACAGTCGGTGGGAATTCCGCGCCCATTTTGAGATGTTGCAGCCGAAGTTGCTGCGGGTGGCAGGCGCTCTATCTGGCCTGCTGCCCAACCTGGAAGGTCCAGGCATCCCTTGCCGAAGAATGTACATGGGAGTCGTGCGGTCGATGGCATTGTATGGAAGCCCAGTATGGGCCGAGTCTCTGAACAGCCGCTGCGTCGTTCTTTTGCGCAAACCTCAACGTGCGCTGGCGCAGCGACTGGTCAGGGGCTACCGCACGATCTCATACGAGGCGGCCTGCGTTCTGGCCGGGTCCCTGCCGTGGGACCTAGACGCCAAATTCCTCTCGCGTCTCTACCACCAGCGAGAGGAGGCGTCAAGTCGTGGGGACCGACTGTCCCCGAGAGAGGTTGAGGCAATGAAAGCCTCCCTCCGTACGGCCGCCGTGGAGGAATGGCGAACCAGGCTGGAGAATCCCAGTGCTGGTGCTAGAACCGTCGAGGCAGTGCGTCCTGTCCTCGACCAGTGGATGGACAGGCGCCACGGTGCGGCGACGTTCCGCCTGACGCAGGTGTTGTCGGGGCACGGATGCTTCGGCCACTACCTGTGTCGGGTGGCTATGAAGGAGGAATCGGCCGTGTGTCACCACTGTGACAACTGCCCGGATGACACAGCCCAGCACACCCTACAAGAGTGTCCAGCCTGGGAGTCGGAGCGCAGCACTCTCCGCGCTATTGTCGGTGCCGACCTCTCGCTCTCGGCCGTCGTATCTTCTATGGTCGAGAGTCCGAGGTCGTGGCGAGCGATGCTCTCCTTCTGCGAGCACGTCATGTCGCAGAAGGAGAGCGCGGAGCGGGATCGAGAGATCAACGATCCCGCCCGCCAAAGACGTCAGAGAAGGAGGCGCCGGGTCAACAGAGACAATTAGACCCGGCGCCCTGCCCTGTGGCAAGGGGGCGTTAGAATCTCACCACGGTATCCCCTGCCTGTCGTAAAAGGCGACTCAAAGGGGCCCTTGGGGTCGCTGGGCGCGCTGCGGGGGCGGCGCGTCCTCACTGAAAGCGACCCCGAGCGGGGCGGTGACACTGTGGCCCGTGTACGTCGCGGGCGCCCACTCGCAACCAGGGCGCCCAAATCAAGCTAGTGGGGGTGCAACTGCGCCCCCTTCAAATTCGTGAAGGCCGGGACGTTCACGTCCCGGAGGCGCACCGGGCGGCTGCGGTTGACGGTGGGCGCTTCTCGCCCGCGTACCGTGGTCGCCCCACTCGGCGCGGTGATGGCCACCGGGGGGTTTTGGTCGGTATGCCGGTTTAGGGATTTTTTATTTTGTTAGGGACCCAGCCCGGCACTAAGATCTGCGCGGACCTGACGTCGCCGCGCGCCGGGCTGGAAGACCGGTGACCCCGACATACGCTTCCCGCCCCCCACCGCCCCCGGGCTGGCGGGAAGTAGAGCCATAATCGCTTTCCCCTCGATAACAAAAAAAAAAAAAAAAAAAAAAAAAGGTAGCACGTGGATGTTCGACGTCTGTCATAATCAAGTGACAGATCATTTGTGACAGCTGTCACTTTCGACGTTGGCAGGCATATTTTACAGCTCACTTATCGATCCATTGAGCCAGTTACGCACATCCTGCGTGCAGGGTGCCTCTGTTTGAGAGGGCGCTACCATCGCTGGAGGACGACGACGACATCAGCGCCTTCGTCTCTAGGCCCAGTATAGGGCGAAGCCCGCCTGAAAAGCGAGTTGTTTCGTCGGGAGAATCTGTCACGGAAAGCAAGAAGGAGAAGAGACCGCTGGGATCACCAGAGGAAGCCCCCGCCCGCAGACCAAGGATGGAGCCACGGAGGGATACCCTGGGCAGACCCCCTCCCCCTCCGATTGCGGGCATCAGCACAGCAGCGCCAAAACACTCTCCTGGGAAGCAGCTATCTCAATTAGTCGGCCAGGAAACGGAAGAGGAATTACTGGATAGCATTAATGTGTCTCTTAAATCAATTTGTTGCTAACAGCGCGGGAAAGCTCAATAAGGCCGACGTCGGCGCCATACAGGCAGCGGTCCAAACAGTCCTAGCGCGCTGTGGCGTCTACGGTATTAGAACCTCCGAGGCACGCAGCGCAGCTAAATCTCTCGAGGAACAAATCAGGTACAAGGACCTCAAGATCTCAGTCCTTGAGGACAAACTAGCAAATCTAGAGGCGGCCACAACAGCTCCGTCGGGTGACCGGTCCGGAAGCTCAGTACGATCTTACGCCCAGACACTCAGAACCAGGGGGTCTGAAATCCACATCCCTACGCCAGTGGGCCCGGTCCTGACCATCTATCCCTCAGACGCAGGGTCAGCACTTACAACCGCGGACGCCACCAAAGCGGAATTGAAAAAAGCCATTAACCCGCGCACAATGAACCTCCAAGTAGAAAAGGTCAGACGAATCGGCAACGCTGGCATTCTATTGCAGACCACCAGTGAAGCTAGCGCGCAGAAGATCAAGGAGGTGGTCCCGCCGACCCTGAGGGTATCTGAGCCTAAACCCAGGCACCCCTTGGTGGCGGTGTCTGGTATATCGGAGGACTTGGCCCAGGACCAATTACTGCGAGCGATCCATGACCAAAACATCATCGAGGACAGCGACTGGCCGTTACCACGTTTCCTGAAGGAGTGCCGAGTAGCCTTCAAAAAGAACAGGCGAGAGAGCAGCTCGGTAACGGCCATATTGGAATGCACCCCTAGTCTGAGAAATAAACTCGTGGGGCACAAAAATGTATACATTGGATGGGATGTCTGTGGTGTCCACGACTTCGTGGCGGTCACATGTTGCAGCAAATGCCAGATGTACGGCCATCCCGAGAAGTACTGTCGAGCGGATGGCCCAACATGTGGCCGCTGCGGAGCTGCTGGGCACCGCAACACGGAATGCAAATCAACGAGCGTCAAATGTGCCACATGCGCTAAGTTTAAGCGTGCGGATGCAGCAAGTCACCCGACAGCATCCAGGGACTGCCCTGCCAGGGCTCATGCAGAGGGACGTTCAATAGCGGCAACCAACTACATTCACGCCTGAATCCTTGAAGGTAGGGCAGATAAACTTGGGGGGGGGGCGAACTCGCGACGGACGAGCTCCCCGCAGTGGCGCGCGAGCTCGGTCTCGATATCGTTCTTGTACAAGAACAGTACTCGAGATCGAGTCTCGTCTTAAGCTGCGGGGCGCAGCCCGGAGCGGGCGTCTACGTCCACCGCCAAGACATCACGGTCGCGGTTCTACACCACCTGTCCTGGAGGCACTGCGTCGTAGCCCACGTCGATGAGGGCGATGTATACGTCGTTTCAGCCTACTCTAAATTCGGGGACGATATCGGCCCCCACATCTTCCATCTAAACAAGGTGCTACAGGAACTAAGAGGAAAAAGAGTGGTGGTGGGGGTTGACTCCAACGCACACTCCCCGGTATGGTTCTGCCCCGACAGTCAGACACACGGCAGGGGAGCAGTCGCCGAACATAGAAGAGAATCTATGGAAAACTTAATTATCACCAACAACCTCATTTTGTGTAACATGGAGGGCCAGCCACCGACCTTCGCCACCGCCAACGGTGAATCAAACGTCGACCTTACCCTTTGCAGTCGGTCGTGCCGTGTGTCTGACTGGACGGTGCATCCGGCGGCCAGCACCAGTGACCATCGTCTCATCACTTACAGGATCACGGGTGGACAACCGCAAGAGAGCGCCGAGCCAAATGGCGAGCCGGTGTGTTTCCGGGATCGGGGTGTCAATTGGTCCGGCTTTAGGACGATGATCCACTGTAAGGTAGGTTGTATGGATTTCAGAAAACCGGCCTCTGAGGTCGCCAGGAGGTTCACAGATATGATCATCCAGTCTGCCACAGCCATCCTGGGGCCTAAGAGGAAAAACCGAGAGTCTGGCTATGAATGGTGGACGCCAGAACTCGATCGCCTGCGCCGAAGGTGCTGCGCCCTGCGTAGAGCTTGGCAACGCACCAGACGCGTGGGCGGGCCAGCGGAGGAACAAGCGGGTGAAATGTACAGAAGGGAAAGGGCCGTATACAGAAGAAGGAAGAAGGAAGTTGAGACCGGGTTCTTCCGGGGGCTGGCCGAATCGGGTAATAACGACCCGTGGGGCCTGGCCTACCGAGCAGCGAGCGGGAGGAACCGTCCTCCCGCCAATGTAATTAATGGCACGAAATTCGCCGATGGTTTTGCGGGAACGGTAGAAGAAGCCATGCACGGTCTAGTGTATGCTCTGTGCCCCGATGACTTTGTGTCGGGGGACACTGAGTACCACTCTCAGGTGCGGATCTCGGCATCTCTCGTTCCCTCAACACCTGATGCTCTTCCTCCTTCTGCCGACAGACTGGGACTCATGATTAGGAATCTTCCTAACACGGCTCCAGGGTTCGATGGGGTAACCGCCAGGATTTTACGCAACGTCTGGGCCGCTGCATCAGTGGAATTCCATACTGTGTACGCCAAATGTGTGGACGAGGGCGTGTTTCCTGATGTTTGGAAAGACGGTCGTCTCTTGGTCCTGCCGAAAGGCAATAAAAAGCCTCTCAGTGACCCAAAGGCGTACCGCCCGATTACGCTTCTCTCGATATTTGGGAAACTTCTTGAACACGTCATCCTTCACTGTGCTCCTCAGCTCCAACGTGAGATTTCGCCCTGCCAGCATGGATTCTCTAAGGGAAAGTCGACGGTGACGGCCTTGGACGCAGTGTTCTCGGTGGGAAGGGATTCCCCGGCGCGTTATGTCCAGGCGGTTCTCTTGGACATCTCTGGTGCCTTTGACAATGCCTGGTGGCCCATGATTATGGTCAAGGTGAAGAGGGGGGGTTGTCCGCCAAACATCTACAAGATGCTGGCGGACTACTTCGCTCGACGCCGTGTTGGCCTCTTCGTGGGTTCCCGGGTATTGTGGAAGACATCGACCATGGGGTGTCCTCAGGGTTCCGTCTTGGGCCCGGCGCTGTGGAATCTCTTGATGGATGACCTCCTGAGGCTGCCGTACCCGGAGGGTGTGCGCGTCGTGGCGTACGCCGACGACGCCACTGTGCTGATCGAGGCACAGTCAAGGGCGGAGATCGAGTCGAAGGCACTATGTGCTCTCGATTTGGTCTCGGCCTGGGGTGCCCGTAACCGCCTGAGCTTTTCATCCGCCAAATCGGCAAGTTTAACTCTTAAAGGCAAGCTCAAAAGGCCCCCGGTCATCAAACTTGGCGGTGCCTCGGTCAGTTCAGTTGGCAGCGCCACCCTGCTGGGGGTGGTAGCTGAGGGGGGGCTTCTATTTACGCGGCATGCCCAGAGCATCGTCACCCGGGCGGCGAACTGTTTTGGCAAGGTGTCGAGAATCTCGGCATCTTCCTGGGGCGTTCGCTACCCTGGTCTCCGGGTTCTATACCAGGGTACCTTTATCGCGACTCTGACGTATGCTGCGTCCTGCTGGTTCAGGCGTGCCGAGGTTGGACACATCAGGGACCTCCTGCTCCGGGGGCAGCGGCCTGCACTTGTGCTGCTGACTAAGGCCTACCGGTCGGTTAGCACTGCCGCTCTCCCCGTCCTCGCGGGGGTCCTGCCGGCTGACCTGGAGGTGATTCGTGCTGGCGGTACTGAAGAGGCACGTAAATCCGCGCCCAAATCTGAGATGAGCAGGCTGAAGCGCGAACATTTGGAGTCCGCTGTGCGTATTTGGCAGGACAGGTGGGCTCAGGAGACGAAAGGTCTCGAGCTCAAAGCATTCTTCCCCGACGTGTCCGGTAGACTCAGCTCGCGCTGGGTCACACCGGATCATGCAACGTCTTAGATACTGACGGGTCACGGGTGCTTCAACAAGCGCCATAGTGACATGCGACTTATTGAAAGTGCATCTTGTGAATGTGGGGAGAGCGAGGAGGATAGGGATCACGTCTTGTGGACCTGCCCATTGTATGATGACATCCGCGCATGCTAGAAGGCATCGACCTGAGCACGCCAGGTCCGGCTTGGTGTCCGGATCTGGTAAGTACACCGGGGAACTTCAAGAGGCTACAGGACTTCGCACACTCGTGGTTTCGCATAAGGAACGGACGCGGTGCAGATATGGACAGTCTCGCGCCGCAAGGCGCAACCGTGCTGTGACGTGCATGCCCCAGAAAGGGGAGAATTGCAAAAGGGACAAGGACGTAGAGTTAAACAATTTGTAGGGAGCATAATGCGAGCGCGGCTGAGTGCAAACTGCTATGCAGACGGCAAGTTCCGCGCTCGTACTCCCGCGATTGGGCCCATATAACCGATCAGGTTGGTTGGGCCATGGGAAGGTGGAGGGTTTGTCCCTATCTACGCGGTAGTGAGCGGACGTGTCTGCGGTGCGCTCCGTGCAGCCACGCGTTGAAAAATTGGTTATCGGTGTTTTATTGTGACTTACTGTGCTAAAGTGCGTGCGATTGTGCCGTCGAGTCCTACGGGAGCTCCGGCGCATCCCACTAGCGCTTGTGGACGGGCTAGGACCCATAGTTTTGAGTGGTAATCAAGACGCCGCAAGGTTGTACTTTCACATACTTTACTTTCGCTTTATTTCGTGTTATTTTCGGTTAGTGTAGCTAGTTTGTAGATTATTTTAGTTTAGTGACATTTATCAACATTTGCGATTAGGTTTTAGGCATTAGGGAACCTACACGTTTTTTTGACTCTCAGTGAGCACGTGGTGTAGAAATAGGTTCGATTTAGGTTAGGAGTGTAACGCACGTGTCTTGTGTCAAACTCAATTGACAGTTGCGGCGATAGTGACGTTTATCAACATCGTTGACAGCTGTCAACGGCCAGTGAACTTTTACAGCTCGGCCACCGACCGTTTGGCCACCCATCTGCGTCCTGCGAGCGGGTGATCTCCTGCAACACAGGGGGCGCTACGATCGCTGCGAAACATGGAAGAAGAGGACGAACATAGCGTATTCGCATCTCGCCCGAGCATTAGGCGTAGTCCTCCCGAGGCGCGAATACCAGCGCCTACGACGGCTGCGGACAAGGGGAAGCGCGCGCTGGGCTCGCCCGAGGAGGTTCCGGCGAGGCGCCCGCGCGTTGAGGCGCGCCGGGAGACGCTGGGCAGGCCCCCGCCCCCCCGGTATCAGGAATATTAAGCACAGCAGCGCCGAAGCAATCCGCAAGGAAACAGCTATCTCAGCTGGTTGGACAAGAATCCGAAGAAGAACTTTTGGAAAGCATAAACGTCTCCTTGAAGTCCATCATGTCGGTGGCTAATGGTGCGGGAAAACTAAACAAGGCTGACATCGGCGCCATCCAGGCGGCAGTACAGTCAGTCCTGGCGCGCTGCGGCGTATATGGCATCAGGACCTCCGAAGCGCGCAGCGCGGCCAGGTCCTTTGAGGAACAAGTTAAATACAAGGATTTGAAGATTACTATGCTGGAGAATAAAATCGCGAGCATGGAGGCGGCCACACCTGTCCTGTCGGGTGACGGGATCGTCGGACAACCGAGGTCATACGCGCAGATGCTTAGGACCAGGGGATCGGAGATCCCAATCCCGACGCCAGTGGGTCCGGTTTTAACTATCTACCCGTCAGACACAGGGTCGGCGCTAACAACTGCCGACGCTACCAAGGCAGAGCTGAAGAAGGCCGTAAACCCAAAGGCCGTAAACAGGGACAAGGATACAGAATAAAATAATTTGTAGGGAGCTTGACGCGAGCGCGGCTGAGTGCAAACTGCAATACAGACGGCAGGTTCCGCGCTCGTACTCCCGCGATTGGGCCCATATAACCGATCAGGTTGGTTGGGTCATAGGAAGGTGGAGGGTTTGTCCCTATCTACTCGGTAGCGTGCGGACGTGTTTTGGCTCGCTCCGCGCAGCTCCGCGTAGAAAAATTAATTATCGAAGTTATCTTGTGTTTTCGTGCGATACCGCAAGTGATTTGCGTCGTAGAGTTCCCTCGGGATCTCCGACGCTCATTGTGCGTGTTTTTGCATGGGCCAGGACCCTTATTTTTGTGTATTTTTGTGACTACTCCAGACGCCGTCAGGTTGTACTGTTTCTTGTTTTATTTATGCTTTACTTTCTGTGTTATTAGTGTATAGTGACTTTAGTTGTTCTGTACTGTATTTATTATTAATAACATTGGTTTTGTATTAGGTTTAGGCTATTAGATTAGGTTTTTGTACTGTTACTCGTGCACGTGGTGTGTTTTAAGGTTAGATTAGGTTAAGTAGCGTAGGCACGTGGTCCGTGACAGTTGTCAAATTCAACTGACAGCTGGACGGCCATCTGACGGCCAATGAGCCTTTGAGCCGGTTCCTCTATCCTGCAGGCAGGAAGCTTGCCCTTGTGTATAGAGGGCGTTACTGTGCCGCGATATGGAGGAGGACGATGAGCTTAGCGTCTTCGCGTCTCGGCCGAGTATCGGCCGCAGCCCGGCGGAGGCGCGCGGTGTCTCGTCGGCAGCAGCACCGAAGGATCCTACCAGCAAGAAAGAAAAGCGTGCCCTGGGGTCCCCCGAGGAGATTCCCGCGCGGCGCCCGCGCGTTGACTCTCGGCGCGAGACCCTAGGCAAGCCTCCGCCCCCGCCCGTTGCTGGGATCATGACGTCATCAGGCTCGACAACCACCAGGAGGAGCCTGGGTACCAAAATGTCACATCTGGTTGAGCGCGAAACGGAAGAGGAGCTGCTGGAAGGCATCAATGGCGCGCTCAAGGCGATCATGACGGTGGCGAATAGTGCCGGCAAGCTCAACAAGGCGGACGTTGGGGCCATCCAGGCTTCAGTACAATCCGTATTGGCCAGGTGCGGTATTTCTGGGATCCGTACATCGGAGGCGCGTCACATAACAGACACGTACGAGGAGAAATTGAAATGTAAAGAACTGGAAATTTCCCTCCTCCAGGGTAAAATCTCTGCACTGGAAGCGGCCTCTACCACGAACACCGGTGGCAACGTAACAATGGGCAGAACATCCTATGCGCAGATCCTCAGGACCCGCAAATCAGAAATCCCCATTCCGGATCCGGTGGGCCCGGTCCTGACGATATACCCATCGGAGTCGGGGTCAGCTTTGAAGACTGCAGATGAGACAAAAGCGGAGCTGAAGAGATCAATTAACCTTGGAGCTTTGCAGATCCAGGTAGAAAAGGTGCGGCGGATAGCCAATGCCGGAATACTTCTTCAGACGACGAGCGAGTCTGCTGCCAAGAAGATTAAGGAAGTGGTGTCCCCGACTCTGCGGGTGTCAGAACCGAAAACAAAGCAACCACTGGTGGCCATATCGAACATCTCGGAGGACCTGGCCCCCCAAACTATCATTAACGCAGTTTACGAGCAGAATATATCGGAAGAGCCAGATTGGATACTGGAGCGCTTCAGGTCGCAGTGCAAGGTGGCGTTCAAGAAGAACCGCCGTGAGAGTGCTTCCATCACCTGTGTGCTGGAATGCTCTCCGGAGCTTAGGAACAAAATGGTGGCACGTAAGAAGATATATATAGGATGGGACGTCTGTGGTGTCCACGACTTCGTGGGGGTGACCTGCTGCAGCAAGTGCCAGCTCTACGGTCACCCCGAGAAGTACTGCCGCGCCGAAAGCCCCACATGCGGGCGCTGCGGCACTGTTGGACATCGCAGCGCAGACTGCAAGACCGAAAAGACTATGTGCGCCACCTGCCACAAATTCAAGCGGCCTGAAGCGTCCCAACACTCTACGGCGTCGAGGGAATGCCCCGCGAGGGCGCATGCTGAGGATAGATCTATAGCTGCAACCCGGTACATTCTCGTTTAAGACACTGAGGATTGGCCAGCTTAACCTGGGGAGGGGCGAGCTTGCCACTGACGAGCTCCCTGCAGTGGCGGGTGAGCTGGGTCTCGATATTGTTCTTGTTCAAGAACAGTATTGGAGATCCAGTCTTATCCTAAGCTGCGGGGAGCAGTCGGGGCGGGTGTCTACGTCCATCGTAACGACATCTCGGTCGCGGTGCTCCATCAGCTGAGTACGAGGGACTGCATGGTGGTGCATGTGGCGGAAGCTGACGTTGTCATCATCTTAGCATATTTCAAATATGGTGACGACGTTGAGACCCATGCCCACCATGTAGCCAAAACATTACATTCTCTGCAGGGAAGGAGGATCATAGTGGGCGTTGACTCTAACGCCCACTCCCCAATATGGTTCTGCTCCGACAGTCAGACGGTCGGCAGAGGTCCCCTAGCGGAGCGGCGGCGACTTACTGTCGAAAACCTAATTATCGACCTTCCACACATATAACGGAGAATCAAACGTGGATATTACGCTCCGCGGTGGATCTTGCCGGGTGTCTGGCTGGACGGTGCACCCACACGTGAGCACCAGCGACCACAGACTCATCACCTTCACGTTGGACGAACACCAGGATGGGCGTGGACGACCACAAGAGGGTGCCGAGCCAATTGTGGAGCCGGTCTGCTTTCGGGACCGGGGTGTTGACTGGGCGGGAAGCAGGATACGAATGGTGGACGCCCGAACTGGACCGCCTGCGCCGAAGGTGCTGCGCCTCGCGTCGAGCTTGACAAAGCACCAGACGCGTAGGCGGGCCGGTGGAGGAACATGCGAGTGAAGTTTATAGAAGAGACAGAGCTGCATACAGGAGGAGGAAGAAAGAAACGGAACTCGCGTTTTTCCGGGGGCTGGCCGAATCGGGTAACCTTGACCCGTGGGGCCTAGCCTACCGAGCAGCAAGCGGGAGGAACCGTCCTCCCGAGAACGTCATAAACGGCACGACATTCGCCAACGGATCCGCGGGAACAGTGGATGAAGCCATGCACAACCTGGTGTATGCTTTGTGTCCTGACGACAAATTGTCGCGGGACACCGAGTACCACACCCAAGTGCGGATCTCGGCCTCCATCGTTCCCTCGGGTACTCATGCTCTTCCTCCCTCTGCCGACAGACTGGGCCTCATGATTAGGCGCCTGCCTAACACGGCTCCAGGGCTCGATGGAGTGACCGCCAGGATACTACGTAACGTCTGGACCGCTGCATCGGTGGAATTGTACGCTAAATGTGTCGACGAGGGCGTGTTTCCTGATGTCTGGAAAGACGGTCGTCTCCTGGTCCTGCCAAAAGGCAAAAACAAGCCTCTCAGTGATCGAAAAGCGTACCGTCCAATCACGCTTCTCTCTGTCCTTGGAAAATTATTAGAACACGTAATATTATACTGCGCCCCTCAGATCCAATCAGAGATCTCGCCCTGCCAGCACGGATTCTCTGCGGGAAGGTCGACAGTGTCGGCCTTAGATGCGGTCGTGTCAACAGGTAGGGATTCCCCAGCGCATTACGTTCAGGCCGTGCACTTGGACATCTCGGGTGCCTTTGATAACGCTTGGTGGCCCATGATCATGGTCAAGGCTAAGAGAGGGGGCTGCCCGCCAAACATCTATCGGATGTTGTCGGACTACTACTCTCGCCGCCGAGTTGGCCACTTTGTGGGCAGCCGGGTGTTATGGAAGGCGTCTACCATGGGATGTCCACAGGGCTCCGTCCTGGGCCCAGCGCTGTGGAATCTCTTAATGGACGACCTCCTGAGGCTACCGCTTCCGGAGGGTGTGCGCATCGTGGCATATGCCGACGATGCCATCGTCCTGACCGAGGCGCAGTCGCGGGCGGAGATCGAGTCGAAGGCACAATGTGCCCTAGACTTGATCTCGGCCTGGGGTGCCCGGAACCGCTTGAGTTTCTCCTCAGCCAAATCGGCAACCATTACAATAAAAGGCAAACTCAAGAGGCCCCCGGTCATCAGACTCGATGATGCCTCGATCAGGGCGGTCAGCAGCGCCACCCTGCTGGGGGTGGTGGTCGACGGAAGTCTTCTGTTCACGCAGCATGCACAATCCATCGTCAGTCGGGCGGCTAACTGCTTCGGGAAGATGTCGCGGGAGTCGGCATCTTCCTGGGGTATTCGCTACCCTGGACTCCGCGTACTGTACCAACGTACATTTGTTGCCACTCTAGTGTATGCTGCGTCCCGTTGGTACGGGCGCGCTGAGGTCGGGCACGTCAGGGACCCCCTGCTTCGGGGGCAGCGGCCTGCACTAGTGCTACTGACTAAGGCCTACCGGTCAGTCAGCACAGCCGCCCTCCCTGTTCTTGCAGGAATCCTTCCGGCCGACCTAGAGGCAATTCGTGCTGGTAGAACCGAGGAGGCCCGTAAGCTCGCGCCAAGGTCCGAGATGAGCAGGCTAAAACGCGAACATTTGGAATTTGCTGTGCGTATTTGGCAGGATAGGTGGGCTCAGGAAACGAAAGGTCTTGAGCTCAAATGCTTCTTCCCCGACGTGTCCGGGAGACTCAACTCACGTTGGGTCGCACCGGATCATGCAACGTCCCAGATCCTGAGGGGTCACGGGTGCTTTAACAAGCGCCTAAGTGACATGCGGCTCGTTGACAGTGCGATGTGTGAGTGTGGGGAGAGTGAAGCCAGGCACCACGTCCTGTGGCACTGCCCATTGTATGAGGACATCCGCCGGCGTATGTTAGAGGATATTGAACTGAGCACGCTGGCCCCAGCTTGGTACCCTGATCTGGTCAGCACTCCGGGGAACTACAAACGGCTTCAGGATTTCGCACACTCGTGGTTTCGCAGAAGGAGCAGCTACGGCGGAGTGGATACGGACAGTCACGCGCCGTAAAGCGCAACCGTGCTGTGTCGTGCATGCCCCTGAATGGGGAGAACTGACGTAGAAATAATTTGTAGGGAGCATGATGCGAGCGCGGCAGAGTGCACACTGCATAGCAGATAGCAGGTTCCGCGCTCGTACTCCCACGATTGGGCCCATATAACCGATCAGGTTGGTTGGGCCATGGGAAGGTGGAGGGTTTGTCCCTATCTACGCGGTAGCGAGCGGACTTGTCCTCGAAAAAGTAAGGCGTATCGGAAATGCAGGTGTGCTGCTCCAGACAACTAGTAAAGCAGCAGCGAAAAGAATCTGGGAAGTGGTCCCACCGACATTGAGAGTATCGGAGCCAAAACAGAGACATCCGCTGGTGGCAGTATCAGGTATCTCGGAGGACCAGGCCCCTGAGGCAATACTGAAGGCCATATTTGACCAAAATCTTTCAGAGGACTCGGAATGGCCGTTGGAACGGTTTAAGGCGCATAGCAGAGTTGCTTTTAAAAAGAACCGTAGAGAGGGACGCTCCATAACAGCCGTTCTCGAATGCTCTCCGGGCCTGAGAACAAAATTAGTGGCCCTGAACAAACTGCACATGGGGTGGGACGTCTGCGGTGTCCACGATTTTGTCTCAGTGACCTGCTGTAATAAGTGCCAACTTTACGGTCACCCTGAAAAGTACTGCAGGGCAGAGTCACCAACATGTGGGAAATGCGGGTCACTGGGACACCGCAGTACGGACTGCTCATCAACTACATCAAAATGCGCAACGTGCAGCAGATTTAAACGGTCGCATGCCACCACACACCAAACGGCATCAAGGGACTGCCCCGCGAGGTCACATGCGGAGGGCAGAACTATAGCAGCAACGTCCTACATTCACATATAAATCTCTTCGCATGGGATAGCTTAACTTAGGCAGGGGCGAGCTCGCCAATGACGAGCTACCCGCGGTGGCGGTGGAGCTGGGTCTCGATATTGTTCTTGTTCAAGAACAGTATTGGAGATCTAGCCTCGTCCTAAGCTGCGGGACGCAGTCGGGGGCGGGTGTCTACGTCCACCGTAAGGACATCTCCATTGCGGTGTTACACCATCTTTGCACCGCAAACTGCATGGTGGTTCATATAGCCGAAGCGGATATTTACGCAATTTCAGCATACTTTGGGGAGGATGTGGAAGGCCACGCCCACCACCTCTCTACGGTCCTCCACAAACTAAGAAGAAAACACATCGTGGTTGGAGTAGATTCCAACGCCCACTCGCCAATGTGGCACTGTACCGACAGTCAGACGCAAGGCAGGGGGCCCGCGGCAGAGCAACGTCGTTTGGCGGTGGAGAACATTATAATATCCACAGGAATCAAGATTTGCAATTTAGAAGGTCAACCGACTACTTTTCACACCGCTTACGGCGAGTCTAACGTAGACCTTACGCTCTGTAGTCGGCAACAAAAAAGAAAAGCCTGCCCTGGGATCACCGGAGGGGGTTCCAGCGAGATGTCCACGAATGGAGACTCACAGGGACACATTGGGCAAGATCAATTGCGGCTCCACGCTACACTCGTGTTAAATTCACTCAAGGTAGAACAAATAAATCGAGGGAGGGGTAAGCCCATTGCGGCGGTGGGGGACCTGTAATACGATATTGTTCTTCTCCAAGAACAATATTGGAGATTCAGCCTTATACGAACCTCGGGGTTGGGGGCACATGGAGCTATAGCGGCCGCAGTGCCTGACCACCTTTAGACGAGACTTTTGATATCAGCGTACTAAAACAGGGACGACAAAGATCCCCGTGTTCACCACCAGTGTGAAGTAATGCACAACCTAAAGAGGAAAACGGTGGTGGTAGTGTTTGACTCTAATGCCCACTCTCCCATGTGGTTTTGTACCGATACACTCATGTCAGAGGGGACTCACAGCAGCCAACAGCCGGTTACCTTCATTGCAGCGAAAATTGATTGCAATGCGGACCTTACTCTTCGCAGCGGGTCCTGGCGTGTTTGCCAACAAAAAGGGCGGTACTGTCATCGGGAAAATGAAGAGAGATGATTTCCTGAAAGCTTTTGTGTCTGAAGCTGTCTGTCTGTCTGAAAGTGCTGAAAGCTGGTCAGCTTTGTCGGTGTTCGCTATAGACGAGCTCCTTGCAGAGGCAGGAGGGGGGGAGGAGGAAGGGAGGGTAAGTATAATATTGTTTTCGTTGAAGAGCATGCCGCCTTTTTTTACTCAATGTTGTCTTGGTTTACAATATAAAGCTGTAAATGACTTGTGAAAGCTTACGAGTACTATCTCCATAACAACGCGTAATAATATTTTATTTGTATACGTGGATTTATGTATGTATCTATGTCTGTACATATGCTTTTCATGTATGTATGTTTTAATCATAAGTTATAGAACATTTTTATTGTCCACATTGCCTTCAGACACAGTACACACATAAATCCCTTTAGAAAGTCCAAGGTTGCCTTGAAAAGATCGCCATGTGCGATAAAGCCCCTGTTTGTACCTTGACATGTATGTATGTTTTTATGTTTCTCTTTCGATGATTCATAATTATTAATGAACAATGAAGTGCTAAATAAATATTATAAAAAATACTACTACATATACGAATTTTTTAACAATATTGTATTATATAAATTGTTATTTATTGTTCCAATAATGTTGATTGTTTTATTAAGTGACAATATTTAGAATATATTTGCTTATTATATACATATAAGTACACTTATATAAGTAGGCTTTGTCAAAATATTTAAAAGTAAACAAACAATTATGGTTCAAAACGCTGTTACTTCATTGGAAGACTCAAGATACCATGGCAGGATAACGTAATAGAAACAAGTTGTAGCCATACATTAAAGGCAAACCCCTCAATTTATCAACAGCTTTTCTTTACATCCACTGCTGGACATACGCTTCTCACATGGTACGTCACTGGACATGATCTTCGGGCCTCCTCATCCAACCGCTGCCAGCTACCTTGCGGATATCCTCCTGAACACGTTTCCCCCAACGGTTATTCTAAAAGAAACCCCTTAATAAAAGACCAAAATTATGCAGAGCTGGATAACAATACGACACTAATACAATGCAGACTTTCAGTCTATTATTTAGAAGACGGACCACAATGAAGTAGAAGAAAAAAATGCAGAATGAGTTTCAAATGCAGATTTAGATTGCAGATGAATTAAACAATATAGATTATCTTCTGACGTCATCGAAAATACAAACATGCGCCCAAAAAAACTGCATTACTGATTTCCACATCTTTAAACAAGGAACAAGACATCGTAATCCAGGATGCTTATATCAGCTGTGGACAATTATGAAGAAAGATATGGGTAAATGTGAAAAGCTGATATGGGAAACGGACGTTGAGGGTATTCATAAACTTATTTAAACCGTGGGTGACGAGTAACTTGCCTCACATTATTGATGGTATCAAAAAGAAGTTACTCGTTTACATATGGATATAATATAGCTCACCCAGACAGTACAGAGACTATGAAAATATAAACTATGGATTACTATATCGTTTCAGACACTATATTTAGAAACTTCAACACAGATATATCACTCAACTTTTTCTTTCAATCAATCAACAAGATAATATAATACAAGCCACTGATAATAAAGAAGTTATGCTGGGATTGGAAAAAAATGAAGAAGGTGTCCATCTCGACTTACATGGAGCCCTCTATGACTGAATATGATCTCACAATGAAGATCTATAAACTTTATAAAGGTATGCCTGTCATGCATGATGAAGTTAACGCCTATTGACCTAGTATAGCGAAGGGGGGAGACATAATCTTACGATTTCTGGTTGACGTTTTAAGACAATCTCAGCGAAACACTCAGTACCCAGGTGGTATGGCCATGTAATGAGGAGACCTAAACACATACACAAACCCTGGCTACAACACAGCATGAGGAAGCGCAATAAATTCCCTCTAACTTGGACATCCCTTATCAACAACGACATAAAGATAGCCCAAATCAATGTTCCAGAATAAAAGCATCTAGCAAAAAATTACGAGGAGAACCGACTTCGATGAAATAGGATATGGCTAAGCAAAGAGAGTTTTTGGAGAAAGATCTTAATAACTCCGGCCATGGTATGATGAAAATGATGCAGTAACAGGAAAAGTCACAAAACCCACGAGTAATATGCAGAAGTTTCATCGTTTGATATCAACCATGCTGTCCCTGGTGCATAGTAGCCTGCTGGTATGATCGTTTCCGGCACACTCCTATGCCCCGAGAACAGCGGGTTCGATTATTATCGACTCAACACATCTGGCGAATTACTAGGGTTTAATATATTAAACGACGGTATCACCTCTGTCTACCGTTTCTAATATATTACTGAATGCGTGTTTGTAAATATATGATAGTATGTAACTAGAACCATAAAGATATTTATTACTTATAAAAACTTTATTGTACACATATAATTTAAATTTAGGAGTAAACAAAAAAACTACAATTATATGTTTGTTATTAGATAAGATAATTTTATAATAGAATGTAATAAATTATTTTTTATATTTCCATGTTTGTTTTATTCATTTATCCTTCAAATTTAATAATATACCAACGCTAAATATTTTAAACATCTCTAACATGTTTCTGAGCAATATTTGTTCAGTCTCTTCTCCATCCGGCGTCCGAACGTAATTTTATGAGAATGAAATAGCTTACATTAATACCGATATTACAACGATATCAAATCAATACCCTCTTAACCTCTGCTCGTTGCTGTGTTCGTTCGAGTTTGTTTGTATCAAACGCTAACAGAATTTGATTGTATTAAGCACCAATACAGCACCGACGTCTACTCAAGTGTGTGATGGCTGTAATAAAGCAACACGATCCCCTTTCTCTCTTCTCTATAACGTGGATGATAAAATTTGAATAAGCAATCTATATTATAACTCATAGGTGACTGACTGACAGTATACTAGTAGTGATCTATCAACGCACAGCCCAAACCATTGGACGGATATCGGGCTGAAATTTGGCATGTAGGTAGATGTTATGACGTAGGCATCCGCTAAGAAAGTATTTTGATCAATTCCATTGATGAAAGTTTGTATAAATCTTCTTAGATTTTCGACTGTTTTTATTAATATTTTATTTTCTAAGTATGGATCATGATGAATACATTCGCTTAAATAGGATTTTGATAATTTCAACCCCTATGGGGATAAAAAAAGGGATGATGGAGGATTTAAATATATGAGTTTGAACCCATCAGTACCTAATCTAACGGATAAATTAAGATTTAAGACGAACAACATAATTTTTCGTTCTAAATGTTAACCTTTTGAACGCCATTGTCGGCTATAGCCGACATGCAACGCCGTGCACTCTACGCCACGGTCGTCTATAGCCGACATTAAAGTAGCATTATTATTTAACGATAAATTTGTTCAATAAATGAGTTTCTGTCTATCATATCTTATTTATTGAAGTAACAAGGATATAATAATTCATATATACCTTAAACCTACCTATAAATATTTATTATATGTGAGAAATCCATGAGAGAAAAGATGCCAAAAAAAAGTCCGTATTGGATGGACTCCAGGCGCCATTGTCGGCAAGAGCCGACCGCTAGTGTTGTGCTAATTTTTTATAAATAATAAGCAAACTGTGCGCTAATTTACGAAGTAAATATATTTTTTTTGTATTATTTCATAAAACAAATATCATATTATATTTATAATAAAATAAACAACTCATTATTGATTAATTAATTGAAGAATTATTTAAAATTCTTTACCTACCCCCTATACAATCGATAGTCCTAGAGTACAGTGTGCCCATTCTTATTTTATTGTCTTTTATGACTGTCCTTTACGCCACGGTCGGCATTAGACGACTCACTTAGTCGCTGTCCACGTACGAGTACTCAAATAAAGCTGTCCTGTGTTCGTGTCGTTCTTTTGTGAAATACCAATTGCCAATTCCCATTTCGGGGGATTTATCTGGCGCCTGACGTTTCGGCGAAGGTAACGGCGACTATGTAGATTATTAAACATTTTGTATTTGTTCCAAATTGATTTATTTAACATAATATAAGACGGAGACTCTTCTAAACCCATACTTTAACCGCCATTTGGCAAACAAATATTTTTGTCATAGTTATCTTCTTTCCCAAACAACAACAATCCGTCCGCAAACAGTGTATTTCAAATTAAATTAACTTTTTTTACGACATCAATTGGTATATACTTTTATGATTTAATATTACACTCGTGTATTCTTTGTAATAGTAACAAAGAAGTAACAAAAATAAAAGATTTATGATATTTTTTTTTGCAAAAGCGGCTTTTACTAAAGTATTTCTTACAATACAACCATCGCATCGAAACATATTGTAAGTAAAATAAGTAATTGTATTTAATGTAGTTCCTAAAATAATCCTTGACGGATTAATATTTTATTTAATTTTTGATGCTAATACATAATATCGTGCACCGTGCCGCGCGCGTCCCCTCTCTATAATGAACCGCGAGCATGTATGAAAACACCGTGTCGACTACGCCAATGTCGGCTAGAGCCGACAACATCTATTGAGTAGTGCTGGGGTAATGTTACTGTGTAATATTTTTGACTAATGTATTTATCTTCAAGAAACATCGTTGTAAGCCATAGTATTTGCTATGTAAAATTACTAGTTTGATGTGGGCTTAAAAAAAACTGCATTTCTAATATGTTGGTAGATTTATGCACATTATTTTTATTAGAAAATAAAACGTTATCGACATGCGATTCCCATCCCTATATTTTTTTAGGTATTTATTGCAGTTTTGAGGGCTTGGCGTGGGGGACACGGCGAGTGTTTTTATGCGTGGCGGTCAAAAGGTTAACAATAGATGGCGTTAGTAGTATTTTAAAACGCGCTATCGTTGTGTTAATTGTTGTATTGACTTGAGAACATTGCTTCTCTCATGGACAGTTTTATGTTGTTTGCTCACGAGTAAGTTCACCTATTAGCCTGATAGTTTGAGCTCCTAATAACAGATTAGCTTCACGTAAAAAGAATTTGGCGGATTTGTATGATTTTTTGTATGAAAATAAATATGACTCTGAGGAGCACTAAATTAAAGCTTAAAAAAACTATAACTTATTTTCATTCTGAACTTAACCCTGTAGTCTACGCGGACAAAGTCGTAGGTATCAGCTATTCATGATAATTCGATAGTAATTGTCCATAAGGATTAAAATAGGATCGCGTAGAGGCCAATTTATTCAAGAACTCGTTGCAGAGACGTCTTGGATGTATTACTTCGTCTGGCTGTAACCGCCATTAAAGAAATATTTCACTTCTTTATAGATAAGTCAATAGCTCTTTTTTGAAAGTTCGCGTAATGATGCGAAGCGGCCAAAGTTTAGTATTCCCGAGAGCTTGTGTTCGTGTCCGAACGTTCGCGTAATGCAAATGAGCGTGTAAATAAAAAATGATTACGGATAAATGGATCCTCCCGAACACCACATCTCCCGCTGCCGTTACAACAACGGGATTCAGTGCTGGGCTATATTCCTGTTCGCTCGCCGCTACTAAGGAAATCCTAGTTAGTTTCTTTTCCTCCGCTTACTAATATGCTTAAATTCGGCGGGTGATCCTCCCTGATCTGAGGCCAACGATAAAAAAAAAATTCGAGGCAGACACGATATCCGTCAGCGCTACGACGACGCGTCTTCGCGGCTCACGCACTGATGCGGTCACCGTTCTTCTTCGTCGTCGATGCGCTCTTCGGACGTCGAGTCCGCCTACAAAATATGCAGATTATTCCCATTCTTTTTACGCTTCAAATGTAAACGCTCACATAGTGTGCGCGCGCGCATTGTATCCCAAACGAGAAAGCTCACTCCTCCACGTACGTTTAACACACGATGGATTCGAGTTCGCGATATCTCGAATGAGACGCGCACGCACGTGCGCGTTACATCGATGCGAAATCGAAATGGAAACTACCATTGCATTATTTTTAAACGGACCGGATTACAATATATACTATTATTTTACACAACAATATAATCGCAATACACGGACACCGTCAAATGCGCATGCTATAAAACAGCGCAATGTGGTCTATGTTTTTTATGCAGCCGGCCCTCAGACAGGAGTGGTCCTGGATGTGTCTCCACGGACCGCAATGTGCGTTCGAAATGTCGATGTTCAAATGTGTCCTGCAGTTCACACTATGACGCGCAGTTAACTGCGTTCTTCATCGACCCGCGAGCCAAGTGATCCACCGTCCAGGGTAATGATTTTATTATTACCCATAACAGAGTATGTTAAAAACAACAAACATAAAATTTATAAATATATTGTTTCATAAGAACGAAAGGCAACACGCGTGAGACTAAGCTCGCTGGGAAGCAAGCTAATCTCTCACGAGCGCCAAACGCACCATGACCCCGAAGTTTGCGCGCACTCGCGTGCTCGCTACTAAAGGGAACTTTTGTATTAACGAACGCAACCTCTCGCACCGCTCAACAGCAACACACATACATGTGGCCGCAGATTGGCGCGTAAGGCGCGACGCGAGAACGTCAACGCGAACGCACCGACGTGTCTCTTTATTGGGTTTGTTTCATAAAACGATCACCACCACTATGACAATGTCAAGAGCAGTAGACAAACGTTAATGATCCTTCCGCAGGTTCCCCTACGGAAACCTTGTTACGACTTTTACTTCCTCTAAATGATCAAGTTTGGTCAACTTCCCAGCAACGCCGACGGCCGTGAAGCCACCGCGTGTCGGTCCGAAGACCTCACTAAATCATTCAATCGGTAGTAGCGACGGGCGGTGTGTACAAAGGGCAGGGACGTAATCAACGCGAGCTTATGACTCGCGCTTACTAGGAATTCCTCGTTTATGGGGGATAATTGCAAACCCCAATCCCCAGCACGAAGGAGTTTCAGCGGGTTGCCCGGGCCTCTAGGCCAGGGAGAACATGCTGATTCCTTCAGTGTAGCGCGCGTGCGGCCCAGGACATCTAAGGGCATCACAGACCTGTTATTGCTCAATCTCGTGCGGCTCGAAGCCGCCGGTCCCTCTAAGAAGAATTTTAATACGTCGCCAGTGAGTTGCGTGACGGAGCCACGCACACCTAAATGGCGACGCCTATTTAGCAGGCTAGAGTCTCGTTCGTTACCGGAATTAACCAGACAAATCGCTCCACCAACTAAGAACGGCCATGCACCACCACCCACCGAATCAAGAAAGAGCTGTTAATCTGTCAATCCTTCCGGTGTCCGGGCCTGGTGAGATTTCCCGTGTTGAGTCAAATTAAGCCGCAGGCTCCACTCCTGGTGGTGCCCTTCCGTCAATTCCTTTAAGTTTCAGCTTTGCAACCATACTCCCCCCGGAGTCCAAAATCTTTGGTTTCCCGGAAGCTGCCCGCCGAGCCATTGTAGTAACGTCGGCGGATCGCTAGATGACATATTTACGGTTAGAACTAGGGCGGTATCTAATCGCCTTCGAACCTCTAACTTTCGTTCTTGATTGATGAAAACACCTTTGGCAAATGCTTTCGCTGATGTTCGTCTTGCGACGATCCAAGAATTTCACCTCTAACGTCGCAATACGAATGCCCCCAGTTATCCCTATTAATCATTACCTCGGAGTTCTGAAAACCAACAAAATAGAACCGAGATCATATTCTATTATTCCATGCACGAAATATTCAAGCAGCATTTTGAGCCCGCTTTGAGCACTCTAATTTGTTCAAAGTAAAATTGTCGGCCCATCTCGACACTCACTGAAGAGCACCGCGATAGGATTTTGATATTGAACCGGCGTATTACCGCCGGCTCACCGACGATATGCTCCGCAGACGTGTCAGTATCACCGCGGATGCGGTGCACCGACAGCGCGGCGCACAAATGCAACTACGAGCTTTTTAACCGCAACAATTTTAGTATACGCTATTGGAGCTGGAATTACCGCGGCTGCTGGCACCAGACTTGCCCTCCAATTGTTCCTCGTTAAAATATTTAAAGTGTACTCATTCCGATTACGAGGCCTCGTAAGAGTCCCGTATCGTTATTTTTCGTCACTACCTCCCCGTGCCGGGAGTGGGTAATTTGCGCGCCTGCT
The DNA here is from genome assembly GCA_030295005.1 of Cephonodes hylas. Lineage (NCBI taxonomy): Eukaryota > Metazoa > Arthropoda > Insecta > Lepidoptera > Sphingidae > Cephonodes > Cephonodes hylas. The sequence continues at coordinate 14,496 of AP025385.1, read as the reverse complement.
GCCTTCCTTGGATGTGGTAGCCGTTTCTCAGGCTCCCTCTCCGGAATCGAACCCTGATTCCCCGTTACCCGTGACAACCATGGTAGTCGCAGAAACTACCATCGAAAGTTGATAAGGCAGACATTTGAAAGATGCGTCGCCGGTACTGGACCATGCGATCGGCAAAAGTTATCCAGATTCATCAAAATTAACGACTTCAGACGCAGGGCCCTCCGTCGATTGGTTTTGATCTAATAAAAGCACTCATCCCATCACTGGTCAGAGTTCTGATTGCATGTATTAGCTCTAGAATTACCACAGTTATCCAAGTAACTGAGTAAGATCTAAGGAACCAAAACTGATATATTGAGCCATTCGCGGTATCGCCTTAATACGGCTTGCACTGAGACATGCATGGCTTAATCTTTGAGACAAGCATATAACTACTGGCAGGATCAACCAGGGAGCTACACGCGATAACACGCACAACAACAACACACACAACGCTCCCCGATGAATCGCGACAATATTGTAACAAATCGCGCGATCACGGAGGGTGTTTTTATATATTGTCGTATTTATTGCATAGTTTACGCGTTTAAAGCGCATGGCGCACATTTGTGACAAGTCACAAACGCGAACACACGCGCACACGTCAAACGATAAGTTTCGTTTAACGATGAACGTTCTTTATACCGAGATGGTTACGTTTCACATATGTGTTTTTCAACACATAATATCGTTTCTCACGGTCGGACCGAGGTCTTGACGCGCGGTATTTAGAGAATTCAACTCGAATGATATAACATTCACGTGCATGAGAGCACAAAATACAAGCGCGGCGACGACGCATAACGCGATGAAAAAATTCTCAACGCAGCCACTAAGGCCGCAGAGAGTCTCCTCCATCAAACTACGTATATACGTCGCGAGACCACGATTGATATTACTAGGGAACTATAAAGACGAAACATGAACTCTCATTCAGCTTCGTAGTTCCGCACAGAGTTTGTAATATTGTCATTAAACAACCATCAACACAACATATTATACAGCATTTTCAATGTAAAGTTGATATAACACAATTCATAATAAAATGCCTTGCGTTAAAATAACACAACAGTACATAAAACGCTACAAGTTCTGCTGCGCCAACAGTTGTATAATAATCGCCGCTGAGCGACTCTTAACATTAGCGTGTTTCACACAATCGTCGTGCGCCGCAGCGCGATTGTGCTCTTCACGTATATACGTGGAAACCGTCCGGTGGCTTACATTGCGGCGCGTCGCGAGCGAATAGATTGTATTAAATTTTTTTTTTTTTTTTTTTTATACTGAAATCATTAATGACTATTACTCAAGTGGTGGTTTGGTGGTCAAACCCCCCCCCCTGCCCCTCCCACCTCTCTCCCCCCCCCCCCCCCTCCCCCTGGCATATTAATTGAGTTTGATTGTATGAAATCACTGATTTAGCAATGATGATCCCTGTGAAAGTATTTAATAATGTTATAACGGACCCCCCCCCCCCCCTCCCTGCCCCTCAGATTATTTAAGAAAATTTAAAAAAAAACATTATTTCACCTATGCTATAAGATGGTAAAAAGATTTTTTTTTAAATCCCAAAATAGTCTATTTGTTTATAAACAATCTCTTAACAAATGACGTAAAAAAAAATCCAATGATAATTAATACCTATATTAGATGCGAAAACAGCAATAATAATTAAAAACATTTTTCTAGACGTCATTCCGAATCGAATGAGCCATCCCTCATATTTTTAGGAGCTTTATTTCTATTTAACATGTTTTTGAACATGTTGACTAGACTATTATGCACACAGCACAAATACAATACATAGACACATATTTGTACATTACATCTAACAAAACTCATTGCACTTATTGTCAAATGTCACCAATAATTAAAACAAATGTGAATTAATTCATTTCTAATAATTAAAACTTTTGTCTTTGTTTTTGTTGTAAAATATAATTTTTAATGTAGATTTGAAGCACTTTGGTTCTTTTAATTTAAGTCTCATACTGTTAACAGAAAATAATAGGTTATAATATATATACAACCCATGTAAAATAATTTTGTTTGTACATAGGTCGGAGTAATCAAAACATTTTAATACAATTCAAAGATTTATATACTGTTTTTTATTTGATATTAATTTGTATGTTAAATTGCTTATTTGACTACTTTTAAAATGAGTGCCTTTGTTGTTTCAGATTTATCCAGAGCAGCACCTGTGCAGACTTTTTCACCTTTATTAGAAGAAAAAGGAAAATTTGAAAAAATATTAAATCTCCGCTGAAATATCATGATTAAACAGTGCTTATATATAATAAAATTATTGTCTTATTGTTCTCTTATAACAATTGGTAACACTAATATCTCAGACTATTGTTTGATTCACAACATTTTCCATTTATGAGTTAACCTTTTTTTAATAACCTAAAACTAAAGTAGGTATCATCAGTTATTGAAATTTATTTTATATGGTTATCCTTTCTCTCTGTCTCCGACAAACTTCACACCTGCAATTCGATAGACGCATAGCCTGATAATGCCTGATGTGTACTAGCACATAATTTATATTATTCATTATAAATAGCACCTATTAAATCGAAGTAAGTCACTTAAACAAAACCTATAATAATTAATCGTGGCCTGTAACGGTTTAACCCGTGCGGTATTCCTATAAAACAAACATCATCAATAATTATTAACCTCATTCAAATAAGCATTATAAAATTAATTTGAAATTGTTTGTCAATTGTCAGTGCGACAATGACATACCCCCATAGATAAAACAAAATATTTTTATTGTTATTGTCGGTCAGGCTGAGGAGCAAAATCTGTATGATTTGTCGTTATCACATATTATGTACATAGAAAGATTATTTTTCGTTTAAATTTATATATCCATAACAGAATGAATGCACCTAATGTGCCATACGTTGTTATCGTGTTTTCTTTTCCTTATTTAAAAATAATAAAAATCCACCTATATGTAAAATGCTATAATCCAACTTGGCCGTATGTAGTTTCATTCCTTTGCCATGAAAAAAAACATAAACAAATCCCGGGTCAAGTGTGTAATTGAATAGGTAGTGTTTAACCTAAAAATGTCTTGTAATTGTTAAATTGTGGAAGTGTTGCGGAGGCAGAATTTTATACATTTGCAATTGACTATGTGATTCTTATTGACTGATTGTTGACATTCATGCAGTTACTAACTGTGTAATGTGTGTTTGTTTGGGTTGAAATAAAAATGAAGAGTTTAATTGTTGAAATTTACCTATTGTATTAACTGAAGTGGTTACGAACACTGATGTGCGCAGTTGATTAATTTATTCTATGCAAACTCGTCGACCAGCAAGCAAGTTACCTGCGGATTAAATAAGTAAATATAATGTCAAAACGTGTTTTACTTGAAATCATTGTAAATTAAAGATCTGTGATACAAATATTAAGCATCAGTCATCATCAACAGTCTAATATACGCAACACAACGGCGTATCAACGATTATGTGAGTATTATTATGTATTGTGATAACTGTTTAATTTTTCTAAAACTTTATCATATCGACCTATGCATAGAATAAGGTTATATAATAGAGTTAAAATTGTTGATATATTGCACTAGTTAAATAATAATGATCATACATTTTGTTGTTGTTCGAAGAACATACAAAAAGAGAAGTTGTGCAAAAGCACACATAACTTTATTCTGCGCATAGGTCGATATGAATGTATATAACAATATTGTAGTCGCATAATACTAGCGAGCGGGGGGGGGGGGGGGGGGGGGGGGGGGGGCTATGCATTTGTCCCACGACCCGGCGGAAAGCGTAAACGAGAACGTTCGCGTAATGAATATATCGTTTTTTTTTTTTTTGCTCGTCCGCCGTCACATGATTCATCATTACATAATTATACATTATATATGATTACATATAGTCTACACAGTGATGACAATAGTGGAGTGGACAGTGATAAGAATGAATAATAATGTAGTAGTAGTACATCAAGTAGTATGTGCGCTGCGCGGTGCACTGTGCACGGTAGAGTGTAAGTGTGAACGTAAGTTCGCGTAATGAAACATTGTACAAGATAGTTCGCGTAATGAATGTGTTCATCGTGAATTTGAACGTATGTATATAACGTAATTGAAACGTATAGGTATTGTATGTTGGAGTAAAATTATTTGACAATAAGGGAAAAAAATTAACCCCGAGAAAATTTCCCATTAATAATACGGCTGAAAAGGTAAACTAGAAAGTTCGCGTAATGACACAAAATCGAAAAGTTCGCGTAATGACGCGAAACGGCGAACGAGTGTTTTGTTGGCTGGTTTGCGTTGTGTGGTGTGGTTTTGTGTTCACGACGGTTCATCACATAGTAGCGTTCTGTCTGCGTTCGGGTTCGAACGTTCGCGTAATGAAAATGAAGATGAGAAAAATGAAGTTTATGATTTTCAACGTTTCACGTTTTTAAACGTTTTATCT